>JASFAT010000639.1:0-368876 GCA_031353405.1 Baronia brevicornis
CCCTTGGCATGTAGTAAATTATCGCATATTTGGTAGTGACACGTACGTAACCCTATCGTTGTGCAATTCACTAGATGCGCCATCTATTTTATATTTTATGGACTATATAAAATACTATTAAAATTATTACATCTTATTTATTCCCATATAAGCGATTAATTTCATATATTTTTTTTATTTATTATTATATATGCTATATTGCATAATAGACGACGTTCAATTGTCTCAGTAGCGGAGCCCTCCGGCGACAGGGTCAATAGTCGCGGTCTCGATTCCCGCATCGAAATAAATATATGTGTGGATTACAAATATTTATTCTGTTTATGGTAATCCTGCCAATCCCCATTGGACAAGCGTGGTGGGTTTAACGTCCGTTTTCCCAGAAGTGGAGAGACTCTCGCTCAGAAGTGGGACATATTAATGGGCTGTTAAAAAAAAGAATAAAAAATGCAATATTGTATGTATCAAAAAAAAATAAATGTTGATAATACTAATATGGTAAAATAAAGATACAAAAAAGTTTAAAAAATTTATAAGTTTATTTCCTACTTATTGTACAAATTATTTTCACAAAATGCATTATTATCATTTTAAAAGTATTTATTTATCTAACTTTTTTTTAATTTTAATAATTAATAATCAAATTTTATTGAAAAACGATATGGAATAAAAACGTGTTACTATTGACAAATTTATAAAATACTAGTTAATATTTGTTTATGTAAAAAGTGCCAGTGAAGTCATTCGTATCTAGTTGTCGGTTCCATAGATAATGAATAGTCCGATATGTCTTCAGACAGTTATAAGTTTGTCTTAGCCATAACTTTAACAAACCTAATTAAAAGATAAGTGACAACTTTAAAAAGTTGGCCATAAAAGTTTCTTTTAAAGATAATTAATTGAAATCAAAAATTTCAAAAGCAGTTTATGTAAGAATTTTAAAATGAATAAAAATAAAGGCACTGCTCACATTCAGCTGACATCGAATGTGTTTTCATTTTTGGCTACTAGGCTAAAAATGAAAACTGATACACGAACCATTGGGAAGACACTGTCCCATAAACAGTATAGCATTTATACTGAGACCGCTTGGACATGTCGACATCCGCTCCTCAGAATTTGTATGCTCCAACACTATAAGAGTAGTGAGTGGTGCAAGCGGGTGTGTGTGTAATGCTGTGGTGCCGGCGGCGGCGGCGGCGGCTGCCAGCGAACCTCCTCGTCAATAGCGACGCAACCGTCGCCAACAATAGCGGTTCAATGCGAAAACGATTGCCGATTGTGTCGCTGACTCCACGGGCGGGATGTGGGTGGGCGTGGGGGGGAGGGGGGTGGTGCCCGCGTGCGCCGCAACCCGAACACAAGTGCGGGACACTCGAGCGTCGCGCAGGCACTCCGCTCCGCTAATGGGTGTAATGGCGGTAACGGTCTCAACGGCAACAAATAAAAACATCGAGAGGCACCGAGAGCGCTGGGGCCGAGGCGCGGGGAGGTCGAGTAGGGGGCGGCGGGTAATGCGCCGATACCCGGACAACATGAGTATCGAGTGGTTAATGGTCGCGCCATTAGCGCGCCGCACTCGGCACCGCGGCGGTTTCCACCTACACCGTGCCGGGTGCCACTCCACGCCGAGTGGATGACGTTGCCTCTCACCATTCTAAAAGGATACGCGACGCACACACACACACACACACACACACGCGCGAATTCCTCGCGTCACGTGGCCGAGACACTGTATTTGTAGGCGTTACTGAAGTTACCATTGAATACATAGCGGTCACTCACTGATTTATTACAGTTGTCATAAAAAAAATCTTAAATACCCACACCGCGGCGCGGGGTGCGCCGCGGGGGCTGCGAGCGGCCCAGCGGCTGATGGGGAACCATTCAGCGTGGGTCTGATGAGGCGGTGAGTCGATCCCCATGTGGATCCGCGCGTTAATCACTATCCGCGTACCCGCACCCCGCACCCCGCGCCACCTTTCGTGAGTCCCCAGATTTCACTATTATTTAACTTTCGCTCTCTTTATAGCTAGATATGGCAATGACAAAGTTGTGAACAAATGTAGTGCTGAGAAGCACTACCGCCCGGTGGCCGAACGGCTCCGGGAGACGGCTCAAAGGATCGTCTGATGGACGCAAACAGTCGCGAGGCAGCACGAGGGAGGGGGGGGGGCACTGAGTTAGAGGTTCCTTCCTTCCGGTACGAGGGCGCGCTTCCGTCGGCGGGACGCGAGACGCAGCCACACGCCAGCGTCTCCAAGCGTGTACAATACGCTGTCATCTCTCGTTCGATGTTAATCTCAATACTTAATTTACCAAATATATAAGTCACAGACAGAAATCAAGAAACAATAACACTTTATGTGAGAGAAAATGAATTGTGTTTGTTTAACAAAGTACTTGTTAACGTTAAGGAACTCACAAACAAACACACACACACAAACACACGTGCAGCTTCGTAGAGTCCATTGCCTGAGTGAGTCACTCAAAAACGTATTTGTGTATGTTCGTCAACTCTCCACGATGAATATTTTTTACTCCATAAATATATGTAGCACTTCTAAGCACCATATCTTTTCGTTACTGGAGAACAGCTACCGACCTGCAGAGGAATCACCAGGACGGCCAGCTTCAGTCCGACGCGAACATACTACCCTTTATCATTAACTTTGAAAATTTCGCCACTGAGCCAAGTGAACCATTATCAAATACATAACATTTAAATAAATTATAAAGTTGTGGACAAGTGTATGTGACCGGCTCGGTCCCGGGACTGCGGACTGTAGACTGCGGACGGCCGTGCTCACACCGCCAGCAGCGGCGCCGGCGGAACGACTCCTCGTGCGCGACACTAGACCCTCGGGCCTGGCACACTCGTGTACCTTGTGTCTCCCGTTCCGCTATGACGTCCCCGCTCGCCGGTGCATTAAGTGTTTGCGTAGCTACCACTGTACTATATGTACACTATATACCTACGTATACGTCGTCGTTGTACTATAACTAATTGTGTAATAGTATTTGCTAAGATTATAAAAATTGTTTTGTTTTAAAAATAATACCGATTGGCTCAGTGGCGGGACCCTCCGCCCGCGGAGTCAATGGTCGCGGGTTCGATTCCCGCATCGGAATAAATATTTATATGGATTTTTAAATGTTTATTCCGAGTCTGGTAACCCCCCCAATCCGCATTTCCTTTCCTGCCCCTTCCTTTCTTCTCTATCCTTTCCCTTCCTCTCCGCCAATCCACGGTCTGCCGTGCCAATGGATGCGTGGCTAGGGGCGAGCCTAGTCGTAAACGTGCCGATCGTCCCGGGGTCGGGCTCCCCCGGGGACTATGGTGCCTTACCTCAGCATGCAGGGCTCTGCTGGGGCTGACCTCCATCCTCCCTTGCGGCTCGTGGGATTCACTAAAGACGAATTTAATATACCTAATTTGTCGAAAATGACGGCGACGTGGTTCGCCACCCGTCACGTCCTGATTCTCACGAGGGCGAAAAGCGACCAATGACGAGCTGTTTCGCTGCGATGAATGGCAGCGGATGGAGCTCTGTGGTCTCTGCCAACCCCTGCGGGGGATAGGCGTGAATATATATATATATATATAAATAATATCGATATATTCTGAACATCCAATAGATAACGAAAAAGTTTGTGCCACTTTGTAATATTTAAATTGGCGGTGAGTGAGTGAGCGACCACCGTGCTACGACGTAGAGGTGCGGCTACGAGATACGGGGTGCGTGCGCGCGATATAACCGCCAGCATCCGACGGCGCGCGGTAATGACGCGCAATTAAAACGATAATTGTGCGGCGGGGTGGCGGCGGGGGCGGCGGTGTGCGGGGGGGAGGGGTGTTCGCGTCCGGCGGCCGCGTGTAATTGAGCGGCTCGCTCGGTCTGTAATCGCTGTCAGCCCTCGCGAATAAAATATCACGTGTGTGTGTGTGTGTGTTTGTGCGCGTCACTCGGCTAATGTCCTCGGGGGGGGGGGGAGGGGAGGATGCGAGCATGCCACCACCGCTCTAAGCTCCGCCGTGCATTTGACCGGACTACATGATAGTAGATTTGTATGGAACGTGAATAAACAGCAGGTATATATAAATTAAATATGTTATTGTAAAGTAAAACAGGGCACAGGTCCATACAGTTTCCGCGTGTTAATGCTACGCTGCAGGCAAATTTATCTAATTGTTATTTGCACGACGAAGTCATATATGTGGCGGTGCGGTGGTGCGGCGGTGCGGGCGGTGTGCGCGCGTGGAGGGGGGCGGACGGGCGGCGGCGGCGCTCGCGCTGCCCGCTGAGCCGGAACGCAGCGCTCAAAGTGCTCAAGGAACGACAAATTCATTTCCGCCGATTAGCGAGCGGCGCCGACGGCGTGCGGTGCGGGGTGCGGTGCGGGGTGCGGGGGGGTGGCGTCAGTCACGTCGCTAATGGGCCGGCTATTATTTTATTTTCCGGCGTTCAGAAAATTGCCTTAATTCGCGACAAAGAGACAGCGGAGTAGCGGAATTACGTCGCCTCACCCCGCCCCGTCGCCCCGCCGCCCCGCCGCCCCGCCGCCCAGCCGCCCCGCCGCCGCGCCCCACGATGAGAATCGAACTTATGATGTTAAACATAAATCAAGTTTAATATTTAATTAAGCTTGATTTATGTGTAACATACTTAAGAAAATATACATGTTTACCCTGCGTTCAACCTCCTATAATATAATGTCTACAAAGGCTTGCACGGTATCGTACTAAAGGACAAAGAAAAATATTTACTGTTCTGCCCTACGGCCTTGGCAACCTGTTGCAGACAAGTCGAAGAAGTGGAGATGCTGCTACTTTACAATTGAGAACAGACGAATCAGCCGCGTGGCGTCCAGCAGGAGGATGCAGGTCTGGAAGCATTGCGTGTGCTTGTGCGTGTGCGTGTGCGTGCTCGCGGACGCGGTTGCTGCGCGCCTGCACTGCGGGTGACGCCGGCTGTTGTTCACACTTAGTCAAATCCTTAGCTCAACTCAACTGAACGACAGTAGATTTAAATAGGATTATATAATGATTAATAGAACCAAGCGTAACTTTTCGGAAGTCCATTATCATGTGGAATGTCAAGATTTTTAATTTACGAAGGTCCGTGACAAGCAAACATAAGCAGAAAAATAATAATGTATGCTTTTTACAGAAACCCTATCTAAACTTACCGAAATACGACCTTCAACTACCCTCCACCCCCCTACCCCTGTCATCAGTACGAACATCATCATACACACACTACTATTTCCTCGCAATGTACGTAAGACGGGCTTCGTCTCAACACGAGGCATCATCACATGTAGTAAACTCTACGGAAGACTTTAGTAGTGTACGGTAACCGGCATGCAATGTGACCTCAACACACACACATCCCCACATACGCACATACGCACACACACACATACACATACACATACACACACACACACACACACATGCATCACTCCGTCCCAACAATGTATCACATGTCGATGAGCCACCAAGTGGTCATATGGGATTATTGTTACAAATCTAAAGTCAATTTACAGGATACCAAAATATTTCTATTTAAAACAAGGCCGAAGGCGTTTTTCATAGATCGGAAATGTCTCCTTTAAAAATCTTATAAATTATGTTTATTTGTATGCATAAATAACGTTTATTGATTGTTATAAAGTATAATAATATTGTGTAAATTAGATCAGATCTGACATGATCTGAAACGGCGAGTATTTTGATAAATTCATTATTTTTACAATAGCGCCATCTAGGCCAACACTATAATATGTACGTGACCGATAGTTTCCATTAGTCGTTCAATTTACAAGGAAAGTTTACTTTGATAACTGACACTCTAACGGGACTCTGCCCCATGCACACACACATCTATGGGATGTGTCGACGACGACGGCGGCCGTGTCACGATGAATCGCGCTCCCATTGAATTTCGGCTTTTATAAACAAAATCGAGAAGGCAAATAAAAACAATAAATATTAAAATCAATTTGCTCTAACACTAACAGCGTTTGTTTATTAAAAAATATATTGTTGCCAACAATATATTTTTTAACAAACAAACGAAATTACTGCAAAATAATTCTTTTACCTTTTTATAACCTTAATACTTGCCACAGACATTTATATGAATTTTTCAACAATATTAATAATAATAATAAGAAAAGCCTCAAATTTCCTTCATCGCAATGTAATTTTAAATAAACTTGAAAAATTATAATGAACCTATATTTATGTATGGGACATTGGTTAAGGCCCGTCTTCGGATATGGGCCTCCTTCACAACTTTGCAACCCTCTTTGTTCGACGCCTGCCTCCTCCAGTGGTTTCCAGCGAGGCTGACTATTTCGTCGATCCACTTTCCTCCGGGATAGTCTCTCCCTCATTTGCCTCTATACGAATTTTAAATAATTCTAAATAATTAAGTTTATACTAAATACAACAATTATAATTATTTTATATAAACCAACTTTATTGTTACATCATTTCACATGTCATATAAAATTAAGTTTTGTCTATTTTATAAAATAACTAAATAATGATGTTAACTCTAATACGGCCGCCGCATATACTACGGCGTGGGCCGCTAAACGAGTCTAGCTGGTCTCTGGTTTCAAATGCGCTGCTGTGAGTAAGGCTGCAGTCGTGGACGCGGCGTGACTACAGTGACTGATTTAAACGCGACTGTTCCTCTTATCGGCCGCCTGTCCCGTTGTCCACAAACAAAAATCCGGGACGCCAAATGTTCCCGTTTTCCGAAAACGCTTTTTACAATAACTCTTAGGTAGATTGTAAGTATATTTTTTAGCCTTGTTTAGGATTTGATGAAGGGAAGTTGTAGACATTTGGAGGTCCCTCGGAACCAGAGGCCCCCGCGAGCTTCTGTGTGGTGGGCCACCCATTCATGAGATGAGTGAGGGTGCGGCGACCGTGGGCACGCAGACTCCGCGCGGACGCTCACCCGGCGGAGCTGTAATAATGTTAAAGCAAAAATCCACATCCGCTTACGTTTGCATATTTTAATATCTCATTATAAAATTTATTTATTTATACTATTGCATAAAGCGCACAACAGGTGGACTTGATGTCTCTGAGCAGTCTCTTCCAGTCAACCTGCGGGCGAAACTAAGAAAATTGGTTTGGAGGTGGGGCAGCTTGCACTAAAGAAAAATTAAAAACTAATTATATAAATTAAAAAACATATTAAAATAAAAAAACAGCTTTTAGAAAAATAAATATTATTATATACACAATAAATTGCTACACCTACCTGGGTTTTGCAAACAAAACCACGGTGTTATCAGTATAAAGAAATGTTTATTACATAAAAAATAAAAAGAATCAAGTAGGTGAGACACAAATTTGTAGGTCGTGGGTAAACGGCCGATCTGATTTTGCCACGTAAGCGGACTAACACTCCCCTGAGCTAGCTTGCGCTCAAAGAAGAAAACCGCAGGTAGAACCCTGCCGTTACATTTTCACCGCAGGTAACATACAGGCGGAGGGCAGGTGGCACCCTGGATCGCAGGCTCCGTTACATTGTGCACCGCAGTAGAATCAACACCGCAGGTGGAATCAACCCCGCAGGTAAAAGCTGGCAGGTAAAAATCTGGCAGGTAGAACCCCGCAGGTAAAATGTGCAAATGAAACCCTGGAAGTGATAGATACCCATCGATTACGACTTGGCCTATCAACTTCCGTTCTGGTTAATCAGCGACAACTCGTGGAAAGCATTATGTCGAGATTGTCGTGATGAATTAAAACCAGAACGGAATTACAAAATAAAAATTAAACACACATGTACTATTCAAAACTTACCCTAAAACGGGGTTTGATTCCTGCATTTGTTTTTAAAATAAATACTGAGCGAGGGCGCTCTTAAGAGACGTGACGGTTCCCGTTGATATTTCCATAACGGACGAATAAAAAAACCCGAGTGGTACACGAATAAGGCCGATATAGCACGAAGGCGCGAGCGCCGCACCTACACCTACTTGAGTTTACCAATTCCCTCAATCTGTCACCGCGTTGCTTTGAACACTTAACGTATGACAAGCAAAAAATGTTCGATGCAGATCGTGTTTATGTTATAATAAATCATTATTTATTATATTAGAATAAGTATTTAAATTTGAATAATGTTTAGTGTACTAATACTAATATTTTAACTTATTTTTAAACTAACTAAAATTACATAATTAACACATGTAACCTTCCGTTACAAAATATTTAAAAGGTTCCACTCTGTCAAAGGTCTAAATAGTTGTTCTTCACAAACAAGGACTGGTGCAGTCGTTTCTGTTGTTTATCTTCCGAGGAAGTACGTCGTCACCACCGACAGCCTGCGACAGCGCCCGGCGGACCACGAACGTTGGATAATACTTGGACAGGCCGTACATCCACGACGGAAACGTTGGATAATACTTGGACAGGCCGTACATCCACGAAGTGAACGTTGGATAATACTTGGACAGGCCGTACATCCACGACGTGAACGTTGGATAATACTTGGACAGGCCGTACATCCACGACGAAAACGTTGGATAATACTTGGACAGGCCGTACATCCACGACGTGAACGTTGGATAATACTTGGACAGGCCGTACATCCACGACGGAAACGTTGGATAATACTTGGACAGGCCATACATCCACGACGTTTAGGTTTTGTGCCGAACTTTCTAGCTGTTTGATCCGTCACATCCACCCCAAATTTTGTGTTATTGTAAAAAGTGTTAGCTTAAAGTATATATATCAATTCTTACAAATGTATGCTTCGAGATAAGTAAGAGAAGTTTTCTGTTTGGTTTGCTTTTGTAAATTGTTAGGGAGATAGATAAATTTATTTTCTTCTGCGGTGTACGTTTTAATAGATTACATGTCACATATCAATTCACATTGCGTAATCTGCATGTGTTTCCATCTGGAAAGGAGGGATGGCTCAGTCATAACTCCCACTCGTTGAGCAGAGAAACTGAGTGTCTGCCGCCGTCCGACCCTCACGGAGTTAGAGTACAATCTTTTCATTTGTGTTACTGCGATGACAAACGTGCCGTATTGTCTTTCTTCTGAGTTCCTGGTGACGCAGGTGCGTGTCATTGCCTCGCGGTCAGTCTAGTAGTTCCTTATGCCACACGCCGCGAGCGTGTGCGACCGCCGGCCAGCTATCTGTATTCCGCAGTATATAAATCGTATCATAGAAACGTATGATGAAAGCTATATATTATAGAAAAGAATCGTGCATTGAATCCAAGAAAAATAAAAAAATCTGTACTTTAACAAGTTTTATGAAAGTCTAAAAAACGGTCACTTGACCGCTCCGGTGGGTTCCGTGTGAAGTATCGTGATGTGTTTGCGTCGTGACCTCGGAACTCGGAGTATGTTATTCAGCGGGATGAAGCCCCCGGAGCGGGGATCCCGGGACATGCATCTCCTATAACGTCGTTGACAGTCTGCTGTCGACGCCTGCTCCACATCCTTACATTTAAAAATGTTAACAGACATTACATGTAACGTTGGAACCTATTTACACAGGCTCGTGTGTGTGTGTGTGTGTGTTTGTGTTGTCACCCATTGTGTGTGTGTTCCACCACGGAGAGATGGTCGTGTTACCGTAACGCACGCCGCCGTTTTGTAAACATGTTATGATTCGGAGATGCTGATGCTGATGCTGGTAGCCAGTTGGCTTTACAGCTTTATTGAACGCCGGGCCCGCGGGCAAAAGTCTTTTAAATATAATTTTAACTTTCCAATGCGTATTGTTGTGGAGTCGGTGAGACTTAAGGCTCGATGTAAAGTTCGGGAAGCGGCGGGCGCCCCGGTGCGGAGGGGGAAAGGCTGGAGCTACGGCGTGCGGCCAATGGGGCGTCGGGGCGGGCCCGAGCGAGACGGGGCGATGCAGACGCCGGCGTGCGAGCGGGACGGCAACATTAAGGCATTCGGGGCGGAGTGATTTATGTCAGTTTAGTGGATGTACTGCAGGGTGGTGGACGTGTGTGACGGACTGCACCCGGGACGGTCGGCGGCACAGTGCGCGAATATTGTCACTCGCGTTAGTTGAACGACCAAGCCTGCCGTCGTTGGTTCGCTGTGCGAGTCCGGCGGGAGAGGGTGTGCGATGGTTTTCGTTAAATAAAACTTAAGTGGCTGCTGAAATTGAAAGATTCTTGGTTAAGTGATACGCGGGTGGTTAGTGGCGGCGATGATGCTGTCGGTGACGGCGGAGGGCGCGGCGGGGGCGGGCGGCGGCGGCGGTGGGGCGGGCGGGGGCCGGCGCGGCGCCGCCTACACCATCGACAACATCCTGGGGCACAGGCGGACACACGGTAAGCACCACACTAGCAGTCCCCGTAGCTGAAACTGACAGCGGTCATCCGACGACAAACCGGTCATTCGGATTGTCGTCGGATGACCGCTGTCAGTTGATCGTTATGATCGTTCGGGAGGTGTGGGTGCGAACCCTCGACCTGTCGGTCGTAAACGATGTGGTCTGTTGTCTCTTGGTCTTTGTCTGGTAATGGATCTGGTAATCGATGTATTGCGGAGAGGCCTCATGAGCATGAAGTTGGTGAAGCCTTAGTGCCACCTGCAGCACGAAATCCATCGTGTGTAGGGCAGGCCGGTGGCCGGCAGTGGGCCGCCACACCTGTGAGGCTTCAAGGTAACGTGATCAGCATATTAGTTATCAGTTTTAGAAAACACAGTGTATACAGTTGGTCCGGCGACATCACTTCGCGTGCAGTTGTTACATTGTGTATGTCTGATTGTTTGTACATGAATTATGTGTTTAATGATGGAATATTGCTCACTTACAATTTTGTGTGTGTATGTGTTTGTGTGTTACATGAATAAATGAACGGAGTTGTGTAAGTGCGAGAGGGGGAGGGGGGGGGGGCGGTGCGTCGCGCGCGGGAAAGACATCAACGAGCCCGCGGCAGCGCCGGTAGGTGATGATGTTTTTGTGGGTTTGTTTTATGAGATAGGAAGGCAAACGAGCAGGCGTGTCACCAGGTGGAGAGCAATCAACGCCGCCCATAGACATCAGTAGTGTCATAGGCGTAGCAAAAGTGCTTCTGACCTTTGAGAAATTGTACATTTGTTTTTGAAGGTTGCAATGTCGTATCGGTGGAAGGTGTTCGCAGTAAACAATACAACTCATTCTGCATTTTAGTCAAGGTATATTTTCCGTGTTCTTCCCCTACCGACCCTTTCATCCACATTCGCAACATACATTTCTTTTGCCAGTCGCTTTCATCTATAATACTTTCTCTATATGCCCAAACCACCTAAGCATCCTTTTCTCAATTTTTGTCACGACAGCTTATTTTACTCCACATTGCTCTCTTATATCTTCATTTCTTATTCTATAATTCAAAGTTACACCACACATACTTCTTAATACTCTAATTTCAATCGCATTCAGTCTGCTTTCATGACTCTTCTGCCAAATTCAACTTTCACTACCGTATATAAGCGTCGGAACAAGCACTCCCCGATGAGCCGCCAGTCGGGCCGTTTTAGACACATTCTGACTTTTCATAAAGCAGTGCAGGGCTCCGTTAACCTGATGAGCAGCTTTCACTCGCCACTCAATGTCACCTTCACTATTTCCATCCCTTGTAAACAGCCAGCTCGTCGCTCGTCGCACTGCGTCGTCGTGTCGTCCCTTTCAGAGATTATCACATTCGTTTTACTGACATTCACATTTATTCCTTTGTATTCATTTCATACCTTTATGTATTTATATATTTATGATAGTTAACGGTACACATTGGACCTTTTTACTCTGACCACTGTAAAAGTTTTTTACAAATTATAACAAAACACAATTCAAATTAGTTAAAAACTAATAATAACTCGTGAAATACATCACGTATGCACAGTAGTAGACTGCGTGCAGGTGGGGTGACGTACAATAACATAATACTGCTTGAAATTAAAAGAGTAATAACGAATTAAAAATAAATGAAAACCCGGTGACGGCGGATCGACACGAGTGGACCCACAGCGGAGACAGTGTCATCGAGAGGACAGCGACAACACGTTGTCCACCACCCGCTACAACAGCGGAGGGTGATCTAATAACACTGTAAGGCAAGGAATACACTTGCTTAAAATTTATTAATTTAATTCGATTCTCTAAAGGACTTTGTACTTCTTTAGTGGGCGATATGTTGATTTGAACTGACACACACACACACAGAGACACACACAACGGTTAAAATGTAATCAGTCGGGAATAAAGATTAAAAGAACATACACGTTTATCATTCAAAACGTTTAGACAGTTACGATGGACCTTTACACATCGCCCTCCCCCACCCTACCCCACCGCGCTCTCATCCGCATCCGCAGCTCCAACTTGTTAAGTTGTTACAGCTTTTTTACTCGATTAGAGAATAATGCTCCAAGTTCAACATCCCCGCCATCCTTAGTGACTGTGGCCGACGAGCGAATCGCTCTGGTCAGCGCGCGCGAGCCGCCCGCTCGGTACATTTGAGAGGAGACATCGTCTTTCAATATCGCAAACCCCACCAACGAAGTGTCGTCAATGACTGTACCAGCAGTATGATCTCTTCAGTTTATTTCACTGGTTCCAATGGGTGAGGGTGCCACTCTGCAGAAATACACTTCACAGCCGTCGCTCCGCTGGCGCGGGGCGCCGCGTCTCTGCCCGGCGTTGCTTATCACTTGCTGAGGGCGACGGCTGCCGCACGCGTCGACCGGTGATGAGGTGCTGCTCGTGGAGACAGGTCCGCCCGGGCCTGTTTTTCACATAATATAATTTTTTTTAACTTTGTATGGATGTACCTAAACATAACTGAACATTCTCCTGGCTATCTGTGACAAAAAAGAGAATACCTGCGGTGTTTTGTTCGCCGTTTCTTCTCCGTTCAGAGGAATCTTATTGCGAAATGGTGATAAAACTTGAATGTTGACGAACTGACGTTTGATAAATGAAATGTAATTTGTTATCTCGAAATAAACCAGAATTTAAATCTTTCACAATTCAAGACATTTTAATACCTACTTACTGAATGAACAATATAAAATAATAATAAATAGCGCGTGTTGTCAGTACATGCGTGCTCTTCCTTACGCTCCGGCTCGCGCTCGCGGTGGAGGCTTAAAAATGTTCGATACAATCCCGATATGTTCTGTGAAGTTTCCGATCCCCGCGGAGCAAGACCACCGCGCGCGGTGGCGGCGCGCCACTGTCGACCCTATGCAGCGGCGATAAGGACGAGCGGCGATGTACCGAGTGCGGGGTACCATGGGGAGGAATACAAACGAGTTATCCGGTAACGAGCGCGGAGCGACACGTGGAGTGGCAATTTGACAGGATTACCTCCGCGCGACGCGACGCACGCACACACGCGCACACACACCGGCGCGACGCACACGGACACATTGACATTGCACACATACAAAAACTGAGCCGACTACTCGGCTGTGAGGTCGCTTGTACCAACCACCACTTGGTCGCCTGTTCGTGCCCACTGTTGGACATACAAGTACGTCTCCCTCAAGCCGCATTGTCTAGTTAGTTCTTTTCGCTCCATCGAGCTGACGGGGCATCATCCTTTCATCATCATCATTGATATCCGGCGGCATATAGGTGGTTTATTGATTGGATAATCAGCAGTTCAACACATGTCTATTAATATTTTTTGATAATACTGTGAAAGCGTCGTAGGATGCTTGGCGCCACTTCTCACGCTGCTACATAGACCATGAAATTTTTTCGTAACAAATTAATTAGCAATTTAGGCGATATCTCCTGGCCACCCGGGTTGCCGAGTCTCACCCCTATGGACTTTTTTCTGTGGTGTACTTCGAAAGTAAAGTTTATGAAACAACCCCGACGACCATCTCAGCACCAAAAGAAAATATCGTCCGCGAGGTTGACCGCGTCCCGAACTCATTACCTCAGCGAGTGGCAGGGAGTAGGTACTGCGGCTGGATCCCACGAGCGCGCCCGACGTGGCGGTCGACGTGTGCATTAAATAATTTTTAAAACTATTGCTTTTCTTTTTAAGATTATTAATGGAGTCAGGCGTTACTTTGCAGTAATACATCACTATATGGACAGTCAAAAGTTTTACTTAGCTAAGATGCGCAACAAGTTCAACTTGTCGCGGATCTTAGCTAAGTAAAACTTTTGACTGTCCACGCTTTTCTTTTTCTTAAAAGTTACTAAGTTTCATTTCTATCTTTCATACTTTTTTATTACTTCTATGTTTGAAGACCGAATTCTGTAAACCGGACACCTGTACCTCTCTATATACAGTTAATATTTCTGTTTATTTCATAGCAGATGATTATAAATGTTTTATTACATTAGAAGGACAGGTTATTGTTTCGCGCGTACAAGCATCTTCCTATTAGAATTGTTTTGCGAAACTTTGTGTCAAAGTATTGTTAAAATAATACTGCGACGCAGAGCAGCCCTCGATCGTATGATGTGTCGCTGCTACACCACGGATCGGTACGTGTATATTTGCGACGGCATCTGTAGTTCTCCGCCAAAGCCTTTGACAATGTGCAGCACCAATGAGTTGATGTGTCCTCCCCGGAGCCTCCTCTCTCCTGTCACCCACTGTTCCTTTCACTGGTTATTGTTGTCCCATTACGCTACGATAGGTCACACGTCTGCATCATGTTCGGTATAATGGCAGATATATGTTTATGTTTCAAATATGCACACACACACACACACACACGGCCGTGAGTCGTCGACAGGCAACATGTTGAATTGTAAGCAGGTACAGATGTTTGCTAGGGGATCAGTTGGGGATTGTGCACTAATCTATATGTAACATGTATGCTCGCATCGTCGGCAGTAGTTCACGACGTCTGTGGGGCAGGTACGCGCCCCTCGCTGCAGTCGCGGGGCAGACGGGGCACCGGTGCGCGCCGGTTCGCCCTTTGTTCCCCGGATTACTGCCAATAAATCTAAATAGTATTACAACAAACAACAGCGCGACTAATGTCGAGTGACGTTAAGTGCTTCATCAAAAGAGTATTTTGTTTGCGTCCACGTGAGCCGCGCGAGCGCCGAGCGATAACCGACTCTAAGCTGAGTGCAGTAGGTGTGGTGTTGGCGTGCCCGCCGCGTGCAGCGCGGGTCACGGATTACAGGATCGGATACAGAAGGTGCGGGGAGCCGCCGCCGGCGCCGCCGTGGGAACGCTCGGAGGACGGTGCTGGTGGTGTGGTCACGACTCGAGGAACATTCACGTGTTCTCGCTACTTATGGAAACGGAAACTTTACACTCTCCAAAATATCGAGTAGTAAAAGTCGGGACTAGTTGGTATCCTGTGGTTGTTTTGTGACACACCATTGTTTGTTACAGAAGGCGTCGAGTTGAAGACGGAGAGCGGCGCTCACTCGGACTCCGAGCAGGAGCACGAGGGCGAGCCCAGCGCTGGGCACGAGCACGAGCACGAAGGCGGCGGCGGCGGCGGGGGCGGGGAGCCGGCGGACGCGCTGGAGGCGGGGCGGCCCCGCAAGGTGACTTGCTACTCGAGGAGGTCGGAGGCCGTAGTGCGGCACCGCTATGGTGACTCATAAAGCACACGTCAGAAAGTCATCGATGCTGCTCCCGAATATCATAGCGTTCCCTCAGTGTAAACACTTCACTGACGTCTGGAATAGTATACCGGTCGCAGGTGTAATTAAATACAAGTGTGTATAAACACGTGTAGCCTGCAAGTACTTCTTCCAAGTCTGGATGTGCCGATAACGAGCGTCATCAGTTAATGTTTATTTTTATCCATATGGAGAGTCCCACGGCCAGCAGTGTGGCACACGTGACACGTTGACGTCTGCGACACCGCAGTATCCAATATTTCCATATCACTCTGCGCTGCAGCGGAGACTGCGGGAGTTGTGTGGTGTCGGCCTGTGCCCCGTGTCACTAGTTCTCGACGGCTCACTGAAGTCAATAAACATTTAAGAAATGAGTGCTAGGATATATTATGTTTTATTTTACTTCCGAATGATTGGTGGCACGTGTGAGGCGGTTAAGCGTGGGCGTGGGGTGTCGATGCTGACGTGTAGGTCTGCCAGCAGGTGCGCCGCAGCCGCACCACGTTCACCACGTACCAGCTGCACGAGCTGGAGCGGGCGTTCGACAAGACGCAGTACCCGGACGTGTTCACCCGCGAGGAGCTGGCGCTTCGGCTGGACCTCAGCGAGGCGCGCGTGCAGGTCAGCACCACATACACACACACACACATACACACACCAGACACTCCATCACCATCACACACGTCACATCGGGATTGTTCCATTTGTCACCAAAAGATGGCGTCGTGCGTGGTTTTTGTATCGTGATGGGGTTTGCACTGTTATCAGTGTTATGGGCGCTGGGAATTTTCTAATAAACAATCTTTCAAAATGATCGCGCGTGTCTGTTACCCACTCGTCCTCGAGTGCGTTACATTTAACTGCGTACATTAACGTAGCGCTAGTGCTGTTTGATTGCGGTTGATTTGACAGACGTCCTTGCACCTCGTAGACAGCGCGTCGCCGCCGCCCCGCTAATTGGCCGGCGGGGCGGTGGGACCGGCGGGGCCAGCGGAGCGGCGGGGCCGGCGGGGCGCACAATGGTGCTAATTCCCGCCTCATTACACTCTCGGCGCTGCGACGACGTTTGCGCTAATCGGCCGCTCTCGCCGCCGCCACTCCTGCGGCAATCTCTACGCGAGTTAACTGCAATTACAGTCCATCTGTGTTGCATCTTCTTTGTATGACGTTTCACATTGATTGCCCACTGCGTCGGTGCGGTGCGTCTACTTTAATTTTTCATTCGCTGCCGTTGCGTGCGAGTGTGTATGTGTGTGCGTGCGTGCGTGTGTGCGTGCGTGTGTGTGCGTGCAGGTGTGTGTGTGTGTGTGTGTCGTGTGTGTGTCCGTGTGTCAGCACTGGGCGCTAACGCGTGAAAATTTCCAGTTTAATGATGTCGACGCCGCACTCTGTGTACTTCGCGGTGATTGAATTACATTCGAACTACTTGATACAACCTGTTGTCTGGTAGGTACCAACACTTAAATTTGTCGAAACAGACACGCCGGCAGTCGCACCCACCTAGCGAATAATATTGAATCCTTCACTAAGTGTGTAATGGCTGCAAATCGGTTGGTTTACAACAGAGCGCCAAATGAGCATCCACTTGAAGTCTAATGAACTGCAGTCTTCTCTCCCCCTCCCGCGCACATAGCCCACGTGCTCAAAGGTTGTGTGGGCCCGCGCCCCGCGCCCCGCACCCTGCACCCCGCACCTCCACCGCTACATCCCGCTCGAGTGCTCGTTACGGTGTATTCACGTCGCGACATCTTCCTCGTCACAATCGCTCCTCACAGTGTCTCGCGTATGATCTCGCGTGGGGCCGCGTTGTCTCGCCGGCTTCTTCTGTTCGATGCGTGTGTCTGCCTGTTGTACTGTATGCCACACTACATTACGATACAACACTGCGCGGTGTCAACCAGCAGTACTTGTTCAAAGTGCTACTCGGCACAAAATATAAAGGAACTCTGAATGTAAAATACTAGTGCTTCCTCCGCAGCTCGGCCAGTGGTTGCGCTCAGGTCGGACAAGTGGAGCGATGAAGTGGGAGTGGGGGGTGGTGGGTGTTGGGGGGTGTGCGGAGGTGATAATTCGGGCAATTGTGTCGTCGGCCGCGGGCGGGCGGCGCGCCGAGACGCGAGACGAACAATGGGTTAATTAAGCGCGGAGCACCCCGCGGGACTGCAATCACCCCGACTGCGGCTGCAATTTGGTAATTACCGACTTCACCGGATGGTAGAGGGGCGGGGGGAGGCGCAGTGGGGGGCGGGCGGGCAGTCGGCGGGGCCGTTGCATGGATGAGGCCACTTATGCGAGCGCTGGTTAATTACAGCAGTGCAGCTACAGCGGCACTCGGGCAACACGTTTGGGGAGCGAGCGGAACGCACCGCGTCAGCTACTTGTAGCCGTCGATGTGTTTGATGTAGAACGACAAACATTGTAAACGTGTTACCCGTTCTCTGTTACTACCAGATCTAATAAATAAAAAAAAACATCAAAACAGATATAACATTGTAATATCTTACTTCAAGACTTTAAAATCAAAGTGCGGTCCGGAACATTTTATTTCGGAACATACTTTGCAAATTATTTGTTTGTTTTTGAGTCGATGAGTGACGGCGTGCGAGCGGGAAACTCTTTATTGAGTTCACACTACAGGTCGGCTACGAGCTACGAGTTACGTGCTACGAGCTACGAGCATTGTTAGGCGTCCCCGCCCCGCGCTCATGGCGCGTGGCGTCAGGGCCGCTACCGCGTGCATTTTATCATTAACCGCCCGCCAACATGTTAACTACCTCTCGATCGTTAGTCCGCATTTGGAGAGGTCGAAGAAGATTACGGAGCAGCCACAGTCGACATCGTCACGTCACGTCATGTCACGTCACGTCACGTCACGCGCCACAGTCCGTTACCGACTCCACGTATAACATTTAACTGATTCAATTACTTTGCATTGAAGTGAAGCAATTAGTGTTAACAACGACGTTGTCGTCAGCGAAGCGGGACAGCCCCGCGCGGGCGCAAATTGCTTTTAATTCCACTTGTACTCCAACGGACTATGAGAGCTCGGTAGGCCGCGGTCATTCGCGCATGCCAATATCTGTCCTAAGCTCGCACGCTTAAGGGCTACATCGGCATGCGCTGGCAAATAATCTGAAGTAGAAATTTCAAACGCACTTGAGGTTTTAATAAAACGTCGAGTGATCGCCGCGCGGTCGACACGAGCCGTCGTCACTCGACACCCGATACACGACACCCGAGACACGAAACTCGGTACACCAAGACTCGCTTGTGATGGGAGTGGTTCACGTCGCGTCATATCACGTCGACAACGTAGCGAGTTCGAACCCACGTCCCCCGTTCGTAGCGACGCCAACTAAATTTCCGCGCACAACGCTTGTCGCTTATTTATGTATTGTATGAACAAACACTAAACTGAATTACATTAATTAAATATTACAATGAAAGAAAAGCAATAGTCGCGAGGTGATTGCCACTGTCGGGGTACTGTTGGGGTTTGCAACGCGAATAATTCATTGTCATTCTCTTGCGGCAGTCCTCTGTTGGACATAGGACTTGCCCAACTCATGCCGCGTAGTCTCCGTGGTACATCTTCGTCTGCACGCATGCCAGCTCATTAGGTACCACTGCAGTGACTGCTGACGTGTTTGTTGTGTGTGTGTGTGTGTGTGTGTGTGTGTGTGTGTGTGTCGCGCGGGGTGCGGGGTGCGTGGTGCGGGACGCTATGCTCCGTCGCGCGCGACGCAAAACGAACGCGACTCTAACTCCTGCGGCGTAGGGTTCATCTCAATATGAATGAAGGTTCGCAGCGCGGAAACCACGTATGCGTAATTGCTTTTCATTACGACTCCATTGTCGTGGAGAGCGGTGCGCGCCGGAAATTGGCCGCCGCTACTGCGGGGGAGAATTAAAAGTGCACCCCTACCCCCGCGCATCTCCCCCACCATTGTGTCCACGCTCAACCCCCTCCACCCCGCGTTAAACCGCTTACGTCTTAGACCGTTTCTCAGGAAACATACCCGCTGTCACACACACACACACACACACACACACACACGCACCTTACGGTGTACATTGTGACATTACATCTTCTCCTAACACACGACACGTGTGTTGAGACGGAAACCAATTACAATTACATATTACAAGGGTTTAAGGGTCGTTAGAGGTGTGTGCCATAAACGACATGCATCTCTGAGGAGTATCGATTCTAGAATATAACGCAATGTTTGTGTGTGTGCAGGTGTGGTTCCAGAACCGGCGCGCGAAGTGGCGCAAGCGGGAAAAGGCGCTGGGGCGGGAGCACGCGCCCTTCCTGCACCACGAGCACGGTCAGTACACCTACCCCCCCCACCACGCCGTGTGTGGATTGATCTTCCATCTCGGACGGCCGCGACTGCCGGTGCCGCCATTCGGCTGACGCGCTGCCTTGGTCGACGAGAGTTATCTGTCCACATTTAAGCGTCGCTCATTCACCTTATGATCAAATATAATTAAAAAGAATGTAATTTTTAATAGAAATGATTTATCCGTGTAACAACAGCTAGTGATGTTCTAGTGGGGAGAGCACGAACCCAAGCTATCAAATCTGACATAAAATATACATCACAACAACAACAACAACACCCGGTGATTGTCCGGTGGACGTACAATTAGATCGTGAGTCAGATAACAGGCCATTAGGCGACACGCCGGGCGTCGTAGCCCACCAGCGGTTTGTACCGCGTAGACACGCAGCGACATCGCGCTCGTGTGCGTGCGTGCGGCGAGCGGGTAGTGCCGCGTTGATGGCGTTATAATGACAACGATGCGACCCCGCCCCGTTAACGAAACATCACTTATCAGCGGCCAGCAGTGTACCGATTAGTACTCGACACCGTCACTTCATATGTGTATTTAAGTACTTATTAAAATGAGCTGCGGTAACTTAAACGCTAGGTAGTTCAGGATATGGCGTTTTACTAAAAACGAGTTGCTGACAGGGTCTGAGTATTTTTGATAATCTACTGAAACACATGAGAGGCTAGAATATGAAATTGCGGTTTCATAAAACATTTTTTTTGTTGGTTACAACATATTTGTTAATCAAAGTATTTACCCTCGCTGCCTACGCGTTTGCGCCGACTGGTTGGAAGAACGTTCGACGCCGTGCGGAGCCGGGCGGGGGCGGTGGTAGTGCGGGGGTCGCGGGGGGGCGGGGGGGGCGGCGGCTGCGGCCTCACAACGAGCCCGTTGTGCGCGCGGCACCACGAACAAAACTTGTCGACGGTCACTCGCAGTAGCGCGAAAAACCACCTGTCGGGACCGCTCGCCCCAAACACAACTGAGATAAGGATACATGAAACGGTCGCGTGCGAGCGAGACACACGCCGCGTCGGCGGTCACGTGACACGCGGGCTGCTGTCATATTCGACCATGTTATTAGTTATCTCGCTGGTCTTTCGAGATAAAAGACGTTACCACGCGTGGTAGGTACGTTTGAGCAGGACGCAATAACACTGAATGATTGTCCCGAACAGATATTTCTAATGTGAACACACCATGGAGCTGAGTGCTATGCGCGAGTGACACTGCCCGAAGTCCAAACGCAATCTCCTGAACGGACGGTGTAAGCGTCACCGGTATAGTGTGACGACGTGATGCATGCTTTAGTGGCACGCTCTATGAATGTTCGCAGGCGGCGCGGAGTGGGCTCCAGAGTGGGGAGCCGGCGAGTGGTGGGCGCTGGGGCTGGGCGCGCTACCGGCGCCGCTGTGGCGCGACGCGCCACCCGCTGCCGCCTTCCGCGCCCTGCTGCACAGGTACCCACGCCCTACACTCTACCTACACCACACACCTGACGTGGAATGTTCGAGTGTAACTAGGTTTACAGCAGGCACGACGTGCAAGGCTCTCACGACTATCACATGGTGGCTAGTCCCCACAACACCATCGTTGCCAGCTAGTGGCAGTCCATAGCCGGACACGGGCATCCGCCAGCAGCTAGCTTTGCGGCCATCTTGTTTTGTGCTCGACCACATCTTAGTACCTCGCTACACTCAAAAGAAATACAGTGAGATATTATCAAGGAAATTTGACAGTCAATCGCTACGATGTTTGGAGGAGTCCAGCAGGCCCAGAGTGGGACACTTTGCGTCGGTAGTTCCACTTATGTGGTGATAGTTTGGTGTTTTCACTTATTGAATGTTTCATTTGGCGTGATGATTGGATTACTTTTTTCGTCGAAAAGATAGGCAAACGAGCGAACGTCTCACCCGATGGCCGGCGACCACTGCAGCCCAACATGGATGTCTACAACACCAAGGGCTCTGCACACGCTTTGCCTGCGTCAGGTTCAGATGTGAACACTGCGAAGGAGGGACTATTTGCATTTTTTTGTATCAACCGGCCGATGCGACGCGTGATGCGACCTGAAGGCAGGTCTGTGTGCTGTAACACCGCCAGTCAATCCTGTCTCTCTGTGTGTTGGTGCAGGTACGTGCTGGCGTTGCCCCACGCGCCCCCGTCGCCATCGCGGCCGCGCTCACCCTCTCCCCCGCGCCCCTCGCCACCACTTGAAGCCGCGCCGTCCGCTATGCCCGCGCCGTTGCCGCACCCCCCGCTGGGCCCGCACCCCGCGCACCCGGCGCTGGGCCCACACCCCGTGGAGGCGTTGCGGCTGCACGAGGCGCTGCTGCAGGAGCGGTACAGCGGGCGCGTGCACACGTAACGGGAGCGCGCGCAGCGACCGCGGCGCGACGCGCACGCAACGACTCCGTGACGACGACGCACCGACGTCAGCGACGGCTCCTCGTACACTGGCGTTATCAACAGTCCCGAGTGTGATACATACACTGTGCTGGCACCGTTTGGACAGTCTCCGTATACATTCCGAGGGGTCCGGGCCATCCGCAGCGCGTGTTGTGGTGCGCGATGACCCCCAGCGGTCGAACGATGTAACCATTAGTACAGTTTACGTTCACCGAATGTATTTATAACATATTGTTGTATGATTGTAACAATGGAGCAGCCGTGCCGGTGGCGCCGCGAGCGCGCGCTGGCACTCCGAGCGGTGTGTGTGTGCCTTAACGGATCGCGTTACTGCACAGTGTGTGATGCATGTGTGCACACAGCATCCCACGAGATCCCACCCTGTGTAGACAAGCTGTGTAGCAGGTAAACCAAGTGATATGACGCGCTAGAGGCAGGTGTACATGTACATACAGTTAGCGAGGTAGGTCGCGTGGCCGGCGAGTGGCAGGCATGCAGGTATATAGCGCTACAGTTTTGTAAATAACGCGCGTGAGTTTAAGTTACAACATTATTTTATATAAGGCTTCCAAATAGACCGACTAGTTTATTTTCAATTCTACGATTTGACTCAACGAGTAGAACCTAACAAATATTATTACTAGAGTTGTTGCTTACAATTTTAAGGTAATAGTCCATATGCTGGAATACTATGATGGAACATTACACCGCAGAGGCAGCGCACTCTTTACCGGCCGTGCTGTCTGTCGGCAGGCTGCTCCAACGATGGTTCACATCGGCAGAGTGTCTGTTAGGTAGATACCCACCTGTTGTTTTTAAAAATAACAAATAAAATGTACGATGTTGACAGAATTGTGTACTTTTTGTAAAAAATTTGGTGATTATCGTAAGTGCTAAGGGTTAGTCTTAAATAGAAAGGATTATGTGACACACACACACTCTAAACAATTCCAAGAAATGTACCTGTGTGTGTGTGCGTGTGTTTGAGTTACCTTCCTAACGATTAGTTGTTGTTGTCGAGGACCGCAGTGGCGGCTGTACAACAGACCAAGTGTAAATGTAAATACCCACGTGTTGTGTTTGTACATAGTGTACATTGTGTAGCGGTAGCGAGTTTGCAATACTTGTGTCGTAGTCACATACAATAAACTGTACGAAGAGTTCACCCGCTGTTTCATTTCCCCTCCCGTAACACTACACAAATAAACTACATGTTTCTTATCTATGCTTTGAACTGAAACGCACCTTCAGACGCACTGCATGCATTTAATTCAGCACATTATACAGCAGACACTGATATAGAAGGGTTCCTCCCGGGTATACTTTCCCGGGTCACCCGAGCGACAAACACTTCCGTTTTATATCGTTTATTAGTTTTCAACTGTATCATGTTTTCTAAATTAACTTTTTATTTAATTTAGATTACATTACATTACATTAAGAAATAGTTGAAATATACATATATAATTCTTCACACTGTAAGGCGAGTCTAGTTAAGGGGGATAACAAGACTCGAGAGTGATGTGTGAGAGTGGTGAGAGTGATATAAACCACACGGTCCATAGGTTCGGTGACGTTGTTGTAGGCTGTCGGCACCGAAGGGTTTGGTTTGGATCCTTGCACACGTGCGGCCCGACGCGCTATTTTACTTGGCACGGTAGTTTTGAATAGCAAAGTAACGGTTCTCTACGTTGTAGTCGTGGGTTACGTAAGTGATATTTTTAATTGTTTGCATCACTGCATTCATATCGCGATCAATTGAGGGTCCATTAGCTGATCACTGGTGCCCCCCTCCCCCACACTCGATACTCGAGTCAACTCAACTCAAACGGTGAACATGTGAAACAATAAAAAGCGTGTATCGATTGCACTCCACTCGGGCCGCACTCTCTTTAACTCTTTGTTTAAGAGTTCTTTGTCTCCTCACCCTCCGCTCCTCCCCACCGTCCCGCCCTACCGCCCCCACCCCCGGCGAGCGCTACATGCGATCAAGCCGGCACAAGATTAAATTTGCTCCTCCGATCACTGCACAAAGAACTTGGAGTGTTTGAAGAAAGATTAATTTGGTAAAAATTCGGGCGCGGGTGGGGGTGCGGCGTGGTGCTGCTGTGTGTGTAAGGGGGGGGGATAAGTTAAGCCCCACTCGAGGCTCGCGCCGGCACTGCTCGCGGTCAGACGACTCTTCACCGAGTGTCATCGTCTCCCCGGTGTCGGTGATTTAAATATATGTAGATAATAAATATTACAACTATTACAGTTGTAATGGGGGCGGGGCGGCGGAGGGGGGGGGGGGCAGTGTCCGATGGTGTCGAGCGACGCAAGACAGGCCGCGGACTAATTACCTTTTACGCGGAATATTATTACTTTGTGATAGTCCCATAGATACGCGACAGTATAAGGCGAAGGACACATGTTGATTAACTCTAGATACAAACGCATGCTGTACGTACGTGAGGTGCCGTTAGTTATTTAAAAAATATAGATCTACGTGCACCGAACACAATAACAACCCGCGACATGCCCGCAATCTACGAATATTGTTTTGAACGATGCACTCTTAAAATAGTTATATACTATTACAGAAACAACACGGCTGTATGTAGGTGTACACGAGAAACCACTTATATCGATTACGATAAAGTGTCCAATGAAAAATATCAGCGGATAATGTCGTTAGATTGTGTTACTGTTGAATGAGTTAAGCGACATCGAGACGAATAGTACGGTAATGCAACATTACTGCAACACATCGAGACGAATAGTACAGTAATGCAACATTACTGCAACACATCGAGACGAATAGTACGGTAATGCAACATTACTACAACACATCGAGACGAATAGTACGGTAATGCAACATTACTGCAACACATCGAGACGAATAGTACGGTAATGCAACATTACTGCAACACATCGAGACGAATAGTACGGTAATGCAACATTACAGCAACAAAAACCTTTCTCAATTCCGACGAACACAGTAAGTGATAATGCAGATAGAAATGTTTTATTACAATCAGGTATAATTTTTCCTTAATTATAGTTTAGTTAATATATATAAATTGTTTATACTAGCTATCCTTTCATAATATATAAATAAAATATGTATGTACATCGATCATTTGCGGATTTATTTACAAAATATAGTTTTTTATTTTTCCTGAAACATTTGTATTTGACGATGACTTGTTTCTCCTGCGGGGCCGTCGACAAATTTCAATCAAAATTGATGAAATTGAATTGAAAAATGGATCTAATATATGGCCAACTGCCGCGGTGAACAAGTGCTGGTTGACGTGAGGTTGTGTGCTGAGGGAAACCTCTCGGTGTATAGGATTGAACAGATGCGCGGTGAGGCGCGCGGCGGTGACAGACGGGCGCAGCTCACGAGACATTGAGCACGAACTTAGAATTACCTAAACACACACTTGGAGTGGACGCACTCCACAGCCGGGTGAAGCGATCGGCGAGCATTATACTGCGGATCTGAACAAAGCATCGCGACAGCGGGCGGCGCCTGTCGCCGGCGGCGCTGCTCGTGAGGGCTGTCGCGGTGTCACGGCTGCGGCTGACGGCTGCATTGTGTCCCTGCTAATTACTGCGACCACCTCATTAACCCCTTCCTCTCCCCCTGTCCGCCCCGGTGACTGCATTGTCACCATCGTGGATCGAGTCGGAGCGCCCATTGTGGCCGCGCCTCCCCGCGGGCCGCTCGCAACCGAATCAAACATCGCGAGCGGACACCGTCGCACCCACAGCCGGTGGTAGTCAGAGGCCGCCTTAGTAATTATTTTGCAACCAGCATCAAATGTTTTTCTCAGTGTAATAAGAGACATTTTAAATGTTTATTTGCCCACCTCTTAAAACTTTACATATAGGAATCCTTCAGGGATTAGTTTTTAATCGCTTCGTCTTTGTCTTGCATTATGCACACATAGCAATGAACTTGATATTCCGTTAATGTCATATTTACGCCGACGATGTAAAAGTTTATATTTCATGTAAACGGGATAAAACTCAGGCTGCGGGTAATCGATTAAATTCAGAATCGGAAAGGATTTCATTTTAGACAAAAAACTATTATGACTTGGCTTTAAATTCCACGAAATTCAAGTTTATTAAACGAACAAAGAAACAAGTACTGAGCACAGCCGAACAAAACCGCGGTGTATTCTTACCTGGAGAATATATACAACGCGTGCATATTGTGTCAAACTGAGCTACCCACGCTGCTCGATGAACGCTCACGGTTTGAAAGTCACGTCGTTGGGTGGATGCGCTGGTGTTCGTATCGGCTCGCAGCACTGTGTCGCAGTAAGGATCACCTCCACTCTGTACTCCGAGCGGCACCGAGAGACACCGATGGTGCAGACACCAAGTACAAAGCTCAACTCTTAGCAAAATCTAAATAAATCATATAACGTACAAAAAATTTTTACTGCATAAGCTCTAGACTTTATAATAAAATTAACAGGAAACTAAATGTCTATCCTCTGTCGATGTATAAGTGCAAACTCAAATGTGTTGAATGGCTTCTATTGCAATCCAAAGGAGAAACCGAAGGTCTTTTGACCTCTCTTATTTAATTATGACAGCTCACTCACAAGTATACACTCTCACTTCCACATACTCACACACCACACACAACAAATTAGATCTAAGTAAAATTATAATATAGAATAAATTCTAGATATTATATTTGTAATCCCCACTGTGGAGCAGGGCGTTGATGGCTGCGACACAGTTGCATACTTTTGCAGACATTATCGTTAACCTGTTATTTTGTGTGATCGTGTTTCTGTACCAAATAAAGTTTTGTATTATTTTTTTATTAAAATTTCCTGCGCGCGCGCACACGTCACACCGCCATTAAACGAAGCAAATATTTTTACAATGGAATATCGCACACAAATATTACTTGACAGTGTGCGCTAAATCACTACTTTACTTATTCGACATGCTGAGATGGATCCACGAACAAAGCACTGTTCATATCCCTGGGGGTTCAGATACTAATTTGATTGCTCCAGTGATGGACTCAGCGGCCTTCCAAGCTAGTATTACGAATAAGTACGCCGCATTTAAATGCTAGAACAATCTATTTCCGCTTTGACAGTCTTCTTCTTATTTGACAGCTTACTTAAGTTACATTTATTTCGTTTTATATTAATAAAGGATTCCCTTTCATACAAATGTGATGGTGATAATGAACCGTTAGGGGGCGCTGTAGTTGATCTGCTAAAAATAACAATTTAAGTACCCCCTCACCGCTAAAGGTCACTGCAGTCAGTGAGCGGCGCGGGTGGCGGGGGGCGGGAGGCGGGAGGCGCTAGATAAACTAATAACGGGCGGGAGAGGTCGCCGCAGATGAAATTATCCCTGTAACAGCGGCTTATGAGCGGAATCGATTCGCGATCATGCCAATAAAACCTGCAGATGTTTGCCTAGCCCCCCGCCCCACGCCGCCCGCCCCGCCGCCCCCGCAGGCGTCCGCCATTTAGCCGATATTAAGTTTATACAGCGATTTGTACCCTTCTTTACACCGAGGCAAACATTGGCCGCAAACATTGGCCGCGGTGGCAGTGGAGACCTCACCGACCATTCTATTCCGACACTCAGTTATGGATCGAGGTATCAGCGAACAGTTGGGGGACGGTGACCGTCCGCCAACACAAAGGCGCGTCGCTCGCTCCTCGACGAGGCGCGGTGGCGCAGTCAGGGCAGAGGCCTCACCGCACACCTCACCGACCACTTGTTCCGCTAATTGCTAAAGAAATGTGTGCGCAAACATGGTCCCCCCGCGCGCGGTCGCACACAATGCCGGTGTCCGCTTGTTTTTGGTTACTCGAGTGTGCGCCACCAATACACACAATAGACATTCACGGGAGCCGAGCCGTGAGGTTTCCCATCGGGTGCAAGGTTAATTGTTTCCTAATAAGGGAGATGAATTTAAATAAAAACACTTAATCGATGTTCGTTCAGCTCGTGTGAGGAGCTCCTGCACACGTTCCCATGCTGCTCGGCGCGTCTGCCTGACTGTGCTCACTGCCTGCACAGCCAGACAGACACGTGGAAATATTAACACCAGGCCGCGCGAACGCCTTTTATAGTTTTAACTGATGTTGTCCTGAATTTAATTATCATTCAATTCTAAAGATTCTAAAAGAAGCTGATAAAAGTCCTCGATTGAGCTGGGCTGCATTTAAAAAGTTTCTTGTCGTCCATATATTTTACATTAGAGCCTGAAAACAAAAGTGTTTGGCCAGTGAGAACAGGCACCGGCTGAAGAAATCGAGTGTTGGAGTGCAGACTATGTTTAACAAAAGTAGTCTGGATCGCCCCCCCCCCCCACCAGCTTGATAGAGTAACGGTCTGCAAATTTCATCGGCGTTACCGTTCCAGCAGTTTTATGTGAACCACAAAGCGACTCGAAGAAAATGGTAGCGTAAAGCCGATAATCGAACAAGATGGCGCCCCTTGAGGGACGTGCATCCAGCTGGGAAATTAGCTGATGAGGATGAGCGGAACGTTACGATGGGTTCGTACAAGAAAGCCTGTGCCGACACTCGTACGTTGGTGTGGGTGCAGTAAACATAAGGACGTTGAAGATTTCCAACGTCTTTAAGCTTCATTCGTTTCAGTTCATTCCAAGTGTACACGTTACTTGCAAGCCGCACACATCGTATAAACCTTGTGTTAGTTGTGTTGTTGGAAGTGTTAATTGTGCACAAGCACATGGCGAGCAATAGAGGCGCCTTCAAACGTCTACTCTCCCCGCAGCGCCGGTGTACTGCGGGCTCAATGACGTCCGCCGGTCGGCGGTGGATGTAGCTGTCCTCCAGTCCGCCGGGTCCAGCGGTGGGTTCGTTTGTAGTGTTGGCGACGATGATGATGTACTGCATTGTTTAATAGTTATTCATTTTTAAACGAAAAACATAAATCCAAAAAGTGGAGCAACCATTCCACTGACACCCTAGAATTAAAAAACAATTTGTGCGGCCGTAATGATAGCGCCGCACCGGCCACGGGGCGCGGGGGTGGGGGGGCGCGGTTTGTTTGGTGATAACGCGATAAGTGGTGCGGCCGGTGGTGCTCCGGCCGCCGCCAGCTGGTGGTTCCCGCGACACCCCCCCCCCTCACCTCACCGCGCGCGCGCGCCTCCCCGGTGATCGATGACGTTCACACCATCGCTTTATTGCATGTTTATTGCATTACATTACACCGCGCGTACGGCGCCCAGGCCGTTAGGGCCGCGACACACTCGCGCCGCTCCTGCGATAGATTGCGACATATTGCGACACGGGGTATCGTATTACAGCGTGTCCGTGGGTAGGGAGAGAGCGCTGTCTTGTGAATGAACTGCGGTGACTCTGGTTTTGATTCTCTTTGAAAACTTAACTCACTCGAACTACTGTTATCAATTTGTCGTTTGAATGTAAAACTGTTTAGAATGTATTCATTTGTAGGCCATAAACTTCAAATTGATAAATAGTTTCAACGCATATTTTTATATTTTTTTTTATCAATTAGAACATCTTTTGTATAAGAAGTTGTAAAAAAATTATCCAACAACGTCAGCGGTGTCGCAGTGCGACCGCGACGTGTCGCCCGCCGCGCGTGTGTGGGGCGCTTTACCGACAGTTTATCGAATAAAGAGCTTTACTGTGGCTCGGCGCGATAAGCCGCCAATGATCGCGTACTAACGACACGAAGCCAACAGCAAATTGATCGTTATCGGCGGCCGCACTCAATAATGTGATAACGATACACCCGCCTGCTGCGATACATCACGCCTCCGCTGACACCAGCACCAGCATCAGCACACGTGGAATTATATGTTTTACGATATCGCGCACTAATTAGAGTTTTATTATCTCCGTGTCGTACGAACTGTTGTTAAACACTACACACAGGGTGTACACACATACACAGGTGCGCGGTCGCTGTCGCTGTCGCTCTGCGCGCTGTATATGACTCATCGCATCTTTATATATATTTTATTGTAAGTAAAGATCCCGCGTGCCAGCCGTACTGCTTACGGCTACACTCGGGATCTTCAGGGGGTTTTTATCTTTTTTCTTCGATATAATTGAAATTCTTCCAATTTAAATTAATTTATTTTTCTATTCACTGTATACTTTTTCACACTTTGTCATTTTATATTTTATATATCATTTTCTTATGCCGTACGGATGACATGTCTTTTGAAAGACGTCAGTCGAAATAGTGCTTTTGTTTTAATATAAAACAATTTATTTATTTTTTATTTTAAAATTACGAATTTAAGAAATGTAATATAATATAAAAAGTTTTAGTATATTTAAATAAAAACTTTTAATATATTAGTGTATCACTATAGTACGTACTTATCAATGTATCACTACAGTACCGAGTATCGAATATCAAAGTATCGAAACTCTTTTGTGTTCCGATAAACCGCAAGTCATTTTTCAGTAGTCTCATCGTCATTTTTAGTAGATTTCTACTATTTTTTTAATTTGCTTTCAACCATCACACCTTGTAGATTGAGAAGACTGATGGGTGATCCATAAAGTCAGATATGTGGATCTACTCATGCTGCTAGCTGACACCAGCTTGTTAGTATTTATTGCTGATTATAAATTGAACATAGTTATACTTCCGTCCACTGGGCGCGAGAGCGATGTCGCTTGAAGGTGAGGCCTCAGCAGTTTGGGCGTTGACGTGTTGTCGCCTTCACTTTGGCTGTAACTTAATTAAACTGATCGCTACTGTTAGCGTAGTACTACGCGTGCAACCAGCTGCCCCCGGCGGTGCTATCGGGCCGATACGACATTGGTACCTTTAAAAAACAAGCCTAAACATTCCTTAAAGCCGAAAACACTACTGCAATGCGTTGATTGCCCTCCATCTGGCGATACGTCTCCTTGTTTGCCATTAAAAAATATATAAACCATGTATACCTACTTATGTATGAAATATAATACGGTAAATCTTATGTTATAGCTTTTATATATTTAATAAAGAAATTGTTTGATCTCCAACAGAAAAATAAATTAATGTATTGATAACATCTGTGTACATCCTGTATAGTGCGGCGCGCCACTAATTGGCCAGTCGCGCGGTAATTGGCGCGCGGGGCCAATTAGCGGCCCACCGCCAATGGCCGGCAGCCACCGACAACCATCAAGCCGGTCTGCGAGGAGTCCATCATGCGCCGAGGGGCTGTGATCACCGCTTGCTTGCTGGTCGCCGCGGCGGCCTTCGGGGAAGGTTGGATCTCCTTGTTGTTTTTTTGTCACTGACCCTCCATAACTGGATGAAATGCAGTATTTCAAAATTTTCAAAGGGGAGACAAGAGCCTTCCCATGTGTAGACATACCTTACGTCGTTATTGTCTACTCTGGCATTATAGGCAGCCGATAGATCACACAATTATTGTTACTCTTCTGTTTTTTACATTTCTTATTTTTTTAAATTAAATTTTATCTGTTCAATATTATAATATTTAAAGAGTTATAGTCCGGGCGTTGTAAAGTTTATATTATATAGAATTTTTTAAGACTGTAACTTGTTTTTGTGTCTAATAAATAAAATAAAATATAATAAAATAAAATAAAATTATAATTTGAACATCTTTATTATATTATAGTACTCTACGAACTCTAATTATACCAATGACCAACAATAAGCGTCTATCTCGTTTGTATAGACTAGTCTTATAGTTTGTTACCGTAATAGTTAACACAGGCTAGTGTTGAATCAGAGCCTGTTTTTAAGTTCAAACGTGTCCTCGCGGCCTCTGTAATACAATCCGATAACAGTCAATTAAATATTTACCGCCGTCGGTAAGGTCACAAACACAGCTAGAGACCTGTCTCACAAGTTATGTGGGCCTGCCCCAATGGCAACGTGTGGGACTTCACAACTGCAGAGACAAGTACAGTAATGGCCGTCAGAATATTTAGTGAATGGTATTCGAGTAGTGGTTCACTATCACTTTCAACAGTGGTGGTGTCAGTTTACATCACAGGTGGGGCCGGCGGGGGCAGTGCAAGCCACCCCCCCCCTCCGTCGTAGTGGGGCAGTGCTCCATGTCACCGCATTGTCGCAGCACGTGTGCGAGGCTTCGGAGGCTGCGCTGTCCACTCGGTTCAGAATGAGTAAAGGAGATTTGGTGACGCACTTGCTTGTTCGCTTGTCTCTTTCATAAAACATATGTGTGTGTGTGTGTGTGTCGCAGAGGCGCGGCGCGGCGGTGGCGGGGGCGCGGGCGCGGGCGCGCTCAGCTCGGTGGGGGACGTGGAGCGCTCGCCGCCGCTGTACCGGCCCGGCTCGCAGGCGTACGTCCACCACCAGCTCCCGCTCCATCTCTTCACGCACACAATCAGAAATGATTTTCAATGCAGTAACTTTGTCGAAAATGAACAGAAATTGATTCACATTTTATTCAATTGTTTCTCTTTTAGAGATAATTTCGAGACAGGTGAAAAGACTTTAATGGGATTTTATTATGTGTAGTCGAGAAAATTTTTATTTAACTAGGGACAGTTTGTAATTCTGCAAGAAATACGAACAATCGCACTGACAGACCGTAACAATAGTATTAGCGGCATTGCTTTGAAGATCGCATGAGTTTAAACGAAGACAGTCATTTTTGTTATATAGGTCTAACTTATATTATATACAGCTGAGGCGTCAAAAATGCAGGTGACCTGGTGATAAATGATCACCGCCGTCCGCACACATCCGCAACGTCGGAGGCGGCTCAGAGGCGTTGTCGGCCTTTAGTGAACACATACGCTCGTCTGTTGAATGCTCCTATGTGGCAATCATGTCGGCCTCCGTCACCGCCAGGTACGTGGTGTCGCAGTACATAAAGCCGAAGCCGCCGCACCAGTACTGGGAGGAGGAGACGTCGCTGGCGCTGGTGCCCGAGACGCGGAACTGCCTGCTGTGCGAGGCGCAGGACTCGGGCGCCTGCCGCGCCATGCCCTCCTGCGTGTACTGCGAGCCCACCGTCACCGCCCTCTGCGAGCGCAGCACGCCCTGCCTGCGCTGCACCGGTACCACCACCACGACCACCATCACCGCCACCTTGGAATATTAGCCTTCTCATTCTCCTCAGTTCACATTCTAGTCTCGTATATGATATTCAACGTTAGCGTAAGTAAAATGAAATGACGGACCGATACTTCAGTTATTCATGAAGCTGACAGTCCCCTGAATCGGTCCCCGGCGACTGACCGCTGGCGGCGCCACCTCGCCACAAGCCGTCATTTGATCCTGGTGACCTTGTTTTAATCATACGTATAAGTATTTAAAATCGGACATATTATTATTTCGCTTCGACATCATCATCATCATCTGCCAGGCTCAGCCCCCCCACCAAGGTGAACATTATAAAGTCTATATTAATTTTAACAAATATGATAAAATAAATTGTTGTGGGTCCACGCTGGGTCTCACGTACCGACCCCCGTTACCATGATATATAATGGAACGCTGTTATATAGTTTTGTGTGAACTCACACACAGCCTCCACTGTGGAGGGGGCAGATCATCGCGGGCAGACTCGCGGACTCTGTGTACTCTCCGTCACCGCGAAGGCGTGTCACCGGTCAGGAGACAGTGGTTGTCGGTGGCGTACTGTTGCGTGTTGTTGTTGATGGCGAGCTGTTGATGTTGTTGTTGTTGTCGCAGTTATAAAGAACCCGTTCTTCAAGTGCGTGCCCGGCGAGAAGTACATGGACGAGTGCGACTCGTGCCGCTGCACTGACGGCCACGGCGGCTGGTGCACCAACCAGTACTGCCACTTCCGCGCCCTCCACCTCTACGCGCTCAAGCTCTCCGACGGGGAGTTCTACTGACCGCGCACCCTCCCGCGGTGGTCTCCCCTCGCAACGCACTGTGACGCGCGACACATTGTACATTTGACATGTGACGGTTGTATTTTGTCTCTCCATCCTTATAACCTGGTATCGCAGTGATACACTGACCATCACTAATTAATTAAAACGTTTTGTTTGAATACAGTTAAACTTTTTTATTATCGTATTTACGTAATATTTGTTACTTTAAAATTTGAAACAAAAAGAAAAAATGTGTTTTTCCGATGATCGATTATGATTAGATCGTTTGACACAAACCTTAGAGAACATCTCGACTCTCCGTACACAAATGAATAATATGTAGTTGTAATATATGTATATGAGTGACCAAGAAATAAATTAATAATATTAAAAGAGTTTTATTTGAGGAAGAACCCCGTGAAGGTTCTGGGTCTCCGCGTCAGTACGGATGACCCTCGTAGTAAACGGAACTGTCCACTCAACTCAGTGACTGTCCCGCGAGGGCTCCACCCCGGGGGCTCCGCGACGAGAAATCACGAGCTGATATAACATCTACATATTGCAAGAACATTAATGTTCCAAACACTACATTTCCTTTTTATTCACAACGTTCTAATAACGGGGCTATGTGTGTGTAAAAGGAATACCTATAAGTTTAAGATAAAAGCTTTATAAAATGTACAGTTACAGTTACAGTTTGGGATGAGATTACCGTTGTTTATTCGTTTAAAAATGATACGTTTAAAGTAACGTTAAAAGACTTTATGACTATATATTCCCGGCATAGAATTGGACCACCCTTTTCCCGTTGGGTGCCGTACGTGGGAATTATGACAATAAATACCAATAGACGGCGTTTACTACAGTAATAAAAAGGGGAGTAATGTTTGCGGCGCGTTGGGCCGCCATTGTTCGCGAGCCCAGTTACTGACACAACGGACAGTTTATTAGACGCGGCCGTATTGTAAGATATTAATAACACAAAATGATGGACGGAAGCTGTCACTTGTGATGTTATTAGCATCTCGCCGGTGTAAGCGTCTCCTCGCCGTCCCAGTGCGCTGGTGAACAAGGCCAACGTGCGTCGCGGTGACAATGGCGCGGCCGCTCCGGTGGCTCCGCGGCTAACGTTGTATTGTGTGTTTACGCGTCGTGCACACGGCGAATGCGCTCGGCCGGCTGCGCGCTCTCACCCCTCGCCGCTAGTGATGCGCCCCCCGCGCGCGGACTCGCCGTACCGACGTACCGACGTACCGAGCCGCTTACATACCGGAATAATGTAACAAATTAACGCACATCTCGCATACAACTAAATGAAACAAGGGTGTGCAGTACTATCAGAACCATAACATCCATTATAAATTTGAAATAAATATAGACTTAACGGGTGTTGACAAAAACTATGGACTGATTGTAACTTCCAAATAAATTTAAAACTTTATAAAAATATATCATCTGAATATATAAAGATTAATATATAACAGAATCGGAATATTTGTCTGTTAAAATATTATGTTTAAAACGATTCACATAAAAGAACGCGTGGAAATAACATAAACAGATGTGTAGTACATTTCATGTTACTTTTCGCAAGTTTAGGTTTAAGTTATAGTAATAACAAGAAATATTAAATTAGCAATTATTTTATTAAATAAATAGATAAATGCTACTATTTATAAAATACTACCGTGCCTACAACACACGCGATATTTTTTCATAATGTGTTGATGAAGGGATGCAGTTTATATTTGTAAGCATACACCACACCCGCTGTGTCTTCTGTCGCCATAATAAGTTATAATTAACTAATGAGCTACGTGTATCAAAATTAAACATTTAGGTATTGCAAATGCTTGACCTCCAGTCGCGTCTGGTTTCTACCGAATGCCAGTAATGTCATACAACACACATCACTACATCAACATGTCTTTCACAACATCAACTTGACGTGTTATTGTAGAATTTTCCCGGGAACCTGTCCTGCATCGCGTCACAGGAATCGTGGTTACCCGGACACCACTGTCGTGCTAATTGACACAAATATTTACCAATATCCAACCTAATTAACCGTTCATTCATGTATCCTTCTTACACAAGGTTACTGCGTCGCCATAGCCTCTATTGCCGTCAGCGGAAGGGTGACAATCCGTTGGTTCAGCTCACGGATTAGTGTACGAGGTGGGTGGTCGAAGAAAAGGCTTGCAATGGTCGCACACAATAGGATTGGGATGTAATCCATCCGTCCGTGGGATCAACTGCGCTCTTCCTGAAACCTCGCCCCGCCCGCCCCGCCCGCCCCGCCCGCCCCGCCGCGCCCGACGCAGCTCCGGTTGTAGCGATATCTCTGTTTCATTGTTATCAAGCATGTATTTGTTTGGTGTTGCTTCACTGAGGAGCTTTCAGTTTTTTTTTTATAAAAAATGCGGTTTAATATATGCTCCAAAATGTATTTGTAATGCTGCGTCTCCACTCGTTGTGGTTCTGTTGTTAACTATTATAAGCGTTATTTGCAGGTTCCAGTGGTTTTGTTTTTGTTTGTTATCGATACACAGAGGCGGCGATGCATCACATTGCAACAGTTATAGGTCAACCAGTTTATTGTCTTCGTTTACAAAGTCATTTGAGTCTGTTATGTATAATAATTCTTTCCTTAAACCAATAAAATCTTCCCAACAGCATGGACTTGTCTCTAACAGATCCACTACCATTAATCTATTGGAGTATAAAAACTTCCTTTGCTGCGCTTTTGCTAAAAAAGAACAAGTTGATTCAATTTATACTGACTTTTCTAAGGTTTTTGATAAAGTGAATCATTATATTTTGTGTCAGAAACTTGCGGCTTACGGGGTACATGGAAACCTATTACGATAGGTGATATCCTATTTACATAGGAGAAGTCAACTTGTAGCTATCAATGGATACCTATCTCAACCCGCTGCGGTACCATCTGGTGTACCCCAGGGATCTCATCTGGGCCCATTACTCTTTGTAATCTTTATGTGACTCAATGACTTGGTGGAACAACTTCCTAGCCCATGCTTATTACTCGCAGATGATTTTACAAATTTATCGAATTATTAAAAGTACTGATGATAGTGTATTGCTCCAACGTGGTCTCTGCACAGTTGCGACGTGGTGTATAGTAAATAAAATGACACTTAATATTAATAAATGTTTTGTTGTATCTTTAGCTAATAAAAACCAAAAATATGTTTACAATTATTCACTCTATAATTCCACACTTCAGCGCAAAAACGTTATGAAAGACTTGGGATGAGGTAATTAATAGATGTAACAAGCTCCTTGGTTTTATATTTGGAAACACCAAAGTATTTCGTAGCCATCGTGTACTTGCACATTTGTATTACACACCTCTGAGATGTCTCATCTCTCAGCATTTTTTACCGCTTCTATCATGGGGAGTGCTCCGAGGAATTATTTGGAATAATCCCCGCCGCCGAATTCCACAACGGCACAACTCGCCGTAAAGAAAAATTTCATCCCCACCACCTGGATGAGTGGCGATCGACTACGGTGCGTTACTCCCGTAACTTCTTTCCACGCACCACCAGTTTGTGGAATCAGCTACCCTCGGCAGTTTTTCCGAACCGTTACGACATTGGAACCTTCAAAAAACAAGCCTATACATACCTAAAAGGCCGGCAACGCTTCCGCGACTCCTGCGGTGTCGCGGTTGTCCATGGACGGCGTTGATTGCTTTCCATCAGGCGACACGCTTGCTCGTTTGCCCTCCTATCCCATAAAAAAAAAGTGATCGCATTGAAAGTATTGAGAAAAAATTGCTCAATACGTTATGTTATAGAAATGATGAAAATCGTACACTACAATATCATACGAAAATAAATTGCGAAAATATAATATGCAGTCACTAAAAGCGCGTCGTGAGTATCATGATTTAATTTACTTATATAAAATAATCCCCTCGCATACTGACTCTCCAAAACTGCTCTCTCTTTTAAATTTTTACACCTGCATTAGAACACGAAATCCCTATAAAATGTTTAGTATTAGATCTTATCCAAACAATATGTCCCATTATAATCCCATGGTACGCATTTGTCGCCTATACAATAATATATCTATTGACCACGGTACAGAAACGTTCGATATTTTCAATATCAAAATACATCGATTAAAGCGATCGCTCCGTGATATCTTTGGCAGCCGATAGATCACAAAATTCTTCTTTTTTTATATTTTGTTTTTTAAATTTAATTTGATCTGTTCAATTTTATAATATTTCATTATTACATAAGTAACCCTATTGTCACAATGTAGCCATGCTGTGCGCACACTTAAAGAGTTATAGTCCGGGCGTTGTTAAGTTTATATTATATAGTATTCTTTAAGATTATAACTTGTTTTTGTGCCTAGTAAATAAAATAAGATAACCTTAGCTAAGTAAATCTCTGACTGCCTATATTATAATGAATTTCCGTAAAGTAATGCCTCACTCAATTAATCATTCTAATATATGCTAGAAATACCTACGGACAGTCTTTCAAAATGTCAAACACGAAAATCTTAGTAAAAACAGTGTTGTTTAGAAAAAAAATTCTTTTACAATATCAACATAAAATGTTATATTGTATTATCAGCCTCACAACGTCTTAAAATCATAATTATGTTTTTTTTATGATCCATACATTGTGTGTTTGTAAGTAGGAGTATATATAATAGCTCAGCGTTATTTGTATGCGAGTATATTCACTTTAAAAAAACCTTTGGGAGCGGTGTGTGGGGAACAAACGTGTCGGCAAGGCTGCGGGCAGCTGCAAGTGGCCTACATTCGACAACATTACATTATAATTAGAAACGATACAGTCGTCAATGGAGGCCTCGGGAATGGCGCGTATCGCTTACACAATGGCGCGGCGACGGCGACACACGCACCACAATGTCGCCGGAAGTCGTCGAATATTACACGTTTGAGAATTGCCGACTTCCGCTTTGTGTGTCTGTGCGTGTGCGTGTGTGTGAAAAGAATTAATTACTGTGGAGTATTTCATGCGATGAAATGCAATAAGTTTGTTTGTAAACAGTGCGAATGAGCGCAACTAACCAATAACAATAAAAGCTAGTCAAGCGCGAGGCGGTCGTACGCGTCAGAGGTTCCGTACTGTCGCGTCGTGGCGGTAGAACCGCAGCCGCCGCGGTCTCTCGGAGAACGAGTGTATATTTCCGTTAGAAGTGACGGAGGCAACGTTGAACAAAAGTATAGTGTGTGTACATAATTGTAACTTTTCAATGCTCTGATAACGATACTTTATATATTATGTTATTTTAATATTGATATTATATTCATTGTAAATCAGAGAAGCAGGCAGAGATGAGACGACGATCTGTATTGCACTAAAGACAACACTTTGTCAACCGTCTCGGTTGTAGTGATGTGATAGCAAGATGATAACAATCTACAAACAAATATATAAATCAAAAACAATACGAATGAAATCCACAGAGCGCGAATAACATTAAAGGAACCGTGTGAATACCACCAACACATCAGCCACAACCACAGCTGTGTCTCAGTGGAACAAACGTGTCTTGTAACATTTTAGATAGTTATATATTATTATTATTATTATATATTCACGCCTATCCCCCGCAGGGGTTGGCAGAGACCACAGAGCTCCATCCGTTGCCTATTCATCGCAGCGAAACGGCTCGTCATTGGTCGCTTTTCGCCCTCGTGAGAATCAGGACGTGACGGGTGGCGAACCACGTCGCCGTCATTGTCGACAATTTAGGTATATTAAATTCGTCTTAGTGAATCCCACGAGCCGCAAGGGAGGATGGAGGTCAGCCCCAGCAGAGCCCTGCATGCTGAGGTAAGGCACGATAGTCCCCGGGGGAGCCCGACCCTGGGACGATCGGCACGCTTACAACTAGGCTCGCCCCTAGCCACGCATCCATTGGCACGGCAGACCGTGTATTAGCGGAGAGGAAGGGAAAGGAAGGGGCAGGAAAGGAAATGCGGATTGGGGGGGTTACCAGACGCGGAATAAACATTTATAAATCCATATAAATATTTATTCCGATGCGGGAATCGAACCCGCGACCATTGACTCCTCTGATCATTTAAGTTATATATAACTTGTTTATTCAAATCATAAATCAAAATCAAATCATAAGATCAAAACAAAAATTAAAGTAAAAAATAAGAGTAAAGTACTTCACAAATTTTTGGAATTATCTTTTATATTATATAGATTTTAAATTATCGTCAATGTGCCACAGAATGTGCCTTGGCGCAACTTTAATGCTGTAGTTGATCAACTACAACGCTGGTCATTCAGTCAACACCTGTTAGTGTATGTTACACAAAAAATATATAAGACATGACGTTTCTTTGGCTTACATTCATTTATAATAAATGTTTGTAGACCAAATAAATATTTTTTTTAATATATTTTCACACCTATCTCCCGCAGAGGTTGGCAGAGATCACAGAGCTCCATCCGCTACGATCCCGGCATACCCTCCTCCACAGTCATCCATCCTTTCATGGGACAGGAACATTTCATCAAGACGTGACGGGTGGCGAACCACATCGCCGTCATTTTAAATATTTATCGTAATAAATAAATTCCATAACTTGTTTATTATGATAACTATGTATTTAGTTCACTTATAAGAGAGTTCGCTTTATTTAGTCGAGTGTCGTATTATCATCCAGCTGTACGGATGTGTTGCCGAGCGCTGGGAGCCGCTCGCGGTGGCGGAGCGTCAGCCGCAGCAGCCGCGCCCGTCGGCAGCGCTGTCGGCCGGGGCCGAGGGTCGCGGGGCGCGCCCCCCCGCGGCGCCGAGCCGTGGTTATTAAGACACCGGCGGGGCGGCAAAGCGGTCTGCTTACAGGCGTCGCCGCGGGGCGCACAGATTACCGCATTATTGGTCATATTTTGTTTGCGCACGTTTTAGGGGTCCGCACGCTGATTGGGAAAATAAATATTACGAACACTTCACATGTCTACAGTTTTAACGTGATACTTATTTTAATGCCATCGACTAATTGTCTCCGTGGAAGGGGACTGCCACATACGCAGTCAACGGTTGTGATCCACGCAACGAGTTACCTACTGACATTTATATTGTTTTTCCAAAACTTTGAAGACCCATGCCAAACGGTGGACCACAGACCTCCATCTGCTGCGATCCCGGCACACTTTCTTTGTTTCATCCATACTCATCACTTTCTTCATACAAGCTCGCTGTCTATAATAATACAAAGTGTATCTAATTTTACATACTTTGTAATCGACTGCCTACTTGTATAATATTTTAAAACTGTTATATTTTGTGACATAGGAAGACAAACGAGCAGGCTTGTCGACTGACGACGCCGCCCGACGATAGCCAACATCCGCATGCCACCGTCCATGGGCAACAAAACTGTTATAAAAATATTTTCTACAAAACTACCTCAATATAATTTTATTTTAAATTTGCTTCAACTAACCTTCTCCTAGTCCCCCCTTCTGTAAACGGCTCGTTAAGTTTTAATTGATAATTATTTTTTGTCCATGTGATCGTGTCTAATTTGATTATTTTATAAATCATGAATCATGAAATTCAATGAATGTGTGTTTATATTAAGTATTAGCTAAATTAACGGTTTTTGTTCACGTCGATGTAAGTCTTAATTTCTCTCGTCATTTTGTGCTCAATGTAAATTTTGACATCTGCGGATTGAATTCAGATTAACGTTCAACTCGTGCGCCGGTGATCATAAAATGTTCACAACATATCGACGGTGATGATGATGGCTCGATTAGGAACATCTGTGTATAAGCAGGAGTTAATCAGTTTTCAAAAATTAATCACTGTTTTCCACGAGTTTTTATTGACACTCTCTATGTGTTTGGAGAGGCGAAACAAAGATCACTGTCTAGGTGAGCCTCAGCGCCATCGGCGTCCAACTGTGAGTGATCTTTTTAAAAAAATATTCATGACTACAGATATTTTATGTCATCGTATATAAATTTACATATATATATATATATATATATATATATATATATATATATATATATATATATATATATATATATATATATATATATATATATATATATATATATATATATATATATATATATATATATCTAAATAAAAGGAAATATCAAAATATTTATTGTGTATTAAACTAGTGTATTGATTGTGTCGCATTAGGTCCTAATCATCAGGGGTTGTGTTTTCAAGTAAATTAAATCACGACAGATATGCAGAACCAGCGCCTCCACGTTTGCGTGGCGTCAGTGTCGGCGGGGGTGCGTTGGTGCGTTGGTGCGTTGGTGCGGGGGTGCGGTGGGTGCACTTGGAGTGTGTTATTAAACTCTCGTGTCGAGCGCTCGGCTCGGCGCACATTTGCGCGGCTCATGATATTGAGCGGCTGGCGTGCGGGGGGCGCGCTGCACTCACCAGACAGGCGGGCGCCGCGCTGATACTTGTTGCGCCGTTACTTACCCACAGTGGCGTTGTTTGGCGATTCGAACGCGGGAACTAATTGCCCTGCGTGTAGCAGTCATTACAAATATAAATAGAGTGGTGAACACTGCGGGCTGACGCTCGTACCTGCTGTGAAACCTTTGTACCGAGTCACAAACGGTGTGCGTTCTTGATGAAAGTTATTTCGCAGATGTGAATACATACAAATGTGTGGCATACCTAACACACACACACACACATTCATACGTGTGACTGACGTCGCGCGGCGTTTGAAAACTAAAACAACACTCGTAACCCAGAAACAACATCAATCATGTTTGTTTATTCTCTGACACAAGTCAAACAACAATAAAAAAGTCATTATTCCACTATCACGCAACTCGACACAAAGAAAGGTTTCATCTCCATCATCTAGATGAATGGCGATCCAGTTACCGTTTCATGATATTGTTTTTCCCGAGGCTTCCATACACGCACCACTGCCCTAGTGGAAGCAGTTACCTCAAGCTGTATTTTCGACACGACCTTGAAGCTTTCAGCCAACAAGCTGTGCTTGATATATGTGATATTTAAGGTCGGCAACGCTTCCGCAATTCATATAGCACTGCGGAAGTCTATGGGCGGCGTTGATTGCTTTCAAGTGGGTGATGCGTCAGCTCGTTTACCTTTCAGTCCTTAAAAGAAAACCTAATACATATGTATATGTATTTTGTTTGTTCTTCTTCATGTGCTTGTTATCATTCGTGATCGTGTGGTGGTGATGTGTGGCTGCGGTGTGGTGCGGGAGTATTGTCGCCCGTGTGTGTGTGTGTGTGTGTGTGCGTGTGTGCCCGTCGCAGGAAATAGTTTCTGCCGCGAGACATTCGCACAACAGACGCGCAACCACCGGCGAACTGGATAAGCCGACGTAATTGTATCGCGTTTTTATAAAATCGGAGAGAATGGAGTAAAGTGAGCATCGAACGAGCGGCGAGCCCGCTCGGCTGCCTCCCAATGCGCCGCCCGGCGTGCGCTCCCATACGTCTCCCAACGTTACAACGGATCCACTCATCACACAAAAAATAACCCAACGACCCAACAACCCAGTTCACAATGCGATCCGCCACAACAGCTCGCACCGCCCGCCGCGCACACACACGCACACATTTGTTTGTCGTTATTACAATATCAACACTACTTGTGTGAGTACTTGGCAGCGCTTTGTTGTACAACGGATATTATATTATAATAACAAACCATTTTGTTTTCTTTTATGGTATAGAAGGGTGAACAAGCAGACGTGCCGCCCGTTGGAAAGCAATCCACGCCGCCCATAGACAACCGCGACACCATAAGTAATTGCCGGCCTTGTAATATAGTGATACATACTTAGATAATGACAATTATATGAACTTCATTCTGACTATTATATTATATATTTGAGGGTTATTGATGTGGACCATATTTTGCTGGCAGAAACTAAACTCAGTACAATTCTAGTCGTCTTCTTACATATGTCACTAAACTTCTTAATATTTTTTTCCACTGTCGTCTACAGTTATTCGTTTCTAGATCAGACATCTTATTTCTTGCAGTGACTGCGGCGTGCTGGTGACTTTTGTGATGGCATAACTGGTGACCCGATCACCAGCCCACCAATGTACCCAAAAAAACACAAACTACTCAAAGATTTCAGTTTTGAATCTACAATTTTTCTTGAACATTAGGAACCGCTGTCATCGGGAAACTTGTTCTATTTCTGTATACTTACGTATAAAGTTTTTCAAAAAAAGTTTATTTTTATAAAATAAATACATTTTATACTTAAAGTCCCAGATTGGGATTTCTTGTCGTTGTTGTTATATAAAAACAATTACACTCCAAACTCTATTGGATAATAATCTTATTCTCGATGCGGGAATCAAACGTAGAGTCCTTAGCTTTGAAAGCTAATTATTATCAGTCTGTCCATACAGCTATCTACCACGAAGTGTGCAAATGATTGCGGTGCGATGTTCCCACTCGGATACGACGTAGGACATCCAACAGACGATCGTACGTGTTCACGTAAACCGGCAACGCATCTGAGACGGCTCCGGCGATGCGGATGTGTTTGGGCGGCGGTGATCGCTTACCACCAGGTGCCCCGCATGCTTGCCATTTGTTTGCTCTGCTATAAAAGTGATATAATAACATCGGCATTACATTAGTGAACTTTAGAATACCATGATTTCTTATGCATTCAATTTATTAACTACGGTGTCTCTATAGGGCCGTGTCAACAACACACATCGAAGTTAAATAATTTGATGACGAATGTAAAAACTGTATTTTATTCTCTCTGTCATTTATCTTTTGTTTTCTCTGAGGGTTGTACTCGGAGCTTCTCCGTGGATATGATTTGGAATGAAGAAATCCGCCCGAGAACCAAAGTCACCGACATAGTCTTTTAAATTAGCAAACTGAACTAGCAATGGGGTGGTCACGTTTGTCGAAGATCCGACAACTACTGGAGTAGACGGGTGCTGAGGCGGAGACAGCTTTTTGACAAACGTAGCGTAGAACGTCTCCCCGGTTAGATGGTGCGACGATGAGCACAAGGCCGATAGCAGAGACTGGATGCGTGAAGCCGGAGATGAGGATAAATGACGCTTTTTTAGAAGATATCTATATTTAGCAATGAACTGCCATAAATTGATAACGTTGATGAAATTTCATTTTGCAAAGATTTTTTGTGAGTGTACTGTGCTTGCGACTTGAGACAGTCTGAGCTTCCTTCAAGTGAGATGCAGTACGTACGAGTATAATACTATACTACTACGTACGAGTACTGTAAACCATGGTGTTGTTGTAAATCCTACTCATAGAACGCCTACAGTAATAGCGAATAACACGCTGCCAGTTGGTTATTTAGACGTGTTCCTAAAGTTGTACCGTAATCGTTACGTATCCAGTGAAACGTTAATTGAACGGAACTGTTTGTTCAGCAGACTGTGAGTACGGCGCCCCTCCGCCCCTCGTCAACCTGCACACACGATCGACTACAGTCCCAGGTTTTGATCCTAAAGCTATTCTCGTTAAACGTAATCCGAAACGACTTACTGCCTGCACAGCTGTTATCGCATTGTTCAACTTGACATTATTTAAGTGAAAAACAATCGCTTTCATCTGTATGAACAAATTGTACCGACCGACGCCACTGTCGCACCATAGTGTATGGTGGTATGTTTTAATTACCTATTGGCATTGTTTAATTAGAACCGCAGTATATTTCGGTGCGGCCGCGGCGTGTTTGCGACGCGAGGCGAGCGTACTACAACTATGACACACACACAGCGGTGACGTGACTATAAATAGCACAAAAAAACGGCTTAAAGCTAGGCGAGTCGAGCGGGCGACGTCATAATTTACGTCCTTATGTTATCAACAGTAATATCCCACTACACAAAGGTTATCAAACAACTATCGTATGTGAACAGCGCCTCGCCCGATGCGACCAAGTCGCGCGTCTGCAATTCCCTCAGACTCCCTGCAACGTTCTCCTCAAAATATCTCGCAGCGAGCTCACAACATTGGCTTGAAAGATAATACACGCTCCTTCACTTGATTACCTCGTTGTGATATTCGTAGATAGTTTTGTACGAGGGTAAAAATACGTGCGATTTGCCCGAGGGCGGGCAGAGTACTGAAAAGGCGTGCGCTGAAAGCTGCGCGCGCGCAGTGACGCTTAAAGATTTCGTGAGGTCAGTTGCACCACGCGCGGTTAACTACAGTTAACTGCGCAGGCTTACTGTTACCGACGGTTTAACATTTTTTGATATGTAACTGCTTGTCATTTTAATTCATCTTGTAGCAACAGCCGCACTACTGCTCTGCATTTCATGAAAAGCTAGTGTAATCGAAAATCGAACACCCACCGGGACATATAGATACCCTCTTTGAACTGAAAATCGCAAGTTGCATTCATTTTTATAACTCAGCTTGACGCGCATCTACTAGTGTTTACCTTCTTGGATGTCGAGAAGAGACCCACGAGAAGAAATAGTATAACTTTAATCTGTATTGAAATCCATACAACAATACCGTTTACATTGCGACAAGCCTAGCGGTATGGCGTTTGCCCATCTACGAGGCTTGTTGTTTTGCTTTTTTCTGTTCGAGTTATGTAATAAATTTTCTGATTATAGTTTTTGACGTTCCAAATGGTGCAGTGGCGAGTGTTTGCTTAATAAGAGGTCAAAAGTGTGATTCTTGCATTAGAATAAATATTTGTATTTTATTCACGTTTTAAACTTTGGCATACTATACATTAATATATTATATATATTTGTGTATTGATATTGGCATCCGTGGCACGGGGAACCCTAATATGGGACTTTCAGTGATTATTTCTAGTAACATTCTTTCTAGAAGAAGCAATATACAGTAATAAATGTATTTGTAAAGTTTTAGTCCACATAGCTGGATCTAAGGTATCAACATGTAGTTCCTGGTAACCATTCAGCTCAAATAATGGGTATGTTTGGTCAACGCTCCAGTGCTTGTCTACTCTACAGCCAGAGTTGTTGATTCCCCGATAAACATAACTAGTCTATTGCTGCCTTTAGGGTGCTATTTAAATAATTATATTGTTTTCTTTAGCCTTCTGATAGATTTCTACATCTCGAATCCTTTTAATCAGACAAATAATCTTTGACATAAACCAAATGATTACCGAACGACTAAACTCTACTTAACGGCGTGTTAACTGATTGCGGTGCGCACGTCCCCGCGCACGCACACATACACACATCACGAGTCGCACGTGAGTTGCCCACGCGCATGAGCCAGATTAGTTGGCCTCCTCTCACCGCGCGCCCGGTGACTCACTGTTTGGAATTCCTTCGTGTGGACGGGCCGCGAGGGCTCCGTGTATAGTGGTCTCGCCAATCGTCGTTCTGTGCGCACCTTATTTAGCGCGCGTGAGTTTCAGCGGCTCTCGATAGGGTGACCACGGTGTGAACAAAATGTACAGATAATGTATGAAATAATATTTGTATACAAGCTGTGGCTGATAGTCTTCTCATATCGTATTCAAGCAATATAGAAAATTCTAAAGTTAAAAAATAAATTTATAATTTGTACACCGCCTATATAAATCTAAATATTGTTTATAATACCAAATTTCGATAATGAATGTTTGTATGTAACGTGTGCTTGTGCTACATGTATCGAAGATACTGCATTTCAATTCTCAGCCCGTGGTATCGAGCTTTTTCACATCACTCGCTCTATAAATTACTATTATTTGTTCAAATTTCACTTTATTTTTTCAGTTTGGATTATTTGTATTAAATTATCCTTTATTTTCATTATATTTATAGTTACTAAGACCGTAAATAAAAAACGGTTTTGAAGTAAATTTGCCGTCAGGGTCTGGCTGAAAATCGTTAATGTAATCCTTTTTCGATGCAGCAATATATACAAATTAATGAGTATTAATTAAAAAATAATCTTAGGTCTCTCACAGTATATAATTGTATTGGCATAAGAACTAAATCTTATTCTATTCTAGTACCTCACAAAATAGTATTAATTCATTGTGGAATATTTTTTTTAAATCTACACATTTTAAAAATGAATATTTTAAAATTATAAGTCCGCAGGGATAGTTTCAAACAATCGATTTGGGGTCGGCCGTGCTGTGAGAAAGAACAAAGCTATGTGATCAAAGTTAATACTAGTAGAATGTTGACACGTCTGTGTCGCTTCCCGGGGGGCTGACGGCGGTGGCGATCGCTTCCCGCCAGGTGATCTGCACGCTCGTGTGCCTGCTCGGCTATAAAAAAATGTGTCCTGATAACTGTAGAACAAATAGCCAACCTAGTGAGTACGCAATGGGTTCGCGTGACTTGATGTTAATAATTATAATGTGGGAGGTCCCAGCCGTGGCCGTGGTGCCGGGCAGCCGTCCTGAGTGAATGGAACTCCGACCATGATACTCGCTGATGCTGCGGAGAGCTAGGGCGTTGTGTTTGGAAACGTACCTACTCGTATACAGTACAGATGCTTTGTTTGAACGGGCGCTAAATCGTTAGCTTTGTGCTCGGTCATTATGGTGAAGCACCAATTTGAAATGTATTATGTACGTCTATCAGCATATTAAACAAGTAAAATAATACAGTATTATCTCATATTATAATATTTGAATCAACTGTCTGTTTGTACATATATTCTGTGCGACGTGATGACCGTCGCTTCTTTTTCCTTTCTATAATAACAACTAGGATTGGCTGCTACAGTAATAACTCAATTATATATCTTTTACAAATATCTACACTTGACTCGTTGCTTTGTAATTCCATCGTCTGTGCGGAAACTAGCTTCCCAATAGGCGGTTGATCTAATAGACACGTCTACTTCTATATCGAAATAGTACGCCATCACTTGTCCGCAAATGTATATTGGTGAGACACACGCGAGTTGATCGGACTTATTATACTTATGATATAAGCGTATCAGTGTAGAATACGTGCTAATGTTTTATTTATTACTATAGTACTATAGCTATATTATTATAGTTAGAGTTCGCGTCAAACGTCACCTTATCTCATTGTCCTTTCGGAATAAGTACATTCAATAATGAACCTTATAAGGTTAGACAATAAATAACTACGACTTTATCGATGCTAAGATAGAGGGAAGTGGATGAAACTAGTTGAGTGGGGTAAGATCCATAATGGGTTGTAGCGCTGAAGGAGGACGCTCTATCGATGGGTAAACTGCTCGGTGGATTGACTCACTACTTATAAAAGCAATAAACTTCCACAAATGGTAATAATAAAATTCTTTAACAATATATTTTGTTATTAATTAATAACAACATATTTCATTATTTCCTCCTGATTGTCACGAGGGCGAGAAGCGACCAATGAAAGGCCGTTTCGCTGCAATGAAGAGTAGCGGATAGAGCTCTGTGGTCTCTGCCAACCCCTGCGGGGGATAGGCGTGAATATATAATTATAAAAAAATATTTCATTATAATCCACAAATACAAAACGACGGTACCTACTCCATTAGATAAAAGTTACATACATATCGTCACGCCTGTCTCCCGTAGGGGTAAGCAGAGACCACAGATCTCCATCCGCTACGATCTCGGCACACCTTCCTTGCTTCCTCCACAGTCGTCACTCTCCTCACCGGTTAAGGGTACATACACTTGACCTGACCTTTCCTAATAACTTCTGTAATTTAGTCAGGTATGATTTTTTGGTCTACCGACCCTTGCATCCACATCCGCATTGTAAATTTGATAGAAATTGCCTTTACTATTTCAAATATCGAGTTCGATTCCCCGCGCTGTTTTTGTTTCAATCCAATCAAAGATTGAGGCACGCGGACAAACGGAGCATCCAATGATTAGTGATTATTGATGTTTATCCAGGGACTGCTTGCTGTTGTCAATAACATTTTGAATATTGGTCTAATTTATTTCTATTAAAGGAAATGGATAAAGTGAAGGTAAGATCTGTTGAGTATTCGTGTCTTTTATGCTTTGCGGTCAGCCTTCAGTAGCTGTGGTGTTTACAAGGTCCTGCGGTCTCCTGCGGGGATGCTGTAGCTCCCGGAGCGCGGGGCGAGTGATGCTGCACAACAAAACTGTCCAAATTACCTGACACTAACTTGCTTGCAGCGTAACTTCGCGTAACAAAAATGAAACGTTATATTGACTTAAACAATTTGTGTTGAATTGGAAAGTATACAGGAGCTTGTGTAGCGATCGGAGAGACAGCTGGTTGTGGTACAGTTTCTGTTTCAGGGTTCAAGGCCGTGCGGGACGGTTCATTTTTTTTAAGTAAAATAATTACTTCCTGGTTGCTGAACTGTTTCATTTTGAATTACACTTTGTATTTGACTAGTTTTGTACAACACAAGGAAAATGACGTTACATATATCGTTTTTAACAGCGCGCGGGTAGATTGTTTACACAAAAACTGATTTTATGAATAAACAAGGCGGCGCGGCTATGACGATCGGGCGTGACGTCATCGGCTGGCCTGATACACCATCACTGTCACGGCTCCACTCCTCACCGGAACTCACTGCGGCTCACGTAGAGACTAACAGCTTCTACAACTTTTTGCTACATTCGATGCGTTTTTCCAGAAACTTACTTTTCCGCACCTCTCCTCTGTGGAACCGGCTGCCTCCAGCGGGGTTTCAGAACCAATACGACATCGGAACCTTCAAAAAACAAGCCTACACATTTCTTAAAGGCCGGCAACGTTTTTGCAATGCCTATGGCACTGTGGACTCCTATGGCCGGCATTGTTGGCTTTCCATCGGGTAACACACCTGCTTTATTGTCTTCTTATCCCAAACAAGAAAACTAATCTTACAACTAATATCATCCATTTCGCCCTCTCGCTGACTGTCTCTTATTTGTGTGCATTTAAGTACTGTATTAACATTATTACAGAGCAGGGCGACACAACACACACACACACACACATACACTTCGCCTAATATAGGCCGGCGCGCCGGGCCGCGGCCGCAGCGCCCGCAGCCCGGAGCCCCGCGCTGTCCAAATAAGCCCGCGCGCATTCTGCAACCTTCTATTAATATCCCGGCGGCCGGCCGCCACCAGCGAATGTCACCCTTATACCCAGCGCGTAGAGCTTAAAGCGATTCGTACGCACCGCTTAATTCCCTCATTTCACCTGCCCTGTTGTTTAAATAACTACTTGTAGGCAATTTCGTTGTTTTTCAGCAGCACGCAAAACTGCTCTGTGTCTTCGCTTTGTGGGGAGCAAATGTAAAGTGCGCACTCTGTGTCGCTCCGTGCCGCTCTGTGTGCACGAGTCGAGTGACCTCAGCGGGTGCAGTATTTAAATTGCACTTTAAACTTTTAGTGGTTGAAATGAAATTTGTTCATCGCAATGTCTACATTCATAAAAGCTATTCATTAATGTGCAACACAAAAATCAACTTTATTTATTGCAAATAAAGTAACAATTGCATTATAATCAACCGAGATACTTGTAACGTTTTAAATGTCATAGAGATGTATCTATTGCCTGAAATGGTGTCGCGATGCATTCTCTTTATTTCTGTCTGTCGCACGACTCGCGTCGTAAGTAGGTGTTTCTGTCTCGCTCGCTCCCGGTTGTAATGCGCCACGTGCTTGTTTAACTCAATACAAAATATATTTTGGAGAATGCGGGAGCGTAATGCTATGTTCACATCTTGCGGAGTAATCATTCAACGCCTACGGACATCTCGTAGGGTGTGATTAGTACTTTATTAATTGTTTAAATTAAATAAACGATTTGAGGAGCATTTTCCACCAACTTATATTAGTGACGATGTTAGAAACACATTTTTTTTCATTTTCATAATCTTATAGTATCATCTATGTCATAGCACGTTGTTTAATTATTGTGGCGTGTTATAAAATATAGTTCGATTAAGGCGTATAAGTGAATTCATATGAAATAAATGCGTGTGTCGTGACTTTTTAAGTTGACTGCAAGAGTCCATAGAAGGTTTTGGTAGACTAGCCACCATTTTATCAAGACGTAACGTGATAAGCTAATTAGTTATATTACAAAAGATTTGATGTTATCGTATGTTATTTGACACTGCCATAATAGTTATAACTAACTGACATCGACGAAAAATAAATGATATGAGATTACATATTTATTGTTTGAAAGGTTTTATCTTTTGTGCTTAATGAGGTTCGTGCGAGTGCTGTAGGTCTCGCCACGTGAAAATTAATCAAGATTCCTTCAGGAATATTATATCTGGTGCGCGCAAATATAATATATATAGACAGAGATACGCTAACAGCCACGGACATATGTATATCGTGTTCTCTCTTGATTCCACTATATATAGTGTACCGTACGTGTGTCCGTGTCGTGTGTCACCCACGCGTGGCCCATTGACACACTGCCCGGCCCGCCCGTCTGCCCACGCAGCGGACGCGGGGAGACATTCCTACGTGTCATACATTAAGTTAGCAGATGTTGTCTTCTCTTATTCTATCCTCGTGAACTTATTTATAATGAAATAAATATAATACTGTTACGTTGTACGATAATGTTCCAACACGGTAGGTACTGCGTAGGTTTTTTCGCAGCACAATGTGGCTCCATGTTAGTCATGGGTCTTCACTTTTTTTAGGGAGTAAGGCGATAAGCCAGCACGCATGCCCGAGGCGAACTGGCGGGACCTCTAGATTCGGGATAAATACTTACAAGTACACTTCACCTTCCACTGTCTGCAGACAGTGGAAGGTTGTGATATCAAAAACATGTCAGTCTACATTACTACAGCCCGGCGACGCGCAGAGAGGTCTCTGCCCCGCGAGCCTGCGAGTGGCTGGTGGTTACGGCGGTACGCAATGAGAGGACTGGTGCAGGATATTAAAAATTAAAATCTAAAGCTGAGTTGTGAACGTTCTCAGCTTTTTTGGTTTCGTTATCATGATCATCATCATCAGCTGCCGGCGATGCGTGGTTGGGGACGTAGGCCCCCATCGCTACGCGCCATCCAGCCTGACCTCCAGCAGCGTTTGTTTCAGAAACTGGAACTTTGTATAAATAATGTATTCATGATGATAAATAAATTGAGTCAATAAATAAAGTTTACTACAGCTCGAGGTATAAATCAACTGAACGGCGCGACACGCGCGACGCTGTCTCTGTGTGTGTGTGTGCGTGTCCGAGGGACAATGTTGTTGTTGCTGTGCAAACAACGGCAGCGCCGCCCCGTGGGAACCCCGCGAACCAACCTGATACACAACAACCCCCCACACCGTGTGGGATTTACTCCGGCACTATTGTCACCGCGCACGCGACCCAGCGAGCGAGCGAGTCTAATTAAATACATAATCTGTACACAATACTGTGACATTTATTGAGACTTAGTGAATTAATATAACTTTAATTGGAAAACAAAACAGACAATATTATATACAAAGTGTTTATTTTTTTAGGGTATAGGAAGGCAAACGAGCAGGCGTGTCGCCTGATGGAAAGCAATCAACGCCGCCCATAGACATCCGCAGCGCCATAGGCAGTGCAGAAGCGTTACCGGCCCTTAAGAAAAGTGTTATTATGGGAGGGGAAGGGGGGTTGGGCCTCCGGAACTCAACCGCTTATCGGACGAAGCGCGGTAGGTACACTACCACTCAGACGCCAGTTTTCAGCGGGAGTGTGGTACTTCCCCGGGCGAGCCGGCCCATTTATGCTACAGACCATTCTTGACAAAGTATTCGTCTGCAGTGAAACTCTACCACTATGAAACATGTTAGTGTGGCATGTTGTTAACTCATACATACAATAACTAACATGTTCATTTAATTAAGGTCCCATAATTTCGAAGTAGGTATTAAGTTGTTTAAAATTTTATGGGACATCATATGTGCAGATGAAAATGAGGTGAAAGTTGTGGAAAAAGTCAATTTCCAATTGTGAACCTTCAAAAAACAAGCCTACACTCTTCTTAGGCTTTTAACGCTTTACATTGCCTACGGGCGACTATAGATGTATATGGAGAACGTTGATTGCTTTCCATCAGGTGACACGCCTGTAGTTTGCCTTCTTTTGCCATCAAATAGGCCTTTCATAGTGATGACTACATGCCATACGGCCACTGCTCTGCTTCGAGGCCACTAATGGGAGCCGTACTTTGCATATAAGGCCGACATGACTACCGTGTGACAAATGGAAGAAATTATTAAAAACAAATCCTATAATACAAATGAACAAAGGACACAAAGCGATCAAATAGATACTATTTGCCGGAACTCAATAATTAAATTCTCCAATAGAGAGCGCGAGCGGGCGCGTGCGGCGGCGCGTGCCCCTCGCCCGCCGCCCGCCCGCCCCCGCCGTCCCAAAAGAGCAACAATACCCAATTAATCGAGCAAACGAGCCGCTAACTGGCCGCCGGGGGCGCGCCGCCCGCCGGTAACTGCGACACCCCCCCCGCGCGCACAGTACACGGGCGGTCAATTCCACGGGATTAGTACGAACTGCAACGTGCACTGTACACTTGAGTGCATTATGTTGGCACCTCTACAGATACAATAAATTGATAACTAATATGGAAATAATTAATATATAATATTGTACAATTTGTGTAAAAAACCAAAACCGTGCCGTGCTCAATTTTAAACGTGTCAAAAGGAAATTGAGCACGGTATGCTCCAAGAACAATTGAAAGAAAAATTCGACACGCTCGTAATCACAGCCCTTAATAAAGCTATAAGCGATAAGCTCGTATATGCCCTACATTTAAGTGGAAATTGGCTGGACATGTGGCGCATCTCCGGGATGAACGGAAAAGTTAACACCGTGGAAGTGGTGGACGTTCACAAGGGAATCGTAAACAAGGGAGACACGATGGTAGATAGAGAGGCGACAGGCAGATCAGGCAGATAGTCAGCTTAAAGTAAATAAAAATATAGCTCACTTTAGAGAAAAATGGATATCCTTGGAGGAGGCCTAGTGCAAGAAGTAAAGAGCGTTTTTATTGTATTTTTATTGTACAATTTGTTTATTACAAGTATTGTACATACTTTTGTAATTGACGGTTGACTACTGTTGTATTTAGTACACTTTTATCTCGTTCAGTTCTTTTGTTTGCAAAAAGAAACTTTTCGCTGTGCATCTCACAGTGGTATAGATTTGGGCGAAATATAAATATTTATTTTAAAATCCATATGATTAGTTTGGTATCTAAGACAAAGGGACTGCTTTGTTGTGACTTCAAATATAAAATTGCTACACAATATACCTAATTTTATATAAATGATGCACATTAAACAAAGGAAATCAGTAGGAAACTGACAGCACAGTACAAGTAACATCAAATACGTTGATACCGGTTGCGCGCGGTGCGTCGGTCTCGTTGTCCCGCAGTGTACGATGGCCAATTAGTGGGGCACGCGGCGCGCGGCAGGCTCACACGCGGCCTCCGCAGGGCTGCCCACAGACTATATACACATATCAGACTCGCAACTCTCTCGATACACTACAAACATAAAAACAGCTGATATGGTTATAGCATGTCCAGTAATGATTGCATGTCCAGTGATGATGAAGTGGTTTCAGTAGAGAAAACAGTGGACCCAGAAGCGGGGACCTTCTATTTCGAATTTGTTTTGATACTGGTTATATTTACTTTCTTGCGCGTAAGAAAATAGGTAAAGGCTGTAGCGGAAATTAAATTTCATAAATATTTAGATACGCATCGGTAATTGTCGCAATTTTTGGTTAAATTACGTTATGTATATATATATATATATATATATATATATACTATATATCATATATATATATGATATATATATACTCATATATCCATATATGGAGATATTGTGCCTTTTGTATTTACTCAAGTTAAAAAAAACTTGATATACATATACATTCTTTACGCTAACACAAATTATTTTCTAAACAGTGACTGCGGGAGAATACGCTCTAGATCCATCGTCATCCATGTCCACCGCGTACTGCCGTGAAGTGAGCAGTGCATCGTTTGCACTTCGCGTCGCGTCTGCGCGGCGCCTGCTCTGTGGTGCACACGCACGCACGCACGCACGCACGCACCCACCACCGCTTAATTGACTGCACTGGTTTATCGCCGCGCGCGCTGACGGGGATTTGCTGCAATTAGTTCGCTGAAGCCATCCGCGCCATCCGCGCCATCCGGCCGCCGCTATTGGATTAACAAATATTACATTCTATTTTATTGTCGGACAATTATCGGGGCTATTAGAACGTTGTAACGTTTCATCCGCTCGTGATTTGTCTAATAAAATAATATTTAAACTTTCACACTTATTTTTTTTTTATGGGATAGGAAGACAAACAAGCAGGCATGGCATTGTAGAAATGTGTAGGCTTGCTTTTTGAGGGTTCTATTGTCGCATCGATTCGGAAACACCGCTCGAGGTAATTGGTTCCACAGGGTAGTGATGCGAGGAAAGAAGTTTTAGGAAAAACTTACCGTACTGGATCGCCACTCGTCAGGTTGGTGGAGATGACACTTTAACACTGAAAGTGACGTCTAATCTTAAGGCAGTAAGTTAGTCGATGGCGCGAGGTGTCCAATTGGGCGGTCGCTGATTCATCTCTCCGGGAATACCTTCGCTCCACTCCATGCAAGTTCTACTAAGAACCGCCTCCCTCGTGGGTCTACAGGCGGGACGGTGATGAGAGACATACTCGACTAAGTTTAGGTTAGGGTCACATCTGTGGACGACACGAAGTCATTCAAGGCCAGAACAAATGTGAACAGAACGGGGAACTTACGCCTGCAATGTAGATAGAGGCTCCAAGTCAATGAATAACTGACAATAGACGACCTGGTTGGCTCAGTTGTTACACAAAAGTGTTAGTCCATTTCCTGCACCAGAGTACGGCCTGCAGCTATGTCGAGTGTGGGTGCTTCGACAGTGGAATTTGGACTAACCGTGATGAATCGTCTCGTGATGATGGATCGTGTCCAGCAGTGGGACAGTCGTCGGCCTTATTATCAAAATTTGCGAGTACATATAGATATATTGTATAAGTACAATAAAAAACTAATTTTGTTTTATATTTCGAGATTTTTTTATAATAACCATTTGAACGTTAGATATGAAATATTGTTGGAGTTACGATTTATGATTATTACGTCAGTGATATAGGCTCTAAAAAAGTTACAATGGCTTTGCGTAGTAGAAGTCACAGCCTGCTATTGTATAATATTCTACGGGTTAAGTTTTTGGAAGCGAGTTGGAGCCGGCAGTACGAACGCGTTGCGCGGTGCTCAGGTGTGTAATGGAAGACGTTCAGTTCTCGGTGTGGGATTCCATAAGGCTGCTCCAAGACAGCCGGGAGCGAACTTCCAGCCGGCGCGCGAATATGGCTTCTATGAAACAAGGTCACAACTGCGTGTATGACGGGACAGGTGCACTGAACGGCAATATGAATGGCCGCCACGGAGAGCCGCACACCGCGGGAATCAAGACCGGGAGCCATCAGCGTGTCAGGCGATTAACGGCATCCCTTTCAACAAGCGCAACCATGCAGCGAGGACTTGGAGGAGTCGATGACCATCAGTCGGCTCACCATCCGGTTCCGGCGTTGACTATAGGACGGCGTTGTGCGACGTATTCGGTCCGACCCTGCTCGCCCGGAGTGGAGTACAGCGGGATTAGTTGCTGGCCGAATTTAAAGGACTTAAAAGCCTCTGGAAACGGCGCCGCAAAGACCGGGAGGCGGTCGCCTTCCGAGCATATGCCCGAGTAGTGGGGGTTCATCCCCGAGGCCCGCTCCTACCCCCCCACCCCAGGGGTATAGATGTCCCCGATTGATTTGAATGATTGGCATCCCGACGTCACTAGTTCAGCGAGTGGCACAGAGTACTGTGGCTAGATTTAGGCTAGGAGAGTGTGCCCAACGTGGCCATTTAGATGAAATAATTTGACAAAAAATAACACCCTTAAAAGTCCTTGCAACAGTCATTGAATTTAATTTACTTCCTTTGTAGTTTTTTTTTATTATTTACGTTTGAAGACCTAATTTTTCCGCCATCCACCTGTACGTATTCCCGTCGATTCAAATCACTCGGTTATCCTTCGTAGAATATTATAATGTTATCCCGTATAAGGGTGTTATGCCCATTTAGGATAATACGTTTTTAACAAAAGTTAAGTAGTTTTGTTAATTTTGTATTAAGCGATCACTTTTTAACCTCAATAATTGTATTTTATTTATAAATTATACATAGATTATAAACCAATTAGTGTCGAATTTTTATGACTTGTAAAGTACAAATACCACATTTATAAACATAAAATGTTATAATAACACGATACGACCGTAGAATTTTCATTGTATTTGCTCGCGGCTGGCAACCCTCGCGGATATAAATACATCCACGCGCGACGCATCGGACTGTCCGCGAGACTCGGCCGCCTGATTACGGAGTACGATGTTAACAACTTGTACGACGCGACCGTGGCGCTCGATTTATGTAGCATGACGCGTGAGTGGACGAGATTCGATTCCCGGTGACTCAAGCTAACCTTATAACTGGTTACATATTGACCTACAATCCATAACAGCTTTTCATGCTAACATGATTTCCATTGCCATAAATTTCATGATGTAATAGTGTATGCATCCCACAGCTGCGTATGTTATTTTGTCACATATCCTACCTACCTAGTTACAATCAATAACTGTTGTAACATTACAACAATACAATACAATACTCCATAAGCATTAGCACAATTCAAAAGTCTCCACTCTTCCCGATACAATCCGCACAATTCCTTTAAATCTCACTCGTCGCAGTACTGTGAGTACGTATTAGGGGGATCGTGACCAATTATATTGGGGCCACGAAACGTGCGGGCTGGAGCGAGTATGTATGAAATAATGCATATTAGTTCACTTGCACGAACTTATGGTAGTAAAGTGTTACTACTGAAATGTGGCTAGCAAATAATACTGTTGTCGGACACGTATGGCGCTGGGGCTCGCTGCTACAATTACTGCTCTCGAGATGACTAGATATGGAGAGACTTGTCATTTTATATAATGAATGAAAATGTATGGGTAGGCCCATTCGTATTGTATCAAAATACTGATCGGGAGGAGTTATTTACTGTTTGATAAGTACTTAAACTGGATTGTACGTTGTTAGTACTCGTAATATTTATATGTGTTTAATTATATAACTTCTCGTGTGAAATACCTGCATTTTTGAAAAACAGGTTAATTTGTTTTCCTTAAAAACTTGATCATAGACGACTGTAGATTAATTGTATTCACTGTATTTATATTATTTATTATCCTACTGATTTGTATATCGATAGGAGAATGACATTAGTATTAATAATTAATAAGTATGATAACGTATATTGTACCGAATAGAAAATTGTTATATGATGTTAAAGTTACTGTAAATATTTTTTGCTTAGCTAGTAAAGCTAAAATATGATATTTGTTATAGAATAGGTAAAATCAATGTCCTTAAGATGGCGGGTCGTAAGCTCGATCCTTGGACCTAAACATGCATCTACAAATACACTCCCATGAGATTGTTGAGAATACTTTTTATTTATGGGATAGGGAGGCAAACAAGCAAGCATATGTAAGTGTTTTTTTAAAGTTTCAATGTCGTGGTCTCTATGAAACCACGTTTCATAGAGAAGTGGTGCGTGGCATGAAGTTTTGGGACAGTCAATATATCTATCTGTATTTGTACATTATCACGTATAAAATAATATTATTAATGGAGTCAGGCGTTACTTTGCGGAAATCCATCACTATATGGACAGTCAAAAGTTTTACTTAGCTAAGATCCGCGACAAGCAAAACAATAACAGAAAATTAAACTTCTAGTCTTCCGTAGAGTCTACTACACCTGAAGAAGCCTCATGTTGGGGAGAAACAAACTCATGTCGTTTACAAGATGGAAAAGTGATAGTGTGTATTTGGTGTTGTGTATAGTGGTTGGTGGGTGGAGAGTTGATGATCGATTTTCGGTAAGTTTTTGGCTTAAGTTCCAAATAAATCCACTTAACCCAACGGAAAAACACACATTATTAATTTTCTGTTATTGTTTCGCTTGTCTCGGATCTTAGCTAAGTAAAACTTTTGACTGTCCATATATAAAATAATAGAAAAGTACCTATATTCTCGTTTTAATTTGGATCATTTACCACTCCGTCGTCGTCGTCGTGCGCCCCGCTGTTCCCGTGGCTTCAGATCAGCGTCGGATCGGCACTGAACTTGCGCTATTTATACCGATCCCCGCCCCCACGCGCCGCGCGCCTCGCGCCCGCCCTGCACTCGGACGCACCGATGTTACGATCGTGCGTTTGGTGGGGGGGGGGGAGGGTGAGAGGCTTGTATTAGACAGGCATTTACGTACGTAAGCAAGCATTCACTCAACAACATTCTTTTGAAATCAAGACGACAGAAATCAATATAGATGAGTTATTCATAATATTGGTTTTTATTACGTTGTTGTCAGCTAATAGTTATTCAACATGATTCATACATATCGACAACCGCCTGGCTCTGTGGTTAGACTACAGGTAGTATACAAGCATTGTGGGTTAATGTCGATTGCATCTGAAACGGGGAAATCCTATGCGCAGCAGTGAAACATATATTGTTTACGAAAAATAAATAAATATTGCAGTGTGACTTTTTTATTAGATTTATCCCTTACATAAGTACACAGACACTATTCGCCTAGCGATTGTACACACGATATACACTCAATATTGTTCATCGCACAAGAATTTTTACCGCAGCTCACTAACAACAGTTGACTGAATCTTCTTCTAAAAGTGCCTCTCCGACTTGCGAAGGTTGGTAGCCAATTCAGCACAACCTTCCTCCTCTTTCACGAGGTGCCGCAGTTCTGGAGCACTCGCTATCCCGGTCCACTCCCTGATATAACGTAGCCACGACTTTCTTTTTCGACCAACTTGTCTTTTACTCGCGATTTCTCCCATCATGATCAGTTGCAGCAATTTGTACCTGTCATGTCTCATGATATGGTCCAGGTAAGCAAGTTTTCTACCTTTGACGGTCTGCAAAAGTTCACATTTATGCTTGACGTGGTGAAGAACCGACAAGACTGATACAGTCGACTGATACAGCCTGCTATATACATATCTATACCATAACATACCGCTCATCGGTATGCGACCAGCGGAACTTGTAGTACGCTTCCTTTTACATAAATTATTATACATATACATGTATACATACATGTCGTACATATACATGTATACCTGTCTCCCGCAGGAGTAGGCAGAGACCTTAGATCACAGAGATATAAATTAATAAACAGTTTTTTGTATATCCTACTCCTACTAATATTATAAATGCGAAAGTTTGTGAGTATGGATGTATGTTTCTTACTTTTTCACGAAAAACTACTGGACTGATTTGGATGAAAGTATACAGTACCTAATAGATACCTAATAGCCCTTCTGCTAGATGGAGCGACGATCTGCGCAAGGCGGCTGGCAGAGACTGGATGCGTGTAGCCGAAGTTGTGGCTAGGTGGCGCCCCTTGGGTGAGGCCTATGTCCAACAGTGGACTGCCGCGGGCTGATATTGGATATTGGATACAGTAGCTAATATAGGTTATACATTGGAATATCATATAGGCTACAATTTGTAATGATTTTATGTAATTTGAACGTAATATAATTTTACTATTAAGTAAAAAAAATATATTTATTTATAATGATCTGTCACGAAACTTAATGTGGCAGGCCAAATTCCACGCGAGCGAGGCCGCGGGCAAAAGTTAGAGCTTCAATAATAATATATAATAAAGTAAAGGTTCAGTTCCAATCGAGATTCGACACAACTACCCTCCGGTACACAATTAAACAAATCAAATACTCGGGCGGATCCGTTCAATTTGGAAACGTGTACAAGTGTGATATTCTTTGTGACGTGAACTCCATTGATTTCACCTCCATTCAGTTTCTCAGAATGTATATTTCTGTATCAACATCTCAACAAGGGCACACGACACAATTGATTTGAGGAATCTTTACGACGATTGGGTTCCCTTTTTAAAGTTCCTTTTATCCGACGGGAAAAATGAATTCATTATAAACGTGTTGAGCGTCTCCGTACGTTCGTAGCGTGGGTCGTCATTGTATGGCGGGGATGAAACATGATTGTTGCAGAACAGGTATCATGCACCGATGACTAGCCTAATTTTTTGGGTGGTTATAGCAACCAATCAGTTGGGCATAAGAGTGTCGTGGTACCACGCCCCCGTCTATCGCGACTACACCAACAAACTCTTCCTCAGTAGAGTGAGGGTATGGCGACGGTGGAGCACAATAACCCACGTCCGTGACTCCATAAATATTTTCCATCAGTGATACCATAGTGACAATCACGATGGTATTTGAACATCAACATTCAGATTTACATAAAGAGAGACGTACTTTAGTAACATATATTTAAGTAAATAAATATAATAAGAATAATAAATAGTGCTAGAGCTATCGTAACACTAATTGCTGGTCTCGATCGGGGAAGTCCCGCACCCTCACTTGATATGAAATTAAATATATTATATATCTATATGCCCGTATTTTTCAGACGATAAGATGTAATTTATAGGGTGATTTTTAGAAAAATATATCGAACGCTGTAAATGACACACATGACAAACAATTTTTATAGCATATTCGGATCTGAAAAAAATACTGCTTTGAATGGACCCGGACGGTCTCACAGCTCTATGACCGATAGAACATTTCATGCAGCGTTGAAACTGACTGGTTTTTTTCAGAAATGGTGGTGAGTTTTCATTTTGGGATTTACTACGGCTTCGCTTTTTTGCGTCGACATTGTAATGTTGTTACATTCAGAGCATAAGACGTACTTTAGATTTGAATCCTTTTTCTATGTAAAAAGGTACGGTCGGAAAAATAAGGTAAACATTTTAAAGATTTGTTAAAGTAATTTAAATAAACCGCCCAAAAGCGCACACGATTAGATGCCAAGCCTAAAATACTAGGTACCGACGATCATAGAGTGTAGGCAAATCGGAGATTCCACCGCTTGTGTCGAAATAACTTGCGTCCTATCTCTTTAGTGGCTTCCTAAAATTTTCGGACTCTAAAACGCACTTTAAATTTCAGTCCATTTTTCTGTATAGAAATGTCCATGTTATAGTATTTGTGTGTGAGCCATGTGGGTGTGTAACAATAAATCAATGGTAAACGTACTCTCGTGTTTCACTGGTCACGACAGTTCATCTTCCCTTCCCATGATATACATCTTATGGTGAGCAACGCATCTACAGTGCCCATGGTGTGGTAGATGCCCATGTTGGCTGACGGTGATCGTTCACCATCAGGTGACGCGGTGGTTTGGTCGCGTCGCAACAAATCGTCGGCGCCGCAGTCGGTGCGTATGTTTGACCGTAGAAGGCGCCAAATGCACGCACCGCTGACTGCGGCCGTGACGCGACTAGCTCGCTGCGCTACGCCCCTGGCACCAGCGCCGCGTACGCCGCGTGACGCACTCAGACAGACAGACAAACAAGAATTTCGACGCACACACAATGCACACCGAGGCATATTATCATAAATTTCTCTATTATTTATTATTTGTTATTAATTTCTTTGTTTTATACTGTATCTTTTATTCCTTATTAAAATAAAAAGCTAACTTATAATATATTTTATATAATTGTAAAATCTAAATACAATATTTTAACGTGTAAAGAGAGACAACATTTAAAGCTATCACTTCTCATCTTGTTGTTAGTACAATATAAATGTTCTCTTTCGCTATAATAATCATACCATTTCTTTCCATTGACATACATATATCGAATCTTGCTTTAAAATGTTTTTAATTATCGTCTACGTAAAATCACACGAAGTTCTCCTTTCCATTTTTCATAGCCAGCCCATATATGCCCCACTCTCGAACACAGACCTCTCCATTTCTGAAGGAACGGACATAAATCCCACTATACTTGTTCAATCAGGGTTGGCAGGGTTACCAGACTCGGAATAAATATTTGTAAATCCATATATATATTTATCCCGATGCGGGGATTGAACCCGCGACCATTCACTCCGCGGACAAAGGGCCCCGCCACTAAGTCAATATGTGTAAAGGAGGGCCTTTTATTGTACATATATCGATATATTTTAACACGTTCACCACGCAAAAATGAACAGAGAATTCCATCTGGTGCGGTTGAGGTCCAAAAATATTGTACCTATATTATAATAATAAATTACCTAATATTGTACCACTTGTGTACCTATCGCGCTTGGCGGGCCCTTATGGCCTGCTGCGCTGTAGGGTCACTGAAGTGAAAGTATTCAAGTTCTATTATATTTGCGAAACCATACTGCGAATTTCATATGATTAAAATACACTCCTTTGCAAAAAAAGCCGATTCGATTTTTCTACATTATTGGTAATAATTTAGTTCTAAAGAGGTTTTAATGTCCAAACTATTTTACTGGCACTTAATAAAGAGTGTGGGTATGAAAAAATGTTAATTCCAAATTCAAAGCTTTGTTTTTTTTAAATAATCCTTTTTTTAGTCTGTGACATTTTACTTTCTTATCGCGGGTTTATTGTTAAAAGATTATTAAGCAACTAAAACTAATTTCTTCTTTTAGTAGAATAATTTATGTTTGTAGCATAATCCTGCCTTATTGTGAATTAAAACAGACATCTTTGTGTCTCTTGTAATGGCAGAAAAAGCAATAAGAGCTAGTAAAATTATAACGCTGCTAGTAGTGTCTCATAGTGGTACAATGTGCATTGTTCAACCGTCCAAAGAACCTGCATGCAGAATGCAAAGCTCTGGAAGAACTCCAATCATAAGACGACCGCTTAGTGACTCAGGCGCTAAGGAACCGCAAATGCAGTTACATAGACCTTAAAAGAAACCTTGAATAGGCGTACCTCTTCAAGGTTTCCTTTAAGGCCAGGAGCTCAAGTTAGGCTATGGACAGTGAGGAGGAGGCTCTTAGCTGCTTATGTAGGCAGTCGACGATCAGCACGGGCTCCCGAGTTACTTCGTGAGCACCGGATTGATCGATTGAGGTTCGCTAGAAATTGCCTATCTAGGATAATAAGTAATTTGGAGTAGCGTACTTTACTCTGATGAGGCTCGAATTTATCTTCATGGTGAGGACTGACGTCGGCGAGTGTTAAAAGACCAGGGACTATATATGCTGACATGTTTTTTTGATGAAATCACCCCCTAATGGTGGAGGATCTGTTATGTCTTGGGCGGACGTAACTTCTAGCTATTGTACCGAGATGGTATTCATTGAAAATGGGTCACTAAAGTGCAAAGGTACATAATAGAAATCCTTTGTAAACTTGTACAACTCGCACTGACTGTAATTGGTGAAGATGCCATTATCATCACATTGGGTGATTATGTTCGGACCCACCGTTCTGGCGACGTAAATGCTTGCAGGCAAGAGGTCGGTATTCGTCTTTTCGACCAGCCAGCGCGAAGCCCCGACCTTAACTCCATTGAACATGTCTGGGACCTCTTAAAAAGTTGAGTACGATCTGTCCACAAAACTTCAGGGAGATTACACGTGCGATCTCGGTTGAGTGGGAACATATTCCACAGGACACCATCAAAAGCCTGGTGGAAAACATGCCAAGACGATTACATGCCGTAATTACTGCAAGGGGAGATCATATTCATTATTAATTATTCGTCTTTTTTATTAAAGTACCATAAAAATATTCGTAGCCCTAAAACGTACATTTTCATACGGATTTCTGTTTAAATTGACTAAAACACTGATTTTAGTTTAGTGTTAAAATAAAATTCAAAAAAGAAAAAGAAATTTCTAGGCATCTAAGTTTAAGACACACAAAAAATATTAATATTATCTATTGAAAAGCCAATGACTGTAAAACTTAAAACCTAAATAACTTTCAGCAATAAATCGTTTTTATTTGTTTAATTATCTTTACAATTTCTACCAACTACGAGACACCGAGAGATTCACCGACACCGATCCACGATTCAGTCCGCACAACAATTAGTCATACAACAAGTTAATAATAGTTATCTCTCGACACGAGCTGAGTGTATCGACGCGAACACTACGTTATCAAGAATGTATTCAATGAGGCGCTATATTTGGATAACAACGAATATATGACGTGCTGCGGTTGTGTGCGTCTGTTCACACGGACCTACGTGTGTGTGTGTGTGTGTGCGCGTGAACATTTCAGTGCCGGTTTTACAAATATTATCAATCAGCTTGTTTTCGGCGTGAAATGGAACATTTGTAACGACTCAAATGGCACTATAGCGCTCCATTTAGAGCCGTGGGTTGGGATTTCGATATTCGTATATGTAAGTTTAGTACCAGGGTGATTGCTGCTAAAATAAACGCATTCTCACTCGCAATTAATTAGTTCCGCAAATAAACACCCGCTCTACACTCTCTACTCCACTCCACTCCACTCTTCTGTACTTAACTCTATGTATGAATAACGACGGTCGACGGGCGTCGCTCACCTGAGCGCTGCGTCGGTGCCTCCCCGATCATCCACTCGCGCTCTATTTTTATCGATTGGTTATATTAAGAATCAATCTTACTGTTGCCTGTATAAGTTCGTTGTATTATAGAACAGTTCTTGTAGTAGAGAAATATATTATAATATATATTATACCTTAATTATTACCTTATAATAAATGTACCTTAATCCCTAAACCTAAACCAGGCCGATCCTCCTAAAATTATAGGACATGAGGGTTGCCAACAAAAAATACTTTCTACTGTGCAGCGTTCAGGAAATTCCGTCAAGTCTTCTCGTCGCCCATACCACAAAGTCTGAAGACAAAAGTCTTCAACCAGTGCGTCCTGCCCGTACTCTCTTACGGTGCCGAGACGTGGACATTGACAGTCCGTCTCCTCGCCAAGCTCAAAGTCGCTCAGAGGGGTATGGGCTATGCTCGGGGTTTCTCTGGTGGACAGAATTCGAAATGAAGAAATTCGCCGGAGAACCAGAGTCACCGACATTGCTCTTCAAGTTAGCAGACTGAAGTGGCAATGGGCTGGACACGTTTGTCGGAGAACCGACAATCGTTGGAGTAGACGAGTGCTGGAGTGGAGACCGCGACTTGGCAAACGTAGTGTGGGACGCCCTCCTGCTAGATGGAGCGACGATCTGCGCAAGGCGGCTGGCAGAGACTGGATGCGTGTAGCCGAAGATCGGGCTAGGTGGCGCGCCTTGGGTGAGGCCTATGTCCAGCAGTGGACTGCCGCGGGCTGATATTGATATTGACTGTGCTATATTAGTTATGTTTTTTACATACTATATGATCCTTTTTCAAGTCTTGTAGTATTCGAGTTGAAAGAACGAAATGTTCGTGTAGCGATCATATAGAAAAAAACACTTTCAATCTTTTAGTTTTTGCATATTATGTAACCATTGTTAAAGTTTTAGAGTTTTTATTAAAATTGAAAGAAAAGAAGAGGAAATATCTAGAACGAAAATATGCAGAACAAATATATCTTTCTCGTTCCCAAACTTGTCTATCATTAATCACTTTCATTTAATGTCAAAGATGTTGTTATAGATTTAGTGACAAATAAATAAAATTGTATTAAATTGTATAAAGAAATTAATAAATGATTTGGAATTTGCAGATGCAATATTGCAGCTTACAAGAAATGAACCCACACCTTTCATATACACTGCCAACATATCTGCAGTGCACCTCATGCTGTGGAAGATGGTTATTACACGTCGTATGTTCAGTTACTTTTATTTATTCACTATTTACGTTGCGTATGTGAATGGAAGGGTCAGTAGGAGAAGACCACGGAAAACTAGCAAATTGCCGAAGTGTTTAAGAAAGGCCAGGTCAAGATGAGTACCCTTAACCGGCGGGCTTGCATGAGGAGAGTAATGAGTGTGGTGGAAGCAAGGGAAGTATGCCGAGATCGTAGCGGATGGAGATCTGCGGTTTCCGCCTACCCCTGCAGGAGACAGGCGATATGTATCTATACTTTTCATCCGTGCCCGCCAGTATAAATAAAATATGTTCCTTAATGCATGCCGCCTAAGGAGTCAATGGTCGCGGAGTCGATTCCCGCACCGAAATAAATATACATATGTCTATGAGTGTATATATTGTTTAATTCATTTGTGTTAGTTCCGTGATAGATGTCGGTGTTTGTTCTCATGTTTAGTGATTCACTTCATATGGATTTCAATGTGATACATACACAAATGGTATTCCAGCTTCACAATGAACTGAATCAACCCAGATACACACGTATAGTTTTATTACATCTGTGAACAATCGCGAAAACAGATATTTATTCCGAGTCTGGTCAACCCGCACATCCGCATCGAACAAGCGTGTTGAGTCACAACATCAGCATTGGGCTGTATGTGGGCATAACATTGCTCCTCGCCAATACAGTCTCCAGTTTGTACAAATGTATCGTAATGGAGTCCACCTTCAGCGTATTGTTATAAATCCGTAAATTACAATTTAACAATTGTGACGCTAATGACTGGAAGTGGGAGTCAGCCGCTCTGAAACAAGAATTGAACACACGTGAAGTCTAAATTTATCTACTCATTATGCATTAGTACAACCTCATTAAATACTTTTACTGTGTACACCTGTACATCCTTCTCCCAATTTTACACTGTACCTGCGTTACACGAAACGACTATGGAAACGAATACCACCACACAGCATAGGCAGAAGGCTCTAGCTGAGTAATAAGAACCAATCTGCGATCCCCATTTTGCTGGCAAACGGATTACTATACATGTATTTATTTACTTATGAGACATAAAAATAAGTTGCAGTCTTAAACAGTAATATATAATATAAACTTAATAACGCCCGGACTATAACTCTTAAGATTTGCGCACAGCATGGCTACTTATTCATATTTATATAATCTAATTGGCTCAGTGGCGGGGCCTTCCGCCCGCGGAGTCAATGATCGTGAGTTCGATCCCCACATCGGAATAAATATATGTATAGGTTACAGATAATTATTTCGAGTCTAGTAACCCCGCCAATCCGCGTTGCACAAGCGGTTAACGTCCGATTCTCCAGAAATGGAGAGGCCCGTGCTCAGCAGAGGGACATATATGGGCTGTAAAAAGTAAATTATATTATATTATTATCTTGTTGAAATGTGAGCCAAACATAGCAATAGGCAAGTTTGGGCGGCAACGCACTACGAGATGCTTGCTATCCCGAACCTGGCTGCCTGACGTGGTAACTATGGACAGAACCTACTACATGAGAAAATTGGACTTCCAAGGTTTTTGTAAAAAAAAAATTACACAGACAGTAAAAATTAGCAAAGATTTATTAATATCAGAATCAGAGTCACCAACATAGCAGACTGAAGTGGCAATGGACTGCACACGTTTATCAGAGAACCGACAATTGTTGGAGTAGACGAGTGCTAGAATGGAGACTGCGCTTCGGCAAATGTAGTGCGGCAAATATGTCCTCAATTAGGTCGACCTAGTATTTTTAGATGTACCTTTTAATGTCTTTAAAATATACATAAACATAGAAGACACGCTCTCATCCGTAAAACTTTACACAAGCTACTCGCCACGCACCACCACTCTGTGAAACCAGCTACCTCCAGCAGTGTTTTCGAACCGCTACGATATTGGAATCTTCACAAAACAAGCCTACACATTTCTTAAAGACCGGCAACGCTTTCGCTACGTGGATAGCACTGCGGATGTCTATAGGCGGCGTTGATTGCTTTTACTTTAAACTTCTCTCCACGCACCACCATTCTGTGGAACCAGTTACCTTCGGCGGTCTTTCCGAACCGATACGACATTCTATACATACCTAAAAAGTCAGCAATGCTTCCGTACTCCTGCAGTGTCGCAGATGTCTATGGGCGGGGTTGATTGCTTTCCATCAGGCGGCACGCTTGCTCGAACGTGAACTTTTGCAGATCGTCAAAGGTAGAGAAGTTGCTTACTTGTACCTATCATGAGACACGACAGGTACAAGTTGCTGCAACTGATCATGATGGGAAAAAACGCGGGCAAAAGACAAGTTGGTCGAAAAACAAAATCTTGGCTACGTAATATCAGAGAGTGGACCGGGATAGCGAGTGCTCCAGAACTGCTGCACCTCGCGAAGGAGGAGGAAAGTTGTGCTGAATTGGCTGCCAACCTTCGCAAGTCGGAGAGGCACTCTTAGAAAAAGATATAATTATAATTAATTTTTACCGAAACAGGATTGCACAGAATATATGTATATACTACTACTTGGTGTTTGTGTGTGTGCGAGTGTTTGTGTGCGCATCTTCTTCTGTGTGTGTGTGTTGTTTTCCAAAATTTAAAAGCTACTTTTGTCGTGTTTTAAATGTAGTTGTAACTTTCAAAATAATTACAAGTTGCTAGTGACGACTAACACACAATGGTCGCACACGAAGTATACTCATGACTGAAAAAAAAATTTAATCTATGGTTAATTATTTAGTCTGTTGTTAGTAAACTTTGGTTAGTTAACCATCACCGCGTCGAATGTAACCGAATGATTTAATTACGACGAATAGTTCGCTAACTCACGGGATCGTGCCCGAGGGCCGCAGTGGTGACGTCACTAATTGGTTTAAGCCATGTAACTTTAACTGGTTTAGGTTTGGGTAAACGTACGTGTATATGGTGATCCTTCAATCCTCGACTCGACATAATTGGTTCAATGGTGACGTTACCGCTTTCAGAGTTAAAGATAAATGGATAAATGTATGTAAGGCTTACTATTGTATTATATATTCCGAATCTGGGTGTTCCACGAATGTACTATGGGACAACCGTGATGGGTTAATATATGATGGGTTCGTGCATCTTAAATTAAGCTTATCAAGTAGCGAGACATTAGAAGAAGACAAGATCCTTCTACGTCACACCTCCCTATCAAAGGAATTAAGCTTCATTATGTTTGACTTAGAATTTTTTGTAACAATTTCTTTTAATGTTATATTATCAGAATACTGTGCGTTTATTGGGTCGCAGTCATTGGTTGATAAGTTTCATTTATATTTCTATAATAAATAAGAGATCATGATCATGATTTGATATCAGTTTAGCGGCGTGTCTTTAAAACAAACACATGAAATCAAATTATTTTGATTCTATGTGTCACAGGTGATCGCTATAAAATGTTGTAAAAATGGCCACCAACTAGAGCTTCATTTCATCTTCCATTCGCGGCTGCAGTTCGCATCCGCTACTCATACATATGTTTATTTCCGTCCTGCATCGCGATATAAATAATGCAACCGTCCATGTGTAAAAACTAACGATAACGATTCCGAATTAACGGCAGGCTCGATCGCGCAAGTTCAAATGTACAAGTTAACTCACGACCGGAGTTACCGTAAGCGGTGGACAGGGCGGCGTACATCGCCCGAAATGGAGCAGGGCGGGCGAGGGGCGAGGGTCTGCATCTCGTGCATTTGCATCCATAATCCGTGTGCTGTGACAGTAAGGAGTGTAAGGGTTGCAGTGGTCACCGTCCGGGGCGGGCGGCCGAGGGCGGGCGGGGGCCGCGCCGCACCTTGTATGGAGCGCGCGGCGCGCGGCCGCCGCCGATATAAAAGCGCTGCGCCCCGCTGAGGGCCGCACTCGCAGTCTCGCTGCCGTAGAGTCAACTTCCAGCGCGTCCCGACACATACACACACGTAAACCGCAACCATGTGCGACGACGATGTTGCTGCGCTCGTAGTGGACAATGGCTCCGGTATGTGCAAGGCCGGCTTCGCCGGAGACGACGCGCCGCGCGCCGTGTTCCCATCCATCGTGGGTCGCCCGCGCCACCAGGGTGTGATGGTCGGTATGGGCCAGAAAGACTCCTATGTGGGTGACGAGGCCCAGAGCAAGAGAGGTATCCTCACTCTGAAGTACCCCATCGAGCATGGCATCATCACCAACTGGGATGACATGGAGAAGATCTGGCACCACACCTTCTACAATGAGCTGCGTGTCGCCCCCGAGGAGCACCCCGTCCTCCTCACCGAGGCTCCCCTCAACCCTAAGGCCAACAGGGAAAAGATGACCCAGATCATGTTTGAAACCTTCAACTCGCCCGCCATGTACGTCGCCATCCAGGCCGTGCTCTCCCTGTACGCCTCCGGTCGTACCACCGGTATCGTCTTGGACTCCGGTGACGGTGTCTCCCACACCGTGCCCATCTACGAAGGTTACGCCCTGCCCCATGCCATCCTCCGTCTGGACTTGGCCGGCCGTGACTTGACCGACTACCTCATGAAGATCCTCACCGAGAGGGGTTACTCCTTCACCACCACCGCTGAGAGGGAAATCGTCCGTGACATCAAGGAGAAGCTCTGCTATGTCGCGCTCGACTTCGAGCAGGAGATGGCCACCGCAGCCGCCTCCACCTCCCTCGAGAAGTCGTACGAACTTCCCGACGGTCAGGTCATCACCATCGGTAACGAGAGGTTCCGTTGCCCTGAAGCCCTCTTCCAACCTTCCTTCTTGGGTATGGAATCGTGCGGTATCCACGAGACCGTGTACAACTCCATCATGAAGTGTGACGTCGACATCCGTAAGGACTTGTACGCCAACACCGTCATGTCCGGTGGTACCACCATGTACCCCGGTATCGCCGACAGGATGCAGAAGGAAATCACCGCCCTCGCTCCCTCGACCATCAAGATCAAGATCATCGCTCCCCCCGAGAGGAAATACTCCGTATGGATCGGTGGATCCATCTTGGCCTCCCTCTCCACCTTCCAACAGATGTGGATCTCCAAGGAGGAGTACGACGAGTCCGGCCCCGGCATCGTCCACCGCAAGTGCTTCTAAGCGGCGGTCGAAGACGAGGGTGAGGGCGAGTGCTGTGTGTTGTGGTGCTGCTGGTGGGGGGTTGTCTCCCGCGGGGGGCGCGGGGACTGGGCATTGGGTACGATACGTTCGTTGTACGTAGTGATATAATACCTGACAGACAGAACTGGACATCTAATGTAACGCCATCTACTGTGTAATACTTATGTAATGTAATTTATTGTAAAATTTATATAAATTTAATTTTCTTTTTTATTTTTATTATACATGGGATCTTTATGGATCTCAAGCCAAAATGTAATTAATAAATAAACGGTTAATTTATTTATTTTAATTACATCATTTCTTTTTATACAGTCGTTGACTTTGGTTTTTGATTGACACTCCCCCCCTCCTCGCCCCGCAGTGGGAACCCTACCACGTGACACACCTCACTCCATCGATGGTGTAACTTTACACCCATACACCAATACACACGGTCACACGTGCTAACACCGCCGACCAACCCAAAGTGGGTCACTCCATGATAAGCGATCGCCACCTCGCCGACGCGTGCGCCGCGACAGAATTAGAAGCGCGCCATGCACCCCCCCACCCACCACCACCACCTCACGTCACGCGTCGGAATCAGCCGCCGCGCGCACCGCCATAAATAGTAAAGACAGCTCCCGCGTCTCAAAGCAATTTCTAATTTTAACGGAATACCGAACGACGGTTATCGGCGGGCGAATCTAATCCTAGCGCGCTCCGAATAAGCGATGGATTGGCGTGCGCGGGGTGATTCCGTAAATACCAGCCGCCCAGCCAGCGACCGATCGGGCTCCACTATTAATACGCGACCTGCGGGAGCGACCACCGCGACGCGACCGAATTGAAACGATCGTGTCGAAAGCTTCCTACAGTTCAGCACGAACTTAAAGTATTTGCAATCAAACTAGTATCGGCGTAATATTGACATTTTTGAAGTCTGTCTCGCTACTCTGAGTGTGACTCGAAATGCGACCGGAGCGGACAGAAGCGGATATATTTTTGTTCCGACAGATGGTTACTTATGCGCTTGGGTTTCATCGGCCGGCGTTGATACCGCGAGGTATTTCGGGTACTGATCACATAACGCCGCGTTACCGACAACTACGTACTCATATATCAACTCTCATAGAATTGCCTGAGAAATCTTAAATTTCATATCGGATATATTGTTAATCATTTTTAAACCAGAAAATTTTTGCCTGATTTATTTTGGGCAATTTGTTAGCGCGTACTTGAAATGTTTCATTCATGTTGTGGGAAAAAAATATAGGATTTCAGTCAATGAACTTTATGGGACCCGAGACTACTAGCTAGTGTGCACTCGTGTTACAAGTGAACGACCATGTTCACACGTTTGAAACTGACGTGTCGTGGAGCTGTCAGCGAATTATTTACAACTTCATCGCGTGGTCTATATATTTCAACGAATAATTTTCTTATGATCACCAACCACATTTTACAATTCTTGTAGAAGTTTATCATCAATAAAGTTTAATCTGTTATCCCTTTTATGATGGATGATAGCAACGGTCCAAACATTTTGAGAATATATTGAATGATGGTCTTATTTATTGACAAAAGTATCGCCTACTAGATGCGCGACGTAATACTACGCGCTGCGCCCGCGCACGCTGCGATCAGCTGAGCGGCGGGGAGCGTCGACGCACACATTTGGAGCCGCGCTTATTACTTTAGAGCGTCGCTCGACGAACATACGAACCGAAATCATCTCTCAGTATTACTCACAGCAAATAAGCTGATATATTTATAAACAAATGCCGTTGGGTATGAGTTAGTTATTTTATAACTTGAATTTTTTTTACAATAATTTAATTCACTTTTTAATTCGATCTACAATAACATTATTAATATATTATACTTTATTAGTGTGTTTGTTAGATCAACTTTATACACTTATTGTGTAACATTAATACTGTAGAGTGCCAGCCGTTCTGCTTATGGTGACACCCGGGATCTTTAGGGGGTATTTTCAAATTAATAAAATTCTTCAAAACGATATTGATACATTCTTGCTCTTCGTTGTACATTTATATGTTAATTATACTCGCTTTATCAATTTACATTGGGTCACATCATGGGTTCAATCCAAAAGATGTCAAATGCTTTAGTTCATTTACATTTTTAATTTACATATTTAACATCATGACCCCATGATGTTAAATATTACAAATGTAAAAATGTAATAGAATATAAAAGGTTTTCATGCATTAGTGATACATATATGAATGTATCACCACAGTACTTACTGTTATGTTGAGAAATTCATAAATAGAATATATTAAGGTATTTAAATGTATTACTGATAAGTTAAATTTTTATTTCAACACCTCTTTCCACGTTTCTATAATTATTTTGATCATTCACCAAGATGGTAGCAGTTGGAGGTCTGTGGTGTGTGTGCCTACCGCTATGGGAAACAGGCGTGATTGCTTATGTGTATATAGTAAACTGTTTTAAAAGTAATTTACATGAAGTTCAAATAAATATATATTTAGAATATAATTTACGTGACTTACAGATAAATAATTTCTGTTTCTTTTGATGGTTTCGCATGCATTTATGTCATATGAACAAAAAGTAGATAAATATTAATCAAAAATTAGGTATCAATTTTGTTGTAATATAAAAATTTAAACATGATCTCCGGCACAGTGTGAGAAAATACATGATACTCGCCGCACGCAGTGGAAAGAGAGGTTTTAGAGAAGAGATCTCTAAAACGCAGTAAACGAGTTAATTGCAGTGTAATTTGTGATCAACGAACTACCACATTTGTGAACTTTGAACCGGGATTGGCGCGGTAACCGTGAAGTCTTATGTCATCGCTGTGACTAACATTCGATCGTCAGCAGTGACTATTTCTATCCCTACAACGGTACTGTAAGTCACTCCATACATGGCGTGCTTGGTCTCCCGTGACGCAAGGCCTACAGCAGGTGAGCCAGCGCGCTCTCGCAGAGGTGCCGATGAGTTGGCAGCGACACTTGCGCTTTCCACACTTTGCAATCCAACAAAATATAATTGTCGGACTTACTGTAGAATTATTGTATATGTATAATGATCGATGATATAAAACTACTGTTTAAACTGATCGTTAAATAGTCGATCGTAGAGTGCTACTATGGTTTCATTTTTATGGTACGGTAAGCGAATTAGAAGACATTTTAGAACTTATATGGTGACAATATAATCCCGTCTATATAAACCGGCTATTTTTTTTTGTGGAAAGGAAGGCAAACGAGCAGGCGTGCCACCCGATGGAAAACAATCAACGCCGCCTATTGACATCCGCAGTGCCATAGGCAGCAATGCCGGCTTTAAGAGAAAGTGTCAATTTGGGAGAGGCAGGGTGGAGGGACGGATGAGGGGAGGGGAATTGGACTTCCAGAACTCAACCGTACGAAACGCGGTAGCTAAGCTACTACACAGACGCCGGTTTCCTGCTGGAGTGTGGTACTTCCCCGGTACTTCCCGAACAGACTACAGACAAATAATGCTACAGACAAATAATATGTCATTCTTGACAAAGTATTCGTCTGCAGCGTGGCTCTGCCAAACAACTATCTTAAGCAGTGGGTATTGATCATGTTTATACTATCCGTTGTCCTTGTCTCGGTTCAAGTGACAGCGTTACTGCCTCTAAAGAACAGTTCACCTCACCGTGGAACATTCCAAATTAAAAGAAAATCTGAGTCTTCAACAACTTGCAGCAGCCTGCGTCAACTAATATAATTTAACATACCTACTGTTTGCCTGATCGTCATTCCACTTAGCTAGGAGATCATCTTAGAGTACGTATTGCAATGAAAAAAATATGCATCCAGCAATAAAAAGTATTACAAATTAGAGTAGAACATAACATTAAAATAACGCTTACTTATTTTAGGAATTTTAGTTTGAAATGGTTTTTCGAAACCGAAGCTAATCAGAAGTCAGACTCGCTAATGACTGATGTAAGCACTTACTATTTAGTTTATAGACCTGCATCGCTCAGCGGCACTGCGACCGCCTTCGCAGTGAACAAACATCGACAGCAAGGTCTATCGCGTGTGAACTACACGGACATACACATGTATGTTTTAATATTCTCCATTTACAAGTTGGTCGCACATTATCACAAAACGTTTCTATACATAATAATAAAATGAACATATTAATACATAAACCACAGTAACGTGTGCGTAGCCCGTAGCAGTGGCGACAGCGCGCCCTCCGTAGCGCGACCGGCCGTGCTACGACACGCGCTGTTTAATTTGCCGCCCACGCGCTCTAAGTGCCTAGTACAGGAGTTGACAACACCAATAAATTTTATATATAAATTATGAGCAATATTTATTACAGGAACATTTGTGTTTCACCTTTGATCATATCATCATCATGAGCAGTCGGCGGGAGGACACTCCTCTTCTGACACCACCATTCGTCAACAATATATAAACAACGCGTTTATACCTCTAAAATATTGAAGAGTTGTGTTGTGGGTTTTAGTGTTAGTGGTATTAGGACTATTTATTTGCAAGCCGTTTTCACGATAATAATTATAACTATTAGTTTTCGAATATAGACTAGTAATGTTTGTGTTCATATACATAGCTACTAGTTTGTAAACATTCATGTATTTGACGAATTCGTGTTCGCTAATCTTAATAAAGGAATTTTTCACTCTACATTTGGATTAATGTGTTTGTGTATACACAAATATGAAGCCGGGTCCGACCTTTTTTTGCAAGTTAATCGTGTTTCGCCCAATAAGTCATTGCAGCCTATAAAATGTGTTTTTTCAACATAGCTAAAGGCAAGCACTTGTATATTAACACGTAAGCTAATGAAATATTTTTTGAATTTATTATAAAATAAAGAATAAATATTCATTTACTCACAAAATATACATATTAAGCTCACGTTGTTGTAAGTTAGCTGAATAAAATGTTATATATAATACTTATGAACGATTCAGGGTGAGAGATACGTTCGCTAGCTCCTGGTCTACACCAACCACTAGTATTTGCATGCGACGATATTAGACAAGTTGTCGGTCGCTTCATTTACAACTAACGACTCTAAACTATATTAATAATCATTATTAACCTGCCGAGGGGCGCCGAGAGCGGCGGCGTGGGGGAGGCGGGAAACAGGGTGGGGTGGGGGGGAGGTCGGCGGATCGGAGGAATGTGAAATATCAAAGCACAGATGAATTTAATTGACGCGCCGTCGACAAGGCCCATTGTGCCGTGACGCGGGTGTTGCCCTTTCGCATTCATTGAACCGGAGTGAGCTTTAAGCCTTTTTATTAATTTCGCACTTAATAACATTCGATTTGAATGCACGGTCGTTGCTCGCTTTGCGCGCCGCGACAACAAACGGTTCGAAGCGATCGCTCGCGCACACATAGGGCTTACAATACCGAACTAAAATCTAAATACCGGTATTTGATATTTAAAATTAGAAATATCGGGATACCGGTATTGAGACCGGTATTATTGATAAAAAATGTACTAGTTATATTTTTACTTATCTCAGTTGTTATATTGACTTGTTAACAAATAATATATGAAATCCAATAAATATTGTTCTGAAATGAGTAGATATTATTTATTTTATTACATAAAGAGTAGGAGTAGATAGATACAAAAAAACGTGCAAGTAAAAAAAATTCATATTAAATTTTACATAATTATACGTACATAATTTTATATTATATAAATTTTAATACAATGAAATTGTTTATTTATCTTCAAAAAAAATTTCTTGTAATTAATTAATATTATTTTAGTTAGATTTATATTGTGCATAAATTCAATTTTTATCAACAAATGTAATACCACGGACAAAAATCGTCCGGGATTCCGGTATTCGGGATCTTGGAATCCCGGTATTGTAAGCCCTACGCACACACACAACCGTACCTCCCGTCTGGTGCTGTACCAGATATCTAGTATCTGGTACGGGGGGCCTATTGCCTGATACTTGACATTAGATATGAGATGGCGATGGTCAGTCGACACCGCGTGTACACACAGTCATATTTATAGAATACACGGCCCGGTGAACTTCGTTTCACGTACAATTTATGTTCTCCTGGTATGCATACTTTTCAAAATGCACGAGCATGGGTCACCTGGTGGTGAGCGATCACCGCCGCCCATAGACCTCCACACCACCGGCAGCGTCGCAGATGCGTTGCCGGCCTCTAACGAACACATACGCTTTTCTCCCGGATGCTCAGGTCGTAACCACGTGGGAACACGGCAGGTGGTAAATTGTTCCACATTACCACAATACGTGGCAGAAAACTACGACTAAACGTTGGCGGCCAGCCATCCAGGTGATGGGGATGGTATCTGTTTTTGTGGCGCGGAGTGCGGTGGTGGAACTGTTGGCTGGGAACTGATGGCCTTACAGGACCATAAGATGTCCAAGACTAAATATGCCAATACAACACAATATTGTAGCTATTGTCGGTATAAAGTAAGGGAATATCACCAGAAACATAGCAGGGTGTATAGGTTTCCTATAATTTCATGGGAAATGAAATGGTAAATAAACGACGAACGAACGAGTTAGGTTTATTATATCGGTGTTTTATTTATTGCTTTGTAATACAAAAAACATAATAAAAATTATTGTAAGTAAAATAAATAGTTAGTTATGGTATTCTACGAAACAATTTCGTTAACTTGTGAAGCACAAGTGGACATTGCACATAACACATTTATTGTGTGTCCTATTCTCTATACGTCGTTTTGCACAATTTACGCATCGCTTCAGTTTTTTTTATTCGTTCAGAAACACATTTGCCGCCTTGGACATGCGTTTTATTTTGACATTCAGTAAAAAAAATATCGTTGCAATAATAATTGAACAATCGATAACGATTTTTGTAGCAAGGAAAAATATTCCCCTTGAGCGTTCAAAACTTAACAGGAACAAAAAGAAATTGTAATCAATAAAAAAAATGCTCGATAGGAATTAGGTTTTATTGTTAGTGTTGCTTTTACTATATTCCTAATATTTTTATCATATTTACTTACCTTAAAACCTTCCTGGACTTTCAAAATTAATTCAAACCAAATCGGTCCAGCAGTTCTCGACTTTAGCGATATATATATATATATATATATATATATATATATATATATATATATATATATATATATATATATATATATATATATATATATATATATATATATATATATACTACCTTTCACGCTCAAGGGGAATATTTTTATATATATATATATATATAGGTTGTGAATAAAAAGTAATAATTTTTTCACTGACACGAAGACCCATGTAAGTGTATAATAAAACGCGATTCGATTCTCGCCTCGAAACGATTACCAAATCGGTAACACCATATCAATTGTCATTAGGAGTACACTCGGATCGCTTTAACGCCTCGTCGGGGGCCCTCCTCGGCCTCCTTCGCTGCAGGATTACCGACACGGAAACACGGATCAGTCGCACACCACCCCCATCCCGCCCTCCTCCCCGTCCCAGCCCCGGCCCATTGTCAGCGTTATCAGCTCATTACTTCTAAACACTTATTAACTCCTCGCACAATAGAGTTCTCAGTAAGTGGAGTTGAGTCTCGGGTACCTCGTAGTCAGTTCACCAACCGGCTTTGTGTCTCACTATACAATACTACACTTATTATATTAATAAATATTTTATGTGACTGACATTCGGTCAGCATAAATATTTCAAAATGCCAGTACAATATTCATCAATGATTTGTTTATCAGATATTCAATAGTGTTGAATCAATTATGTATTCCGTGCACTTCAGTATTGTAAGATAGATAAATATCCCATATTGTAGTATTCAGTTTTTTTGCAAAACAAAATATATATTATGGACTTGTTATTATTTCTTGTCTTTAATAAGTTCCCGAGATCATATATTTCTAGGAAAAACATAATTAAAAATTGGTTCAAATCACTCAGCAGGAGCCAAATCAATATTATGTTTTAAATATATAGAAAGTATCATCACTTAAAGATTTAACATTAACAGTCAAAGATATTATTGCATATAATATGTACATATATATTTATATGCATTTATTAATGTTTACTCTTGTCTAAATAATGGAACACGAAACGGTATATTGCAGCAAGGGTCAGCCTAGTGGGACATACTATGCTCAATGCAAACTAAATTTCTGTTTGAATCAGAAAAGAAACTCTACTTAAGTTCTAAAACATGTAATACATAAATATTTTATTATAAAATATTAATTTTTAATTTCTATTTAGTTTTAATCATTTCTTTTTATATTGTCTTTGATTTAATTGCTAAAAATATTGTATTATTACTATTATTTGTAAATTCTAGTGTAATAACAACACAGCTCTTCAAATACAAGACAATAAGTATATTTGGCAGGCAAGCGTGTACAGTACTACCCGACAAATGTTAAAATCATATGATTGTATTCATGTATACCTTTCTTTGCAAATAATTACAATTATTTTAAATTATTTATAATAGTTAGATAGTTTGAGATAATATATTATTTAATGTACACCAAAAACAAAATTATACAATTATTAATTGTAATATTTATACACAAATGGCTGTTTTATCGCTAATAGCGATTACTTCCAGACAACCATAGAATGGACACAGTGTTAAAAAAATAATTTGATGTAGGTCAGTGATACATTATCATCAAGAAGATACAAAAAATATAGTAGAACTATACGGCTGGAAGAAAATTAAAAGAATTGAAAACATTTTTTTTAATGAATACTAGCAATGTTTTGAATGTGTTTAGAATACTTTTTAACCATTCCAACTAAGCTAATAATACGCGGACCAGGAAATGGTCCACATCGGCGATCCAGTGGAAGATACGAACTCACGACTTTCAGATCTTAAAGCTGAGGCTTACCGACTGAGCTATCTTTGCTTGTAACATACAACGCGGCTATATTGCCGTCATAAATTCGACACAGTAGCTACTCCACGTGTTATAAAACATGTCTCACGCAATTGACTCTGCCGAGATGCGTCACTGCGAGCGACTCCCATTGTGCGTATAATGATGATGGTGAAACGTATTTAACTTGTAAAATAAATACATTAACAAAGCGGCTAAGCCGGGCGACCCTCCGCCGTACTCGGAACTGTATCATTGTGTCCCGCGCGCACGGTAGTCGATGGATTATTTAAAAACGTTAAAACATAATGAGAACGGAGAGTCGCTCGAGTGCATTGTGTCGCCCCCGGTAGCTCTCATTCGCAGGGACAGGGTTCACTTTGTTTGTGAACAGATTAGCCAGTGCCTACTTGTGTTACCGGGAGCCGTGTTTTGTTCGAACAATTGTCATGTAATGAGCCGTCTCTCGGTCCGTCGGCTGTGACGCCGTGATGCGCATTAAACCATCACTTGCGCTGTCGACGAGGTTTTTTTGTTCGCTTCCGTGTCTGCGCGTTTGTTCGACAAACATTTAGTTAGCTAGGGGGTCTGTTTGCGATACAAATACCGGTCTTTATTGTGATCTAATAGCTACTTATCATAATCGTATGTAACTCTATCGTTGCGACAACTGTCAGTGAATTCTGTTAGTGTCAAGTCATGGGAGTCACACAATCTAATAAAAATCAAAACACAAAAAATAGAATTCTATTCCTTCCTTTTCTCAATCGCTCTCATTAATCTCCTTCTTTGTCTTCTCCCTTTTATGTGACATTGGCGAAATCATCCGTGCTATTTTGGCACTATTCAGATGAATGAATGAACAAAAAATAGAATTATAGGGAAAATTTTCCGAAATACTAGAAAGTTAAAAAAAATAACAAGAAATGAAATATAAATTAAAAGAAGAAAATAATTTAAATATTATTACAATAAAAAGAACAAAGTGACGTGAACAACAATCATAATTATTTAGGTGATGCGTATGAATCAAGCGAACAAACAAATGATGTAACAACATATACAACAATTAGACAACAACGACAATAGTTCATTGTTATATTAACTTTATACTGATTTATCTATGTCTTTATTTCAATATAAGTTTTATTTGAATATGCCAAAAGAAGAAGCCGTTAATCGAATTAAGTCACGTTATCTGTCAACGTGCCAGCATCATTCAGTAGCTGCCTGTGTCAAGTCCGCAAGACAAAAGAAGAAGAAAAGTGAGAACTGCAGCTACCGGCACAAAGCAGTGGCTTACAATAAGTCTCTAAAGTCAGTACCACATTGATCAAGTCGTCTCAATCAAGCTACAGTTGAAGGAATATAAATTTATTGTAGACTTACACTGAACTGTCAGAAAACCTTTCATCAAAAATTTCGTCCCCACCATCTGGATGAGTGGCGATCTACTACGGTGCGTTTCTCTCGCAACTTCTTTCCACGCACCACCAGTTTGTGGAACCAGCTACCCTCGGCGGTCTTTCCGAATCGATACGACATTGGAACCTTCAAAAAACAAGGCTACACATACATAAAAGGCCGGCAACGCTTCCGCGACTCCTGCGGTGTCGCGGTTGTCCATGGGCGACGTTGATTGCTTTCCATCAGGCGACACGCTTGCTCGTTTGCCCTCCTATCCCATACAAAGAAAAACCTTTAAAAATAGAATTATTAGGATAAGTTGGGTGTGAGGTAGTATTCCATTCGGTACACATCGTCATCAAAGTCTCCCGACGGTGGGGCTCTAATCGATCATCATGTGATCGATGTATTGATCCGCCAGTGTCATAGAAACGCTCAGAGCTTTTTATATCACAGCTTTCGCGAAACCTTTTGTCGCTTTCCGAGAAATTCGTTTTGTACATTTAGTTCACCTCGTCTCACTGGTGTGAAGACCTTCATTAAGTTATTCGTAGGAAAATTAGACTCAGTTTACCGATGCTACAAGTATTTAGTAGTTACACCACCATGAGTGCCTTGGTCAGGGCTGAGACAACAGTTGAGGTAGCATCGAACTTCTGTACAGCTTTCATGTCAATCACAGGCCACAGCTGGATATTGTCTTCTATCAAAAACAAAAGGTGTGACAGTAACGCAAGTAATAGTTAACTGTGAGACTAAAGTTTGACCCACACACATTCATCACCATCATCAACAGCATTGCTGGACATAGGCGCAAAGAAGCGCCATCAAGTCCGATCTTCTCTGCCATTTACCCTGCGCAGATCGTCGCACCATCTAAAGGGGGGGGGGGGAGTCCCACACTACGTTTGCCAAGACGCGGTCTCCACTCCAGTATCCTTCTGCTCCAGCGGTTATCGGGTCTTCGACAAACGTAAACAATCCAATAGCCACTTCACTTTCAGATTCACAGGCAAAGAAGAGAACTAACGTATGATAAATGAAATGTAATGTATTAAAATTTTCAAAACAAATTCTTATGTTGAAAAACAAAGAATTAGAATATGAATCCGCACAGATTAGATTGAACATCACATAGTTCTCGCATGTTATTTCTGGCATAAAATAGGGCGTAGTATAATATTTCTTCTAGTGGGTATCATACGAGATGGATGTGGAAGTAAATACCAGCATATGAACACCAACTACCTTCATGCCACCGTGAGTCAATGCGGTGTTCATGTTTTTCCTTGCTTACAACTCAAGTCCCGGAATTGTGTTTCCACACGCAGGAAGTGCAAAAGATCCTCTCAAGGAGCATGTCCCGGACAAGTGGCCGCAGCGGTGCGGGCGAGTGTGTGCTCCCGGAACAAACATGCTAACGAGGGATCCGTCTCCAATTCTTGTACAACGAGAAGAGTTTCTTGTTTAACTGTTTGTTAAACAAATACGACCCAAAAGAAACAAAAAAGAACACATTATTTGGCATTGTAACCTTCCGCACACTGTCCTCTGCATTTCATTTGAAAATATTTAAAACTTTTTAAGTAATTAATGTAATCAATTTAAACTATCAATCTCAATTCTCTCATACGAGACCAAGAAATATATCAATATTACTTTCTTGGTCACGTATAAATATATTAAACGTGACCAAGAAAGTAATATTGATCTTTCGAAAGTTATATTTTTAAGCCATATTATTAAAAATTTAGCGTGATCGTCTTAGTGAAGACCCTTTGTTATGTTCTGTTTTGTAATAATATATTCTTTTATGCATTTCTTGGAAGAATTAATATTCACTTGAGTGATCAGAGACCTTAAAGTGGCATACAGCATACTGGTTGAGAATTATAATATCCATTTTGTTTACGTTACACAGCACCTTGTATGAACACAAAAAAAACTAGCGAATTATAAATTCATAATATGCTTATGTAGTGAAAAGACACGAGGATTATTGAAGTTATGTAGTGCTGTCATAAGAATTAATATATAACACTCTATAGAGATAAGGCAGCTTCATTGCCTTATCTCTTCAGCAGTCTCAGCAACAACCCAATAGAAACTGATCAATGGAGTAAGACGTTGCATTGCAGAGATATATTATTCAAATGGAAAGTCAAAAATTTATGTACTTCTGCTAAGGTCTCTGATAATAATAATTCTTGACTCTCCATGTGAATAGGGGAAACTGTCCGCCTGGTGGTGTTCGTCTGATCCACTGGTTCCGCGGTGAGACGCTGCATCAACAAGATATGCTGATCATAAAATCACAACCACACATACTTATTGCGGAGGAATATCTCATCTCTCATCTTTTATCTATTTATGAAAGTGCTCCGAGGAATTGTTAGGAATAGTTCCGTCCGCTAAATTCCAATAGCGCACAACTCACCACAAAGAAAAGTTTTATCCCCACCATCTGGATGAGTGGCGAACCAGTAGGTGAGAGAACCGATACGACATTGAAGCCTTTACAAAACAAGCCTAGACATTTCTCAAAGACCGGCAACGCTTTTGCTAAGCCTATAGCGCTGTGGATGTCCATGGGCGGCGATTATATGCTCGTCTGCCTTCCTAGCCCATAAAAAAACCATACTATAAGGCAGTGAATTCGAATCCGCCTCGCACGAGCTACGAGCTAATCGATGGAAGCCCTGAATGTAAGTCCCATGAAAATTACTCGCCGCGTATTGATCAAGTTAAGAAGTGATCTCCGACGGCGGTGAAAACCAAACGCAACATTAGCAAACACATAATGTAATTCCAGCGAGCGTGACTACCTACTGGGGGGGAGTGTTTTGGAAGGGTGGGGGGGGGGTCGGTCGCAGAATTTAATATTGGCGGCGCGCGCGGGTTAAGGCGACGTGCAAATAAAACTCTATGAGACCGCACCCCGCGCCGTTAAGGGGCAGCCACGTTGCTTCGCAGCTAATTATTTATTTTATAATTATTTATTTTATTATAATAACTATCAATTACTTGCTGATTCATGCGAATTATTTGCAGTCATCGCTTTGTACACAGTATGATCTACTGGAAACATATAGGTTTGGAAACTTTAAAGGTTTTTATTCACGTACAATAAATAACAAATTGTTCGTTATAAAATTCTTCTTGTGTTTGTAAGTGTACAATTAAAATATAGACTATGTCATTTAATTATAAAAAATAAATAATACAACAAAATAACACAGAATAAACAATTGCGTCAAATCAGGAATGTAAAACGTCGAATAAATATTTCATAACATAACTAACGTGATCGCTGTCCCGCGAACATGGTTCCACAGGGACATGACATTCGTCTTACAGCAGCTGGTGCAGCTACTCGTTAAGCTAACCTTGACGTCATTATAGCACAGGCTATTTCGAGCTGCGCCTGTAAGAATCGTTACAGGCGCAGCTCCGCTTGATTACTATTAAATACATGACAATAACGATTTCTTCCATTTCATGTTTATACATACATACATATCGTCACGCCTGTCTCCCGTAGGGGTAGGCAGAGACCACAGATCTCCATCTGCTACGATCTCGGCATACTTCCCTTGCTTCCACCACACTCATTACTCTACTCATACAAGCCGTCCGGTAAAGGGTACTCTTGACCTGGCCTTTCTTAAAAACTTCAATAATTTAGTCAAGGTATGTTTTCCGTGCTCTTCCCCTACCGACCCTTCCATCCATATTCGCAACGTAAATTTATTTTGCCATTCGTCTTTCATCCATCCTCTGTTTGTCCAAACCATCTAATTCACACTTATTTCATCTAATTCGTACTTATTTCATCTAATTCGTACTTATTTCATTTAATTCATACTTATTTCACCTAATTCATACTTATTTCATCTAATTCGTACTTATTTCATTCAATTCATACTTATTTCATCTAATTCATACTTATTTCATCTAATTCGTACTTATTTCATTTAATTCATACTTATTTCACCTAATTCATACTTATTTCATCTAATTCGTACTTATTTCATTTAATTCATACTTATTTCACCTAATTCATACTTATTTCATCTAATTCGTACTTATTTCATTTAATTCATACTTATTTCATCTAATTCATACTTATTTGTATTATTTCCTTTCATTTCCGATTGGTTGTCATATCACATTTCAATTCATTTACGAGTGAATGTGCATTTTGTAGTCGTCAGAAGTTGATGTAACTGGACGATTCTTTAAGCATACACTTTTAAAAGTGGTAAGGCTACATCATGGGACTTCTTCGCTTCATCCTCGCTGAATGTTACCGTTAAACGTTAGCATTACTTCTCACTCTCCTTCTTTTTCCTTTCAATTGTTCTTGTCTTCCCATTAAATTCTTGTTTTTCTCCCATTATTCACATCCTTACCATAATGCAGGCTATATATAATATAGGTGTCTGCAACTTGTCCGGTGTTAGTGTTTCTAATAGACAAGTAAGCGCGTGTTGAGTATGGTGAGGCGAGGAGGTCTCCCCCTTAACTGTGTGTCTGTGGATATTTTTACAAACGTTATTACGGCGGAGGCGCGCCGCCGGTTTAGCTTTCTTTATTAAATTGTCGTTTGGGGGCGCCACCGCTCACCACTGCTCGCCACCGCGCTGAGCACTGAGTGCTCTGCACTCAGGCGTCGGCGACTCAGTCCAGAGCGCGCACGCTCAGCTCTGAATCTGAGTCGACCACACGCTCGTTACTTTTCATTTAGAAACAGATGCCACTGATGAGAATACACAATAATGAACCCGTGTGTACCTAACACACGGGTTCATTTATGATCCCGTGAGTAGCTACCTATTCTTGAAATTTCATTCTACGCGTGGGCGGCCATACGGGACATGAGCTTAGGCGGCTGTCTTCTCGTTCTAGCGAAGATTCCCAGAATAGGGCACTCAGTTCAAACCTGAATGATATTAAGGACACGAATGTGAGGTTGTTGTTTGACAATATAATTTTATTTTTGAATACATATTTCCAAGAATATAATTCGCGGAAAAAGCTTAGCTGTTCAGTAAGCTTTCCCGGCGCCGTATTATATAGGCAGACAGGCAGACAGGCAGACAGGCAGGTAGGCAGGCAGGCAGGCAGGCAAGTTAATCAATGATTTCTTTTTATTTTAATCGATAAAATACGTTTCAATTCCAGGCACACATTTTATATAAATTTCACATCAATGAAAAATGAAATGATAGATCAGCGAACTTATTTATAGACGACAGTATCACTGAGTGTGAGTCGCTGTTTCAATTTTATGTAATGTTAGGAGGTTGTCCCCGTTTGTCTTTAAATAAAAAGGAGCTTTCTATACTGAAGTGGATTTTAATGTTTAAACCAATTTCCACAAGTATAGTTTTTACTGGCACCGATTTCCGAATTTCCCAGAGCAAACTGCTCTTCGCGACTAATCAAACTAGCTTTATCCTTCCTACTAATATTATAAATATGAAAGTTTGTAAGTATGGATGTTTGTTACTCTTTCACGAAAAAACTACTGGACGGATTTGGATGAAACTTTACAGTAATATAGGTTATACATCGGAATAACATATAGGCTACAATTTGTATGGATTTTATGTCATTTTGGTGGTAATATAATTTTACTAATAAGTAAAAAATATATATATATTTATTTAAAATGATCTGTCACGAAACTTAATGTGGCAGATCAAATTCCACGCGAGCGAAGCCGCGGGCAAAAGCTTGTAAGTAATAAATAAAACAAACAAAATAAAAATGCTGACCGAGTAGTTAGAACACAATGGAATGGAATGGGAACATTATACTGGAATAAGTAGGACGCTGATTCGATATTATAAAGGAACTACATCGGATTATAATAGCACGTACTAGGTTCGATTGAATCATTTATCTAAACACGAGCACTACATACCTCAATTCAAAAGTTACAACATTATTTGAAGTGATGTAACAAGAGAATCAGTGAGTATGACGCTGTTAAATAATTAGTCGATCAGTTTCATAAAGAATCAAATAAAGTAATAAAACAATTCACAAAAAGTAGGTACTTCCTTTGAGCTACTCAGAGAACAGATCTCTGGTGGATATGACTCAAAACGAGTGCTGGAGTGGAGACCGCGTCTTGGGACACGTAGTGTGGGACAACTCCTTCAATCACGTTTATGAAACGATCTGTGCAAGGCGATAGCTGAGGATCTTGCTAAATGACGCGTCTTGGAGGAAGCTTTTCCTCGATAGTGAATAGCCAGAGACTAACTACGATGATGATGTTACTTTAGAACCCGAATTCCAGTCAGTTAAATAAATAATATTAAGTTTATTATCATGTCTGGCTGTTTGAACATTGCGGTGAGGCAGCGCATCCCGGTGAAATTCATTAAGCGGGTAAATGAGCGCTCCTCCCCCCCTCCATCCCCCCCCGTAAACCCCGCCAGTGCAGCGGAGTGCGGTGCCCCGTCTGCCGATATCTTGCACAAACAGGGAGGCACTTGAGCGAACTTCGTTATTAAAAATGTTGGAGGTGTGTTTGTTTGATTCCGCTTGCGCGTGTGTGTGTGTGTGTGTGTGTGTGTGTGTTTGTCACACGCACACACAGTTGTCATTACAGATGCAACACCGCTTGACTTAGGAAAGGATAGTTAAATAAATATTATGAACATCATCGTCGCCATGTTTGTATATGAACCAGCGGTCGCCAAACTTTTGACCTCACGGACCATTAAATTCATAATTTAAATCCCGCGGACAACTAATAAGATTTTTTAAATGTTAATTATATTTATAATATAAATATATATATAAAAAAATTGTGATTTATAAACAAATAAAATGTACCTTGTTAAAATGACACTAATAATAGTAACCAAATTATGAAAATTTTATTAATAAACCATAATAAAGTAAACAAATAACAATCGCCAATAGAACGGCTGGCATACGATGAACAAGAACCATTTTGTGACACTTGTTAGATTTAATAATGCAACAATAGACCTCATGAATTAAAACAATTAAACACAAGATCATTTAAAATAAGACTATATGAACGGCTAATAGATGGCAATATTTCTAACACTAAAGACGCTTTAAAATATCGATCAAATATATATCAAATAGATATGTAATAGATAAATCAATTATAATGTAAATAACAATATAATAGTTTAGTTATGTATTTAGATCTCTATGTATGTTATAAATAATGAAATGTGTACGCCATAAGTGGAATGTGATGGAGCTTTTATACATCTTTTTTATCTTGTTATACCTCACATTATAGAATTATTATTAATTATTTTCTTTTCATTTTGTTTATTTATATAATGTAGTATTATTCAGGCAAACTAGATGGTCGTAAAAGCCATGAAAGGCCTAAGCTGAAATGGCTAGATGGTGTCGAGTACGACTTAAAAGCAATCGGTGTGAGGGGCTGGAGGGAAAAACCCAAACTAAGATCCGACTCCAAAAATTTACTGAACTAGGCTAAGGCCCACCCGCGGCTGTAATGCCTTGATGATGAACAAAGTAAACAAAATAAAAACTGGAAAATTAAATTAAAAAAAGGTTTGAGTACCTACATCAAACTTTTATCATTATACATTCCTGGCCGCTCATCCAATGGCCCGCGTGTGCAGTATGCGACGATAATTTTTATAAATTTTTACATATTTTTATGAATTTAATTATATTTCAATGCATCTTGAAACATAACGTGACAAGTATGTTATTATATAAGCCTTTAATCAGATAAATACATAATATACGAAAATAATGTTATACATCGTCCTGGTTGTTGTTGTTATTATTTAATTTTGTTCACATATTATGTGTGTGGTATTTGTTGTTATTTAATTGTTATTAGGTATATGTTGTTATTTAATTTTGTTCACATTATAAGACAATCTTGGATATTATTAAACATTTCAATCAATCAATCGGGGACGTCCACACCCCGCGCAGAGGTGTGGGATCGAGCCTTGGGGATGAACCCCACTGCTCGTGCAGCAACTCAATGGGGCAACCGCCCCTCGGTCTTAGGTGCCGCTATTCCTAGCGGCTTTTGGGCGTCCTTTAACTACTTCGCGTCGTCGAGATATGGCTGAACCTATTCCTACGTTGGGTCCGTCGCTGGCCCTCTTCTCTCGCGGGAGCCAGGAGGCGACAGGAGGATTTCGCGTGGGAGTGGACGTCCCTCAGGTGGGCGAGCGTGAAGGGGAGCAAAATTATTAAGGTGTGGGTGTGGTTCATTGTCGGCTCGGTCGAACATCTTCCGAGCCAACCGGACCACAAACTCATGAATTAAACATTTGTTTTACAAGATACTTGCAGCGCCATCTATCGGAAACTTTCTGATATATTTTTTTGGGATTGATATAAATAAATGCATGAAACACGTTACATTCACAGCCCTAATCTAGCATTTACTGGAGTGTGGATGGCATTGCAAACACAATAAAATGAAGCCTAATAACTAGATTTTTGTCTAAACAAGTTTAGTTATTTTAATGCGGAAATAGAACTTGAAACCTTTTGCTCAGAAAGTGAAAATACACCACTGTGCCGTTTGGGTTGTCAAATGTAATTTATTTGTAATGTTTTTTCACATTACCCTTATTATAAATTATAAAATAATAATATATTGTAGCAGTTATGTATTTTTGTTTATTGTATATATATTAACAACGTAACAATTTTAATAATGTCAAAAGATAGTTTTTATTAAAAGTTTATAGGAAGTACATGTAAAATTAAAATTATTTTGTAATATATTTGAAATAATTTCACATTTATTTTACCCATTGTATAGTTAATTAGATAATGAAATATAATATATTTTTAATGCCATCTATTGGTTATTTGATTTTTTCCGGAACATTATATTTTATATTAAAGTGACATCTATTATAAATTATAGAACTTTTTATTTAAACTACTTGTCACTAGATGTAGACACGAATAAGAGCTCAGAATTATTTGTTCTATTAATATTTATAAGATGGCGCTTAAGTATAAAATATATTATGTGTTTTCTATAATAATAATTATTAGACCACTTAGGTTTCGGGGGCAGAATGTACGCTGGGAGACCACAGTTACGTACCTCGGAGTCCGCATCGACCGCACGCTGCGGCTCACCACACAGGTAACACACGTGGTGAATAACGCGAAAGCCGCGCGTACGGTCCTTCGACCTATATTAACATCAACCCGCATATTCATGCGTACGAAGCTGCTGGTCTATAAGGCGTACGTTCGCTCCCGACTGACCTATGCTGCGCCGGCCTGGTGGTCTTTGATATCAGTAACCCAACGCAAACGCGTCCAGATCCAGCAGAATCTGTCTCTTCGCGCAATCGTGGTCGCTATGTACGTAACGACGTTATAGCGAGGGACCTCAGGGTGGAGAGCATCCATGAGTTTGTGGTCCGGTTGGCTCGGAAGATGTTCGACCGAGCCGACAATGGACCACACCCACACCTTAATAATTTTGCTCCCCTTCACGCTCGCCCACCTGAGGGACGTCCACTCCCACGCGAAATCCTCCTGTCGCCTCCTGGCTCCCGCGAGGGAAGAGGGCCAGCGACGGACCCAACGTAGGAATAGGTGCAGCCATATCTCGACGACGCGAAGTCGTTAAAGGACGCCCAAAAGCCGCTAGGAATAGCGGCACCTAAGACTGGGGGTCGGTTGCCCCATTGAGTTGCTGCACAAGCAGTGGGGTTCATCCCCGAGGCTCGATCCCACACCTCTGCGCGGGGTGTGGACGTCCCCGATTGATTGATTGAATAATAATTATTATCAAAAATAACACTAGCCTGTAGCTAAATGTCGCCGTACATAGGCCTCTCCAAAAGACATGAATTACTTTAATGGCTTTACTGGACAAGCGGTTATACCGCTGGGTGATTAGTTATAAACTTATGAACGAATTAAAAAATAAAGAATCTTTAAGAAAAATTAATGTATTGATTTAAATAACGCTTACAGAATCGTTAATTTTCGTGATTTATTTTGAGTAAGTTGTTAATTATGTATACGTAATGACACTAACCTAGCGACAAAGAAATAATTACAGTGTGATTTACTATCGAAATCAGTAATCTTTTGAAACGAGCTGGATATGTGTCATTTGCAATTTATTGTTAAACTAACGTGTGTTCAAAGATAAAAGGCGACCGACGGAACACGAGCGCGCGGTTTAATGAAACAAAAACCAAATGAATCAGTGTAATAATGTGGTTAGATAGACTCGTTCCTCCATAAAGAGCCAATAAGGCAATCCAATAAAGTCGCGGGGCGGGCCGTGGCGGCATGGGGGGCGGAGGGTAGGGGGTGAGAGTTGTAGATCGCTTCACGAACCTTCATATCTCGAGCAATTACGGCAAAACAAATGAGAGCTAACGAAATTCACCTCCGAGTGAGATCAACGCGGGAACTGACGAAAGACGGAAGAGACGACTACATTTTATTATTTCATTAATGATGTGGAATAATTATTTTTATTAATTATTTATTTATTATTAATTATTTTTTGGAATGATGTGGCGTAACAAAAATACGCATAAGTCATTTTTTATGACATCTATCTTGATTGTTTTTCGGTTGCTATTGGAAACATAGTTTTTCCGTCTTTTTACAATTCAAATAATTCGGACAATACTGCCCACATATTTTTATCACGTCGGGGTCACCAAAATATGTGGGCAGTATTGTCCGAATTATTTGAATTGTAAAAAGACGGAAAAACTATGTTTCCAATAGCAACCGAAAAACAATCAAGATAGATGTCATAAAAAATGACTTATGCGTATTTTTGTTACGCTACAATGATGTTTCAGAAGCTGTATTTCATTAATTATTGCGTACAAAATACATACTATTTCTTTTTAAATAAAAATATTATAATTCATTGCCATTTTAAAAGGCAATAAATTATAATAATTATGTTTTAATTCTTCAAGTCCACGCTGTCATATTCCACTGTTAAACGAAAGTCAGAGGAATAACTTCTAGAAATTTCTTTAGCTTGTAACTGTAGCTGCGAAAACTGCACAGCTCTAAAGCTTATTTACATATACAGGTAGATGTTGTATATTCACATTGTAAGCAAAATTATGGGCTTTAAATTTATCATGTTGATTCCGCACTCATGAATAATTTTATTTTTTCATATTATCTTGAATCTTTTGCGATGAATTGTTTTTTATTACATATGTTCGTTCCCTGCATTGAAACCTTATAAAAATTAAACTTCAAGTGGTAGCGCATCTCTACTCCATTCGCTGTTCGAGAAAAACGCCAAAGGGCTGTGTGTCGGGTGTTTTAGGGTTTTTTCAGCGGCTTTGACTTGCAAATTGTTGCCGCCACTACGCCCCGGGGCCCCGTTGTAATTAAAAATCGGGTGAGATGGCAGCGCCACAGCGGCAAGTAGCAGTACTAAAATATTGTTTTCACATCACTTTCTTTCTCTGTTCATCTTAAATTAAATGAAAGTAGTTTGATATATATGTATTAACTTAAAGGAAATAATAACATGTTTATTTACATTTTCCATGAACAACTTTGACAATTATTCACACATTTTGCAACAGTCAATGCTTTTCATTTAGAGATGGCGCTGTACAACATTTTTTAACAGGACAGTGTCTCAATTTCTGGAAAAACGTAATTTAAATCACAGCCCTTGTCCAAGCGGATTGAAATACTTTTTTCTCAGCCTATATACATATGTCCCACTGCTGAGCACGAGTTTCTCCATTTTTGGAGGTACGGATGTTAACCGACCACGCTTGTTCTATGCGGATTGGCGGGGTAACCAGACTGGGAATAAATATCTGTAGGCCATATATTTATTCTATGCGCGGTTTGAACCCGTGATCATTGACTCCGTGGGCGGGGGGCTCCACCACTGACCCAATTGGTCTGTAATACTTAGTTATTATGAAATATAATATTAAGTATCTATTAGATAAATTACAATCCAACAGTTTTATTAAACATCGACGCAAAAAAGTAAAAGCTTAGTAAATTGCAAAATGAAAACTTAACTACCAGACCCAAAACAACTTCTGTCAAACCAAAACAAGTTCTTTTCGTCGTAGAGCTGTGAGATTTAGACCATTCGACGCAGTATTTTATTGTGATCCGAATGTATAATAAAAATGTTATGACGTCTATGTCATTTGCAACATAGTGGTGGTAGAGCCACGCTGCAGACGAATACTTTGTCAAGAATAGCATATTATTTGTCTGCAGCATGGAATGGGCCGGCTCGCCTGGGGAAGTAGGCCGGCTCGCGTTTCGTCCGGTGAGCGGTTGACTTCCGGAGGCCCAACTCCCTTCCTCCCTGCCATAATGACCGTTTCCTTAAACGCCGGCGACGCTTCTGCACTGCCTGTGGTACTGCGGATGTCTATGGGCGGCGTTGATTGCTGACCATTAGGTGATACGCCTGCTCGTTTGCCTTCTTATCCCGTAAAAAAAAATATCATTTTCACTTTTTTGCGTCGATAAAGTTGTGGTATTATATTTAATAAAACAATTATATTATATACATTTAATAAAACAAAATAATTACAAGTTAATATATTAAACTGCAATATTATTTTAATTGTATAAAGGATTTTTTTTTTCTAAATTTATTTAGTAGTAGTATTGACCACTGCCCGCCGAAAAATATAACTGCCTTCTTAAGAAAAGTATGGCGACCGTTCCGGGATCGGGCTCTCCCGGGTACTATGGTGCCTTACCTCAGCTTGCGGGGCTCTGCTGGGGCTGACCTCCATCCTCGCTTGCGGCTCGTGGGATTCACTAACACGAATTTTAATATACCTAATTTGTTGAAAATAACGGCGACGTGGTTCGCCACCCGTTACGTCCTGATTCCCACGAGGGCGACAAACGACTAATGGAGAGACGTTTCGCTGCGATGAATGTGACAGGAAGAATGGATGAAAGGATGAATGAGTGTGGAGGAGGCGGGGATCGTAGCAGATGGAGCTCTGTGGTCTCTGCCAACCCCTGCGGAGGATAGGCGTGAATATATATAAAAAAATAATAAAAAGTATAGGCTTGATAGCTTGATGGGTTCCACAGGGTGTTCCACACACAAAAAGTGGTGGCGTTGAAAGAAGATTCGCCATCGTCATTGATTCAGATGGTGGGGATGTAATTGTTCTTATACGGTAGTGGCATTCAGCGGCCGGAATGTATGTTGTTGTCGTTTAGGTGGGGGGTGGGTTGGGGGACGTTGTACGCTGCGGTGCGGTGGTGATGGTGGGTGGGTGGGGGGGAGGTGTTGCGGCGCTAACGCGCGCCTCTCGTGCCGCCGGCAATGCCCGCGTCTAATTACCGAACGTTAACTGGCATCGACCCACCCGCCGCGCCTAGCCCAGGAGCCATGCGTCGCAGCTGCCTGCTGATCCTGGCTACGATTATACATCGTCAGTTTCCATTCCATTCATTTATAGAAAACTAAATATTTATTTTTTTATTCACTACAAAATCCACGGTATATCATATGCTAACACTTGTATATATTATTGAAAACTTCTGGAACTAAATAAGGATTTACATTTTAATGAAAGTGGGTTATAACGGATCACCTGCAAGACCTAGACTACACTGATAACCTCTGAGTACTCATCTGTATATTCATCGTCGCACCGATATGGAAAATAAACTGAACACAGTTTATATTGCATATAGAGCCAGCACGAGTGAGACTTAAAATAAATTTTGGAAAACCAAAGACCTAAGATCGAAGAGATCGCGAGAAGGAATGATGGATAACACTCCATTGTACGTTAATGGAATAGAAGTGGAAAGGGTTACTGAATTCACTTACCTTGGGAGTGTCGTCTCAACAACTGGAGGAGACTTAGATGTAACATCCTGGATCCTGGAAAGCAGCTTTTACATGTCTCCGCCCTGTGTGGCAATCGAACCACCTCTCTAACAGAATGAAACTTAAAATTTTTGCACTAACATAAAGTCGATTCTGCTGTACAAACTCCAAGTATTCGTCAACGGCTGCCTACGCCGAATCTCAAAATCTCTATTGGCCGGATAACATGGTCTCCAACGAAAAGCTGTCGAGAATCAGCGACGAGGACTGAGATAGATAAGATACATCGACAAAAATCTCCGGCGCCACGCCAGTCATATCCCTAAACAAGCCCTCAAATGGAATCTGCAAGGGAGGAAGGGGAAAACGTGAGCGCCTAAAGCGACGACTATGACTGTCAGCGTACTGTGACGAATGAAATGCAGAAAATGGGCCTATCTGGAAGCGAAGTAAAGCATATGGCTGCCGACAGGTTGAGATAGAGAAACATCGTTTGTGACCTATGCCTCATCAAGGGGACTTAAGACTCAGAGAGATAGAGATAGTAAAAATATTATAGAGATTTATTGGTCAACGATATGGAGTGTACGGCTCTTGGACTACAACAACGCACTGACTGATACTATTTGTCGTCATTAATTTGTTGATTGCATTAGTCCGAGCGGGCCGGGCCGTATGCAAATCTCACTCGAATTATGTATAAACATTGTAATGACGCGGTTTTCATGTTGTTACCACATTACGGCTCCGCTCAGAGCCGGGAGAGGGGGGGGGAGGGCAATAAATTAATAGTCACTTCTCCCAAACTCAAAACTGGGAACGTTTTGATGGAACAAAGAAACAAATGATAAAATGTCGCTTGATGCACAAAAAATATCATCGCATAGGTAATAGGAACATAGGTACCGCAGAAGCGTTACCAGCGTTTAAGAAGTGTGTCAGCCTTTTCTTTGCCATTTCTTTAATATTTTGAATAATCTTCATCATCCGCATCATCATCAAGGCATTACAGCCGCGGGTGGGCCTCAGCCTGGTTCAGTAAAATTTTCCAGTCGGATCTTCGTTTAGCTTTTTCCCTCCAGCCCCTCACACCGATTGTCTTTAAGTCGTCCTCGATTTCATCTAGCCATCTGAGCTTAGGCCTACCTCGGTTTCTACCACCATCTGGTTTGCCGTCGAGTAGGTTTGTAAAAATTGGAAAAATTCTAGTTGAAAAATTTTGTGATATCTTTTTGGCAAAAATATCGTGACTTTACAACACAACTTTCTTCGATGTTGCAGCCAATCGTTCAATTGACACGAGAGAGATGTTCCCGCGCGTCTGTTGCGATGACGCGGGGGAGGGTGTGATTACATTTCCTAAGGAAACGCTACGGGCGGCGACAAATCACTGGAATATCATACTAATGTGTTCAGCCAACGCCACCACCGTCGCGCGTGGAGTGCCTCTCATATAAAACGAGTATAACTACATCTGTTTGTCTCGATGTACCATTTAATTTGTTGTTTACAGGTTCGCGTCTACAATAATCCCAATTTGTACCGCAACGGGAGACGAAGAATGATACGGTAGTAGCTCGGGAGGCCGAGGTCGCGAATCCGTTTAACCAATACCAGTCAAGTGGTTAGGCGAAGATACTCCCTGACTTTTTGAATTATTCTGTGCGAGAGACTTGTTATATATGTCGAGTAGTGAATAATTTTTTTTTGTTGTTTAGTTTCCAGCACTGGCGACATGACGTGAGGTCAGAGTCGAGTGTGAAGTGAGCTGACAAAGGGTTTGGGAGGATGGTTGTTGTATGAGTATATTTTAAAAGGAAAAACAATATAAATCAATTATCTTTTTAACACTGTATCCATCCTACGGATGTCTGGAAGACATCGCTATTAGCGACAAGACCACCATTTGTATATAAATATTACAATCAATAACTGTATAACTTTATTTTTGATGTACAATAAAGAATATATCTATCTACAATTTATAAAAAAATAATTTTTTATGTTAACGATATCCGAATTATTCTACAATCGTGTTGAATAGTTCGTTTTATTGAATTAAATATAATTCTTATCGGACAGTATTTTTACCGTTTGAGTCTATATTCAGGTACTTACTATGGTATATATTCTTGGGTAGATGATGTACATATTATTTTTAATTTATTTATAAACATTGTTGTAGTCTACAATAGATTATGGAGACGATTGCATAGTTTTTTTATATTGTGTATTATATGACAACGAATAGTAGCACAATACATGAATACCTTAAAATATTACAAACTAAACAATATATAATTATGCAGCCAACGACATAATACACATCTTACTTCTATATACGTCAAGTTAAAATAAGATAAAAGAAATTGAAAGAAAGAAAATGAAAACTATTCATTATTATCATATAATATGTTCAAAAGCAAATTATGAACAGTTAATTTTTTAAATTTATCAAGTAATATGATGAATACGTTAGTGATTTTTCTTTATTATAAAGAGCTAAACACACTCTCTTCTTTTCTTTCTCACTTGATACTATAGCCGTTTTATTAATGTTTACAAAAATTACCATTGTAATGATATTATTTATACAGTCATAAATTTTGTTGCGCGCCATGTAAGCCCGCCCTACACTTGCGGGGGCAAACACAACGACCCGAGAAAAACAATCATTGAGTGTAGTTCACTTTATTAAATGTTGTGACGTGCCCCATCGCCCCTCCCCTCCCCTACAGTCGTCGACGCTCGTCCCTACAGATCTACACATTTCTAGTGAGAGGTTACGAGCTACGCCCTACGCCGTAACACTGTCGTAGCTGTTTGTGACATTTTAAAGGTTTATTAATAAAAATAATAATAATTCTTTATTTGTATAATGTGAGGTTATAACAAGATGAAAAAAAAGAGACGTATAAAAGCTCCATCACATCACATTGCCACTCACGGCGTACAAATTTCATTAATAATGACACACTATTAGAAATAACTAAAACAATTATTACAAATCTAAAACATAGCTAGATTATTATAATATCATTAAAATTATAATTTATTATTACATTTATATATCACTTTTACTTTACACTATATATTTATCTATTATATACATTTGAGCAAAAAAATCTTGAATATTATAAATATATATATATATATATATATATATATATATATATATATATAATATATATTTTCATTATATTGATTCATTATAAAATTTAAATTCACGAGAATACATTTTTCCAACTGGATTAAGAACTAAACTTTAGATAATATTGTGTATAAGTTATAAAATAAAAAAAATGATGTAATTTTTCTGGGAGAGGGAAAAAAACGATCTAATCGCCTTATAGAAAACAATGAACGCCTTGCGAAGGTTCGTATCCAATTCAGTACAACTCTCCTCCTCCTTCGCGAGGTGCAGCAGTTCTGGAGCACTCGCTACCCTGGTCCACTCTCTGAAATTACGTAGCCAAGACTTTCTTTTTCGAAATACTTGTCTTTTCCCCGCGATTTTTCTCATCATGATCAGTTGCAACAATTTGTACCTGTCATGTCTCATGATATGACCCAGGTAAGCAATTTTTCTACCTCACTATTTTACACTACTTTATTTTATTATTATTTATTTACAAAATCCACGGCAATTAGATAACATTATCAAATAATATTTACACATCGTACTGCAAATGAAGGATTTGCATTATATATACAAGTATTATTTCAATTTAATGAAGAAAACAATTGAACAGTAACCTACATTACATTACATTTTAATGATGAGGCTTCTATGAGGATGAAGATTAGGTTTATATATTTATATTGGTTTATATCTTTCAAATAACCTTTAATTTATAAGTAAAATCGGAGGCACTCATGAGGACTGCCGACAGAAGTGAAAACTTATAGGTGTATATTTCAAACTAATTGTAATATTAAAAGCCGCTATTACTACAGCATGTTGCTGACGCGACTGACTAAACTATATACATCCATGAAGCGTCCAAGGCACACACGTACAATCGGGTATATACAATGTGTTGACGTGATGTGTCTACGTAGCTACGCGCGCATTAACTGTTTAAATTATGTCTATAACTATACTTATAGCTATAGATATACGTTATGATTAGCATATTGCTGACGCGAGCCCATAGATTTTTTCCCTACCCAATTTTACAAAAGATTTCACTTCAAAAACTTAAATTATTACGTTATAGTTTGACAACTCAATTGGCGCAGTTACGAAATTAATGTTTGAAAAGTTTGGGAGTCACAATTCACACATAACACAAAACATTAAGTACTCTGCAGATTTGTCGCTAGTGTAACAACGGAATAAAAGAGAAGACACAACACATCTGGTCACGTGACTCACTCTCTACCCCTCTGTAGCCAAGGCTCGGTTTCGGTTGCCATGGGTTGTTTACTTGTTACCATAACAACCAAAAAACATCGATCACCAGTGGTTTTTACATTTTGAGCAGTGCGTTTTCTAAGCACACACAAAAACAAAGTCATAGGTTCGTTTTCCTAATCGTTGTTAATATTTATGTAGCCTGTAGGTATATATTTGGTCTATGAATTTGTTCTCATCACCATTGTATTAACGATGGTGTGTAAAGAGTTCTTTTCATGGTTTTTGTGCGCTTCATGTAACTATATTATCTTGGTATCGAAATATACGAAATAATATCTATCAATTAATCATCAGTCCCTGGCAGTCCACTGGTAGATTATGCGAGTAAATATACCGGTGTGATATGCAAGTAGGATGTCTCTTTTAATTGCTTGTGACATTCAAAAAATGTGGTGCTGACTAATTTAGGAAACACGAGGAATTTATAATGCTAGAGTGTAGAGATCCGAAAGTGTAGCGATCCACTGGGTCATCTTTTTTCCTTCCTTTATGTTTTTTTATGGGATGGGGAGGTACCCGATCAAACGTATCACCTGATAAAAGACAATTAAGGCATGTCCATCTCTTCCTCCCATTACTTCATTCTTCTTTCATGAAATACTTCGTCCCCTTCTGTAAAATAGGCGATACATCTTGCACTTGAGGCCACAGATGTCTATGGGTGGCAGTGGTTTTCTTTTGGAATCGGAGGGCAAACGAGCAAGCTTGTCGCCTGATGGAAAGCAATCAACACCGCTTATAAATATTCGCGATATCATAGGTATTACGGAAGCATTTAACCTCTAAGGTACGTGAAGGCTAATTTTTTTAAGCTTCCAATATCGTATTATTTCGGAAATAAATCCGCTGGAGGTGGCTGGTTCTGTGGAAAGAAGTTTCGAGAAAAACGCACCGTATTGAATCGCCACGCATCCAGATATTGGGGATGTGGTCGTTTTTTTAAAAAAAGAGTAAAGAAAACTCATATATAGAAAGAACACATTTATTAATCTCTCATTATGTATAAGCAATTTATATTCGACATCTCTCTCACACCTACCGTGAGGTACACAACACACTCCTCTATATACATATAAATATTGTATGTATGTATATACATATACTAGTTACGTATACGTCTATATGTACAACTGGAGACACTTCGATAGAAAACACTACGATATATTTACGAGCTTACAATATCGATAAAGTAAATTAGAGTAATTTTTTAAAATTATTAAGTAATTCACTTCGTTTTTCACATTGTAGTCGTAGAAGAAAGTTTATCAAAATCAAATAACATCTTAGCTATACACGTAGGACTGAAATTATTTCCTTGTGTAAGAAAGAATTTTTTAAAATATATTTACAATAAAGAACATCTTGTCAGCAACATAAATACTCATATACATTATTAATATTTTTTATTTTAATATTAAGCTTAATTAGTAGTTGAAAACTACTTTATTTTCATCCTCCTAAAGTTTCCAGGTGTCGGTGGGGCGCTACCCTCTTAGATTGAGCGACGCTCTACATAGGGCGGCTGACAGAAACTGATGCGTGTATCCAAAGATCGGGCTAGACAGCTCACCTTCGGGTTGGCCTATGTTTCCAGTTAAGGTACGGTAGTAAACATGACAAGTAAATCTATAAATGCTCGTATACCTTTTGTTCGAGCTCCAAATGTGGCGTTAAATACGAAATTAATAGCGTCATATCCGTGTTTACGTGAAACGCAAGTTAATTTGTTGTCTTTATCATTTATTATGGTGTAAACACGGATACAGTCAGACAGACAGATAGACAGTCAGAATTATAGTTAGCTAAGAACTGCGAAAATATATATTTGTGGAACTTAGCCAGGTAAAGTTTTGACTGTCGATCATAATAATGGATTTCCGCAAAGTAATGTCTGACTTTATTTACCATCCTTTGCTACGTACAAATTGTTGATAATCTAAGTCGATTCTATCAATGCTTATTCTGTCTTGTTGATAAAAAGACAATAAACTTTGATAGAATCAACTTAGAGATCTTATTTGCAGTACAGTAGAAATGAATACATTTCATACAAAACAAATAATACTATATTATCTATGAATGCGATGAAAAAATATACGTCCGCTTATCACAAAAAAAAATATAAAACATTAGATATGTGACCCAGCTGCAGGCTGATTTGTAACACCAGTTAAGAAGCAGACATTGTTAATTAGGTGCTGCACCATATATGTACATATTTATGCGTAGATAAGAAATACTATGAAGGAATAACCATCCCATAAGTATGACAAATGACGTTGAGTTTTTATTTCACATTTATAATCTCATGTTATTATCAGTTGTATTGTTTGACTCTGGTATTACTCAGATATATATATATCATACTTTGATAACGGCGTAGAGGTGAAATTAATTAAATGCATGTATCGTGTCTTTTTAACTTAACTAACAAAAGTCCATGCAAGTTTTATTAGACCGGCCATTGTTCAAGATTGAACTTCGCGCGGCTGTCCAGTCTGAAGGTATCAACAGAACAGCCGATCCGGAGACGGTGCTCGTTTCGAAAAAGAAGGATGATCACAAACTGAGAATCCGTGCAGGGCGCCCTCATATCTTAATTTAATTAATTGAATTAAACCCCAAATACAATCTATATTTAAAATAACTTGTGGGTGTTTCTATTTAGTCGCCCACAGCCGCCTCTCCTCAAGATACTTGTAAGACAATAATAATTTACTTTATACTGACAATAGTTATAGCCTTTGAAGAAAAAAGAATGGAGAAGTATAAACTGGCTCATCAGGAACAATAATTAAGACATGTATAACTATGTGTACCAATCTTAACATTGGTTTGCTGTTTATGTATATTTTATCTTTACTTGTTACATTCACTCTTTTTACACTAATATTTAAATACACACAGAGCACATACGGTTGTATATATTGTTGATGTCATGTCATGAGCCTGAGACATTAACATCATCAATTTAATATGCTGTGATTGTATATTTCGCAATTTTCACTTGACTAAGATCCACAGTAAGCAAACAAATGCACAAAAATAATAATGTGTGCTTTTACTGAATGAAGTGGATTTACAGAGAACTTAATTTAAAGACTCTATGGAAGACTACCTTTAAGTGCCTTAACGACAGTCTTCTGTAGAGTCTACTGCACCTAAAGATGCCTCGTGTTTTAATGATTTTGGTATTGGTGACAGCATCTGGAAAGTGGCATGTTGCTGACGACCGTTTTTATTAAATAACATTGAAATTATTATAATAATAATAAAAGCCTTTATTCCCTTCATCTATTTTACAAATTATTTTAAATAAATTTGAAAAAATTTAGATTGAGTAGGAGCACATTCAGATTAAGTTCTCTGCAAATGCATTTCCTCCAGTAAAAATACAGACGTATTTTTTCTATTTTTGTTTGCTTGTTGCTAATCTTAGCTAAGTAAAAATTCTGACTGTCCACATCAATGGATTTCGGCAAAGTAACGCCCGACTATTAATCGTTTATATATTTCGATACAAATATTTTTAAAAAATTACAATTTTTAAACTTGCTTTTTGGAATGGGATGGATTTCATTGGATGGGGTCCGACTTAGCCGTCATTTTAATAAACAAGAGCCGAGAGTGCTGGCATTAATGAGTCAGGTAATATGTCACCGACACACTACACGTGGGTTTTTATTTATGATGTGTTTAAAAACATGAACTAACACGATATCTTACCGGTTGCCGAAAGGAAAATCATGTAAAAGATACTCGGGCCAAAACGGAGAATGAATGAAAGCTGAAGAGTCCCATAATGCCGAAATATATGAGCTTGTGATCAATGCGAAGATAATCGGAGAGGCATAAGGGCATAGACTCCATTGGCTCGGTCACCTGGCGAGGGTGAGAGGATGGTGCAACCGAAGGGTATACGTGACAATACAGTCTGGTCGGTCGCTCTAGAAAACGTGGGATGGAGCGACGCACTGATCGCTGACCTTAGCGAGCTTTGCAGTGACAATGGGCGAAAGGCAGCCCAACATCGTGATCAGTGGTGGGTTCTCGTATCAGAAGCCAAACCAAGGTCGTTGTGCCGAAGTAAGTACCTGCGTAAAGTAACACGCCATAGTCCAGTAATCCATTTAACGCACAACAAAATATTTCAATACCTATTACGACTAAATAAATTTACATTGAAAATTCAATTATATATTATATATTGTTAAGTACATTACAAAATCTTACATATCTAATAGTTTTATACCTTAAATTAACTTACATAGAGTTGTATCTACTTTGTTACAGTTAGAGAGAAATACAATTTGTTTACAATATTTACAAACATAAGTATATATTGCTTTATATAATATAGTGTTATCAAGCGAGCAAACATTCAGTAACTTAGTGAAACAGCAGATCGCGAACATCGCGCATACGATCCGAGGTAGTGAGTTCGTATCCTTTGAACCATTGATGTGGATCATATCCTAGCGCGTGCATTATTAGCTTTGTTGGAATGGTTCATATGAATTTTACATACATACATACATATTGTCACGCCTGTTTCCCGTAGGGGTAGGCAGAGATCATAGATCTCCTTCCTTGCTTCCTCCACACTCATCCATCCTACCTCTATTATTTATCGTAGCAAAACGGCTCTCCGCTAGTCGCTTCTCGCCTTCATGGGAATCAGGACGTGACGGGTGGCGGATAACGTCGCCATCATTTTTTAATAAATTAGGTTAATTAAAATTCGTCACAGATATACATTAATAATAAGTATATCAAAACATTTAAAAGAAGACTAACATGTCTGTTATTAAATCTCATTTAATGACTGCTGACTAATTAGTAAGTTTTTGTTTTCTATTATGATTTTAAGTATTATAGATACACAAATTTAAATGAAGGTATACAAAATCTTTCATCAGTTACTTTGAATGTAACATCTGTATGAACTCCACAAACAATTTAACAAACTTTTAACTTTAATTAGTTTTGAAATCTGCCCTCTGATCTGCCCGGCTGGTCTATATATAAACTATATTTACAAATATATATCAATTAACGCGATTAGTTACTTGCTTAGAGCCGGGCACGTGATTCATCATAAAAATAATAGTTTCAGTCGAAAGTTACAAGCAGTTACTTAATGTATATACATATAAATGCTCTATTTTTGTATAGCTAGCGACACAGATCTTGAGCGCTGACATACGACTGGCAGTCGGTGAATCGGGGTCGACAGTGTACGTACAATGTTTCTCACTCCAACGTCCAGCGTTCAATGCTCGCGCTGACGCTGTACATGCATATATTACACCATCTGCATTCCTTTACTGAGTGACTCCACGTGCTCCTTGGCCTTCATCCGCAGCGCGGCGATGGAGGAGGATCGGGGGTCGGGGGGAGGCGCGGGGGCAGGGGGCGCCGGTGGCGTCAGGTAGCTTGGGTAGCCAGACGGCGGGTGGCTTAGGAACCCTGGAACAACACGAAACATACTGTCAGCTAGGTCATCTTATTTTGTCTTTGTTATAGCAAATTTTAGAATGGGTAGAGTAGGTGCACGACTTCTGAACCAATGACAAAATCATTGATTCGAATCATGGTTGAAAATTAAATTCGAAGCATAAAAAGTAGTTTAGAATACAATAACACAAAAATTAGTTTTTGGGTGTCTGTACATATGTATGTCTGTGTCTGCATCTATTGTATCTCTAAGATACAGCGGCCGAATAAGTCTTCTCTCTTCAATTGTATCAGAAACGCATTCCATTGATTAAAGGCGGATACAGAAGAGACGACCAAAAAGTCACTTCAACAGTTGCTTAGTTAATCCCTGTGAGGTTTCTCAGAAATTTTCACAGTTAAATCGATCGTGGCGCGCCTGCCTTGCTGCTTCACGGCGACACACGGGATCTTTAGGGGGTTTTTATCGTCTAATAAAATTCTTCAAAATTCTATTAATTTATTCTTCCATTTCATTGACAATTATATCTTATTCATATCAATACTATATTATATTTTCCACTTTTCAATTTAAATTTGGGTGACATGTCTTTTTTAAAAAAGACGTCAATTGAACTAATTTTGTTTTAATAGAAAAATATTTCTTTTTAATTTCAAATAATGAATTTAAAAAGAAATATTACAAAAAGTTTTATTGAATTAGTGATACATTTATTAATGTATCACAGTACTTTGGTAACGATGTTCCTCCTTAATCTTGGAGCTTACACGATGTAATGATACAACAGGAGAAGACAAAAGATGATGGCAATCCATCAGCTCCTCAAGTGAGATCGAAACGTCGGCTTGTACGGATATCGTAAAAAGAGTATTGGTTGTTTTCAATTTAAGCTCAATGTATACCATAGTATGTTTGTCAAGATAATTCATATTAAAAATAATCCTTAAAAATATAGTGAGTTATATTACCAGGTAACGCGGAGAGTAGCGGTGGTGCCAGCCAAGGGTCCACTGGAAGACCAAGACCGAGGCGAGGCACCGGCGCTCCGTACTCCGCCAGGCCTAGACGTGCCGCCTCCATCTTCTCTTGGCGACGCCATTTCGCGCGTCGGTTCTGGAACCATACCTGGAAGAGAGGGACATTTTCTGCTTTATTATCTAGGTACTTGTAAATTTTAATAGCTCATATATGATTCAGGGCCTCGCTATTACTCATGGAATGGAAACAACCCACCACTCTTATCCAAGGCGTATTGATGGAGAATACAAACCTGGTATAAGTATCCATAAGCCATACGTATATGTATTTTGATGCGGAAATCGGACTCGTGACGATTATCACCGAAAGCTTCGATATTGAGCAAATCGGAAATAAAGATGTATGTGATACAAAAATATGAATAAACATAATTATAAATATTGTTGCTAAAATTGTTACGTTCTCTTATTTGAGTAATTTTATTATCATGAACATTATGGGCACATTTGATAGACTACCTAGCATTGCAAAAGCCTACATATTTTCAAAAAGATGTAGGCTTTTAGAGATTATACTGTCGTATCGGTTCAGAAACACCTACCGCTGAAAATTCACAGAGTGATAGTTTGTTGAAACATTTTTTTATGGGATAGGAAGGCAAACGAGCAGGCGTGTCACCTGATGGAAAGCAATCAACGCCGCCCATAAACTTCCGCAGCGCCATAGACAGTTATAGTCATATAGTATATTTATGGAAGCGGAAATGGGAGAGGGAGGGTGTTGGGCTTCCGGAACTCGGCCGCTCACCGTACGAAGCGGAACCGTACGATGGGAGTGTGGTACTTCCCCGGGCGAGCCGGCCCATTCATGCTACAGACAAATAATAGGCCATTCTTGACAAAGTATTCGTCTGCAGCGTGGCTCTATCACTTTTAAAACGTTATAGTGCATAGTTTAGTAAAAAGAGCACTATTCAGTTGTGTATTCTTTGTAAAAGGTGTTAAATCTAAACGCGATATAATCTGTGGAGTGGCTTCAAAGGGCAGACGCGCGGTCTGCCCGCGCCGCCGCGGCCCGCGACGACCCATCGCGCCCCCATCAACTTATATTAAACTTGTCAAACCAACGAGCAGTTATAAATTACACAGACATAATAATTCGGATCACGAACACGATCGTCAGACAACAGCCGACTTAACAGATTAGCGCGGTGGCAGGTGGCAGGTGGTAGGGGACGGTGAGCGATGTTCTGCTGTCTGCCATCGCGGCGGCCCCCCGGCGGTAAATCAGCGAGCAGATCGCGCGCCCAGACACAACAAAACTAAACTTCGAATACAGCTCACCATCACGTGAGCTCAATCACATAAATATACAGGGTGTCCGGTGGTACAATTCGGTTTTCGAACATAAATAATAAAAAAAAATTACAAAGGATATAAATAAAAATGAATGACTTGTACGAGGAACAGAAATGGAAGTTTTATTGTTTTGTAAATATTTCGTCTGAATGTCGACCGCCTCGTCGGGCATACTCTTGCAATCTAGCCACAGTATTCTGTGCCACTCGCTGAAGTAGTGACTTCGGGATGCCGTTAACCTCGCGAACGATATATTCTTTTACTGCTTAGATGTATGGAGTGTTGTACTTACTTACTTACCCCGGCTCGCCCGGGGTAGTACCACACTCCAGCAGAAAACCAACTTCTGAGTTGGTTTTCTGCGAGAGTTCCGGAGGCCCAATCTGCAAAAGTTCACGTTTTTGCTTGACTTGTCAGAGAAACTCGTCATTGGCCACCCTTTGAGTCCAGCTGATAGCAAATACTTAATTCTTGTCCCATAAGTTATTAAATTTTTTGTCAATGTTTACAGAAAATAATCCGTAAGCATGCGTTTACTGATTATTTAAGGTATATATTCTGCCATCGGACACCCTGTACCATCCACCATCCGACGCCGTTTACCCCGCCGAATCTAGCGCAAGGCATTTAAAACCATATCGTTCAACACACACGGGTCGTTGTCGCGTTCACATTCACGACACACGTGTGCCGCGAGCGCGGTGTCAGGACGTAGTGTGAAATGATATACGCCGGGGGTCGGCGGAGAGGCGGTCGCGTGTTCGCTTCCATTTCTTTCGGGAGACGGCGGGTCGGTAGCATGCGAGCCTCGATCCTTCGCCCGCCACAACCATTAAATCTATCCGACGGCACGGTTACTCATAAACAAGTTAAAGTTAACGACACCAGTGACAAATGGAACGCGAGACGATAACTTTAATGTAACACCGAAAAACTCATACATGAATTAAGTTTAAAACAATCATAGTTCCTACGTGGACAATCAAATGTTTTTACTTGGCTAAGATCCGCGACAAGCAAACAACAACAGAAAATTAATAATGTATGTTTTCCTGCTGGATGAAGTGGATTTATTTGGAACTTAAACCAAAAACTTACCGAAAAACAGCCAGCAACTCTCCACCCACCAACAACTATACACAACACCAAACACACACTACCACCTTTCCATCTTGTAAACGATACGTGTTTTGCCCCAACACGAGGTATCTTCAGGTATAGTAGACTCTACGGAAGACAACCGAAAAGTGACCCGCCATTACAACGACACTACTTATTATATGGTAAATATGACAATTTATTTTATTGTATTAAACGAATTTAAAACTTTTTTAAGAGAATAATTCAAAAGAGAGGAATTTACAATATTTATTTGATCATTTAATATCTGGGACGAACTTTTATTCTTCTTTAAGCAGTTCTCTACTGGAGCAACTAGAGATCTAGTTGCTCCAATACACCTAGTTTCAAACCATTTTTACACATGTGTAAAATATTTGGCGAATGATTGTCGGACAGTGTGCCCACAGGTTAAAATATGGTTGGCGAGAGAAGCGCACCGTAGTCGATCGCCACTCATCCAGACGGTGGGGATGAAATTTTTCTTTGTGGCGAGTTTTGTTTTTATATTTTGATTAATCTACACTTCAATATAAAACATTCTGTCTATTTGTCGTTTACAATATGAACAAATTCCGGATCATAGAGGCGATATAAAACCGAGTTACGCACATTTTGTATGTGAGTCCATCATCAACACGCAGTGGGTAGACTTGGAAAAGACAAACTCCAATTACTCTTTCAATGTACGCCGACGTGCCCGCGGCTCCAATTACGTGGTCAAAGGGAAAAAAACGGCCAGATGCAATAAAGCTGACCCCCAGCTGAGGTGGAGAGGCGGCATGAGGGTAAGGGGGTAAGTGACAGGAATTGTCTCGGGCGGGCGGCTGAAGCGAAAGCGTCGGAGCCGATCGGAAACGATTTTACAACGCTTTGACCCACTAATGTAAAGTTAAACGCTTTATACTCATAGTCCCAAACTAGGATTCTACGTATGCTTTGCCGATATCAATATTTAGACTGTAAAATCTATTTATCTTGTTTTCTAGGTATATATTTTATACCGACCGATTGACTCAGTGGCGGGGCCCGCGTAGATTGACTACGCGGGCGGTCGCGGGTTTGATTCCCGCATCGGAATAAATATATGTATGGATTTATAAATATTTATTCCGAGTCTGATAACCCCCCCAATCCGCATTTCCTTTCCTGCCCTTTCTCTATTCTTTCCTTACTTCTCCGCCAATCCGCGGCTTGCCGTACCAAAGGATGCATGGCTAAGAGCGAGCTTAGTCGCAAGCGTGCCGATCGTCCCGGGATCGGGCTCTCCCGGGTACTATGGTGCCTTACCTCAGCATGCAGGGCTCTGCTGGGGCTGACCTCCATCCTCCCTTGCGGCTCGTGGGATTCACTAAGACGAATTTAATATACCTAATTTGTTGAAAATGACGGCGACGTGGTTCGCCACCCGTCACATCCTGATTCTCACGAGGGCGAGAAGTGACCAATGGATTGTTTCGCTGCGATGAATGGTAGTGGATGAAGCTCTGTGGTCTCTGCCAACCTCTGCGGGGGATAGGGGTGAATATAAAAAAAAATAAATGCTTTTGGCTTCAGTGGTAAGTTTTCATTTTGCGGTTTACCAAGTTTTTGCTTTTGCAATAAAAATCTGTCAAATCACAGGCGTGCATTCTTGCTCTTTTGCATTTTTTTATCGGTCACGGCGCGCCCGCGTTTTCGTATGAATGTTGTTTTGGTGTTTCTTCGTTTTGTCCACGTCAGCCGTTATCGACTGTGACAGGGGCACCTCACGCGCGACTACAAAAACTCTCGACATGTATTTGACACACGTCGATCTCGCGGTTCTATGCCACCACAGGACTATTCCAGTGAAAGTTTCCTCCAAAAATATCACCATGTATCTCAGGAAAAAATGAATAGACAACTATTTTATAATAAAGAGAAAACTACAGCATTCTTTTTAATCTTAAAGGGCTGAAAGCAAACTCTACTTTCTAGAATATACATTCTCTATTAAAGTAAATCATACTTTCCAGTACATGCATTCTCTATTAAAGCAAATCATACTTTCTGGTATATGCATTATCTATTAAAGCAAATCATACTTTCTAGTATATGCATTCTCTTTTAAAACAAATCACATTTTCTAGTAAACGCATTCTCTATTAAAGCAAATCATACTTTCTAGTACTTATATGCATTCTGTATTAAAGCAAATTATACTTTCTAGTACATGCATTATATATTAGAACAAATCATAGTTTCCAGTATATGCATTCTCTATTAAAGCTTTTTTTTTAAAACAGCCCATATATGTCCCACTGTTGAGCACGGGCCTCTCCATTTAGATTGGCGGGGTTACCAGACTCGGAATAAATATTTGTAATCCATATATATATTTAATCCAATGCGGGAATCGAACCCGCGATTGACCCGCGAACCCCCATTGACTCCACGGGCGGAGGGCCCCGCCACTGAGCCAATTAGTCGTCAAAGCAAAGCTAGTTTCTAGTATATGCATTCCCTATTAAAGGTAATCATACTTTATAATACATACGTTCTCTGTTAAAGAATATCACACACGTCAGATATAACCTCATATTATTAAACTTGTTATATTCGATCTTTTGAAATTTGTGTAGCACTTCTCGTGAAGCGAACGCAACCGTTTATATCATGTAACAATTAAACAACAACACAACAATCAATCGAAATAACTAACAAACAACAAAGTACGATCGAACCGTGCCGTTGCCGTGTACGCTTAAACGAATTACTCGCAGTCGTCAATTAGGAGTTGATGTTAAATTTTTAATTTTACGAGCGAGTAGTTAGTTAGTCCCCGAAGGCTCGGCTGTGGGCGGTGGATCGGCAGCGCGTGCTAAAGCCCCGCGGGAGCGATCCCCGGCCGCGACACGCACCCGGTAATTGCTCATTTTAACTGTTCTACAAACGAGCGGCAACTTGAATGTCTTTTACCTAATTAGTGGATATTAATTTATGGTTTTATCGCGAGCCGGCGGTTTTACAATACAACCCACTGTAATAAATATTGTGAATGCATAAAACCTTTTCAAATAAACCTATATTTTTAATGATCGGTATTTTATAAATATTAATTACAAAATAAGTGAATGCTTTTTAATAATAAAAAAGTATTTTCTGTATAGAGTATTGTCATAACGGCCCGCGTGTTGATGAGACTACTTCTATGAAAAAAACATAAATATATCTGTGAGATCAAGTAATGAAGTGTTTCACTAATTTATATAAATATAAATATAAATATTCTGCTATTACTACGACATGTTGCTGACGCGACTCACAAAACTTTGTCTATCTATAAAGTATCCAACGCACACATTCTCGGCTATATGAGTATAATGTGTTGACGTGATGCGTGTACGTAGGCAGCTGCGCGCGCATCAACTGTGTTTAAAGTATGTCTATAGATATACTCATAGCTATAAAAATATACCTTAAACATTAGTATGTTGCTGACGCGAACCCATAGATTTTTTCCCTACGCAGAGTCGTGTAACGCGACTATTAAAGTTTTCACTTCAAAAATTAAACAGTGATTTTCTTGGTTATTATTTCTTAATTATTTGTTATATCTTAATAATAATTGAAATTACACATAATCGATATTTTGTTCATAAAATTAAGATAAAACTGTGAAGTTTTTATACCAGAAGATAACGTTAAATAGTGATATGTCAAAATATAATCTTAATAACCGAGTTACAATAATATGTCCAAAACTAGGACTACCTTTACCGTGAATAGCCTTGCAGCATGTGAATATCATGACAAACAGACTCGTGATAATTACGTGAAGACTATCTAGATTTCCGCATCACTCCCGCTATCATTGACTGAGAAAGGGACATCTCAAATATCTATATCCGTCATCAATGAGTTTATTGAAAAAAAAAATCAATCAACCCGTGTTTACAACAACAAATAATACAATATGAAACAGTAATTGAATACAAAAAAGTAACACATGCGCTCGCGATGCTTGTCAAAAAGTCAATTTGTCAGTCGATTAAAGCTAAAAGTCCCGCAGTAATTGAATCACGAGGAATCCAACGCGGCCTCGGTGAGACAATGGACAACGACGTTGGAGCGAACCAATGGCGGCTGTGGGTTCGCGCGCAAATCTGACATCTGTCATATTGCGCGCCATTGTCGACGCGGCGGGGCGGCGGGGCGGCGGGGGGCGGAGGAGGTTAGTGTAGTGATGTTTGTCGTTTTTTAGACGACAGTTGTCGCGGGCGGACTCCCGCTATTTCGTTGTATTGTTATGTTTCATTCAATCAATCGGTCCGCACAAGTCACATTTGTATAACTCGTTACTCTTTTTTAATTATATTTGTCGTTTTACTACCCCTGTTATGGGGAAACATTGGTTTATATGTATATTTGTCACCTATTGAAGCTAAAGGTCTGTTCTAATTTGAATAACGATAAACATCTACAGATATCAGTAAAATATTGATGCCCTAGAGATGTGACGCTGGTGGTATTTACTGAGATTCCCGTTCTGTAGGAGCTTCGCATCAAACAAAGACTTAGATGTTTGGGCATGTCATCCGCATCGAAAGCTCACTGAAACGATTAGTGGTACAAGGAGAAATAGAAGGACATTTTTTTTTGTAACTACATTCCATTGTCGATTGTACACGCAGTGCCTTAGATATAAAGGGATAATAAAGACTCTCTGAAGCCGCTACCACCTTATTCAACGATCTACAACCATGACCACTCCGCCAGAATTATACGACTGAGGAGTAACTATAAATATCTTATTTTTTGCAAGTCGTCTGTCATCCATCCTCTCTATATGCCCAAACCATCTAAGCATCCCTTTCTAAACTTTGGTCACGACAGAAAGTTACGTTGGCAAAAGAAATTTACGTTGCGAATGCGGATAGAAGGGTCGGTAGGGGAAGACCACGGAAAACATACTTTGATCAAATTGTTGAAGTTGAACCGATGGGCTCGCATGAGAAGAGTAATAAGTGTGGAGGAAACAAGGAAAGTATGCCGAGATCGTAGCAGATGGAGATCTGTGGTTTCTGTCTACCCTTACGGGAGATAGACGTGACTATATGTATGTATGTATGTATGTATATCCTATTTTTAGTTTTATACTTCAGTAATTCAGTGCGCTTATTTTTAATTTCCAATAATTTTCAATTACCAAACATCAGTAAACTGTCATGAAGTTGAACCATAATCTTGTTACAGCAATGAAAAGGTTATAAATGTAACATTATGTAAACGTCGACTAGTGCAGCGCTGTAGTGTCGCATGTCGCCACGCAGCGAACAAATGTCGTGGCGGGTGGAGTCGTTAAGGCAGTTGGCACAAGTTGTGCCGACGGAGGCGTCCTTGCGACACCGCGCTCTAATTTAATTGCGTGAACGAGGGCGGCGCGGGGATGGGGGAAGGGCGGGCGGCTCCAAGCGAAACTCACAATGTAACAAAAGTGTAAGTAACGCAAAACAAACAACTCTTTAGAGCGAGCTCTTTAATTTTTACTGCCCGCGCCGTGGGGGAGGGTTGCCGCATCGAGGGTTGCTCACTGGGACTTTTTCTATACAATAGATAATTAAACTAGCTGGCTGTAACTTGATGGTAGGAAACCACCACCGTCCATCGACATCCATAAAGCCAAGCATTATATCCACAGAATGTCTAATGTCAGAATTAGGTTACAGGTCGAATGATCAGTAAACACAAGCTTACTGGTTATTTAAAAAAATATATATTTGAAACACTATGTTGACGACCAATTGGCAGGGCTGCCACATACAGAATAAACAGACCCAGGTTCGTTCCTCACATCAGGATAAACACATATGTGTATGGCCCATATATATGAAGAAATTCGACGGAGAACCAGAGTCACCGACATAGCTATTAAAGTTAGCAGACGAAAGTGGCAATGGGCTGGACATGTATGTCGGAGAACCGACAATCGTTGGTGTAGACGAGTGCTGGAGTGGAGACCTTGCTAGATGGAGCGACGATCTGTGCAAGGCGGCTGTCAGAGACTAGATGCGTGTAGCCGAAGATCGGGCTAGGTGGCGCGCCTTGAGTGAGGTCTATATCCAACAATGGACTGTCGCGGGCTGATATTTATATTGATGGCTCATATATATTTATATAAGTCTAGTTTCCCCGTCAATCCCCCATGCAGAAAAGCGTCGTGGGTTAATGTCCGTATATATCCTACTACTGGCCCGTGCCTAGCAGTAGAATGTATACGGATTGTGAAATAAAATAAATAAGATATAAAAGGTAATTCTCGAGAGGTTCGTGTGGCTGGAATATGAAGTGATGGTGAAGGTTTAGGCGAAATAAGCAGGAGCTATTTGTTTGATTAGTATATTTGCACCAAATTATTCTTAGTATACAATTATTTATTAAATATATTATTTACCCACAGATACGAAATAACAAATTAACTTATAATTATTATAAACGACAATGGCACCTCTGGAAACGTATATGTACTTTTGCAAGTTTAGTTCTTATAAAGTTTAGATAGCGCTGTCTGATAATTAGACATTAGTGTGTGATTTATAAGATCCATATCATTTAGAATAAAATAGAATAGAAAAACTTTATTAATGACACCTTATTTTTTACAAAAACAAAACAATAAGAAAATAATTTTAATCTAACGAGTGTCATAAAATGGTTCTTGCTCAGCATATGCCAGGCGCTCAATTGGAGCACCCGGCGCTGGTTTTCAGCAAGAACCAACGTGGTCAGATTGCGGACCACAGTGACGACATTCATACTGACACACTCGTACGTACACATACATCAATATATAAATACACATACAGTACAATAGAATTAAAAACAACTGAGTCGTGTTATAAATTCACCGCAAACAAAAAAACATATTCCTGACTTTCTTTCTGAATTTCGATTATGATTACAGATTGTTTTTAAACTCTTGGTTATATGTTATGTGTCCGATGTCGCAGCCCTAACATCGTGCGTTCGTGTCGCGTGTCCGCACGTCACTAGTTGCTCCCCGGCGCACGAGCCGCGTTCCGTTCCACGCTCGCGCGTCGTTGTAACTCATATTTATATTAACAACCAAATCGCTCCGTACTTGGCTTACATAATTACATTTCCCAAATGATTGGAATTTGTGGCGAGAGCGATGGAGGCAGTCCCGCGAGCCCAGCAATCGAAACTATTTTAATTAGCGTAGCTGCTTTGTCGAAGGATTGCCACGAGTTTTTTTTATGGTAAAGGTAGGCAAACGAGTTAACGTGTCACCTGATGGAGAGCAATCTACGCCACCCATAGACATCCGCAGCGCCATAAGCACTGCAGAAGCGTTGCCGGCATTTGAGAGGTGTGTACTTTATACAGATTTCTCAAATTATGTGACTTGTTTTTTAAAAGTTTTGATGTCGTATCAATTCAAAAACACCGCATTCGGAATTTAAATCAGATTGGTAAATATGGAATTTTAAGGAAAGAAGAAAAGTTGGACCAAAGTAAGTTTTTAGTCGATAGGCTAATAAATAAAAAATACGTATTAATTAAAGTCAAGATGTAGAGACTAAATCAGAGGTGGGGCTGCCGCGGGTTCGATCCTTGCATCAGGACAAATATATGCATGATTTACAGATATTTATTCTGTCTGGTTACACCACCAATCTGCCTTAGGTAGAATATGGTGGGTTAATGATAATTTCCTCAGAAATACGAGCTGACGTAGGTATATGAGCTGGAATAAATGATTATATATTTATACAATCCTCATGCCATATTATCTAGTAACATAAAATGAGACGACCGATTGGCTCAGTGGCGGGGCCCTCCGCCCGCAGAGTCAATGGTCGCGGGTTCGATTCCCGCATCGGAATAAATATTAATATGGATTTTTAAATGTTTATTCCGAGTCTGGTAACCCCCCAAATCAGCATTTCCTTTTCTGCCCCTTCCTTTCTTCTCTATCCTTTCCTTTCCTCTCCGCCAATCCACGGTCTGCCGTGCCAATGGATGCATGGCTAGGGGCGAGCCTAGTCGCAAGCGTGCCAATCGTCCCGGGGTCGGGCTCCCCCGGGGACTATGGTGCCTTACCTCAGCATGCAGGGCTCTGCTGGGGCTGACCTCCATCCTCCCTTGCGGCTCGTGGGATTCACTAAAGACAAATTTAATATACCTAATTTGTCGAAAATGACGGCGACGTGGTTCGCCACCCGTCACGTCCTGATTCTCACGAGGGCGAAAAGCGACCAATGACGAGCCGTTTCGCTGCGATGAATGGCAGCGGATGGAGCTCTGTGATCTCTGCCAACCCCTGCGGGGGATAGGCGTGAATATATAAAAAAAAATAAAAATAAAATGAGTTTAATAATAAAAATAATTAATTAATATTGTTCACTTATAGTCAAAACACGGGTTCCTGATATCAATAGCGTGGTTGTTTTTATAGAAGAGAAAAGAAATAGAAGTACAAGCTGGTAACCTAATTGCAAGCAATCACCGCCGTCCATACACCACAGCAATACCTACTAGGGACTCTATAGATGACTTATTTGTCTGAGGGTGAAGATGTGATAAAGGGGGGGGGGGAAGAAGATAGTAAAAAAAGAGAAAACAAGGTTGACCCCGTATTCTTCAATTCATTGTAGCAAATGCGGTAACAGTAAAATTGTACCATTTAATATTCACAAATACCCGTCAATTGGGTGTCACAAACGCTTCCAAAATATTGTATTTCATTTTTTTGTGCAGCCCATATATGTCCCACGGCCACGAACAGACAATAACCCACCACGCTTGTCCAACACGGATTGGCGAGGTTACGAGACTCGGAATAAATATCTGTAGGCCGCACATATATTTATTCCAATGCGGGAATCGAACCCACGACCATTGATTCTGAAGGCGGGGGGTCCCACCACTGAGCCCACAGGTCGTCATTGTGTATTTTATACCCGATGTTTTACATGTTTGTTATAACTCGGGAATCAATCCCGACTATAGGATGGAACAAAACATTTTTCACCGCCGCACTTTTATGTCATGTCAGCGATGCTTATAAGAGTTTTCTTGATTCAAATTCGGTTCGAAACGAGGATTTGATTTAGCAAACAAGATATTTTTTTGACATGTAATAATAAAAAATAATAAGACCCCTTTTAATTTCTGAAATATTAGAGAAGTCCTCTAGATATATTTAATAGACCCATGCCTTTTGGCGTAGACCTCCTCCAACTTTTTCTATTGCTCCCTATCTTGTGCTACTCTTGTCCAGGTTTTTGATATACGTTGAGGTACTCAATAAAATTAATAAAACGCTTTGTACCTGCTCATATATCCTAGTTGACTCTTCGTGTTTATCAAACCGTTATAAATACACAAACACAACAACAAACTCATGGACTCTAAAGATAAATACTAACATGTGGGAAGTCAACGCCAAAACAAGACAACGAGACTAACATAATATGCTAGGTGTTATAATTGTATATCTATGTAGATATATAAAGGGAGAATAGTAATAACATCATAACCGGCCCAAGTCAACCTCGCCTGCACATGCATCGGCGGCGGTACCCAAGCGAGTAGCGGGTGCTTCCTGCTAGATAACAGACGAGGCTCTGGCTACCGAGCAATGACGTTATAACTGTACACCCGACCGGAAACTCGATCGGAAGAGGCTTCAGCGAGCCTTGGGGTTTAAATAACTAAAAAAAATCTCTGGTGCACAAGGCAACGGGAAACCACTACACTAAATTCTCAAGAAAATCACCATGAAAGTCACGAAGAAAACAGCTAGTTTATCATGAAATGGAAGAGCCTAACGAACCGCTGAGTGAAATCTGGCGAATGCGATCTTCAGACATAAAGGATCGACCAGAGAGAGAGATATATGTATATAAAAAGATCTGCTTATGTCTCTACTTATATAGTATTATATAGTAAATATACTTTAATTACTAAATATATCAGATTATCTTTAAAATAAGTTAATGAAATATAAACTAGAAATATCTAATATGCAATGAATTATATTTATCGGCGAACCAAATTTAATTTTCCAGTAGGACAAATAAGTAAAAAGTAGTATTCAGAAGCTTTGTTAATCCGTGAGAGTAGTGCTCTTTGGTAAATTTGTTGAAGCGAATCAAACGTTACCTTATATATAGTATTATAAGTAAATTGCAAAGCAAAAGTTGTTAGTTGTCTGTGTAGGTTGGCTGGAGCATGTGAACGGCTGGGGCTGTCGCCGCGTGTGCCGCCCGCGTCGCGCGCCTCGCCGCCATCGATCGTCTCCGATACCTCTTTATTTACCTCTCGAACGCAATTGACTTTCGACATCCCCTCTCCCTCTGACGCTCAACACAAACAAAGTCCTCCGCTTCTTTCCATTACGCAAGAAACAAAGCGGGACGGCGCTACCTTTTAAAACGTAAGACCAAAGAAGACGGAGATACTTCGCCATCTTAGATGCAGCCCGTGGACCAAAAGTTAGCCAATAACCCTCGGCGATCCACGGAAAAACGACGCAAGTCTCCAGTGACGGTTAGACAAAATTGGACTGTTTATTTTGTGTGTTACAGGCGAATTTACGTTATTGTATCAAGTTTTGAAATTAATAATAACGTTTGTCAGAGGTTAGGGACTTCTTAAGGGGGAGGGTTCACCGTGGGCGCGTAATGATGGCGTGCTCCTGATGGACACCATTGTGCCCCGGCCCCGGGTTTGTTCGCGACCGGAGCTAATAAAACATTACCAATTTTATTACTTGTATTTGAGTTATATCACCGACAATGATGTACAAAGTGTATTCTTTGTTTTGGAGTCGTCATTTTGTCAAACACAATATACTGCCTTCATCATGTCTTTAAAATTTTAAAAGCGTGAATAATTACGACACAAAAAAATAATCAATTTAAAGTGACAAAAGATGTAACAAAACGTAACAACTTAAGAAATCCTGACCGATTGATATGCGATACAGTTCCAACAACTTGTGGATTTAAAAGAATTCAAAATGACAAGGTGTAGTGCAACATTGTAGAAGTTAGATTCGAGAAATAATTACTTACGTAATTTAAAATTAGCATTTCGACCACGTCTAACAGTGTATTGGATTTGGAGTACATTAAGTATACAATAAGATTGTTTGCTCTAATTGATTGTGGTCAAAAATTTGCAAGTCTTAGGAGATTAGTGACATGTTTGACATACCTAGCCTCGCACTAACCTAGATTTTCATCTTTGTTTAGTTATTTCTAATAGCTACATATATATTTTATATATTTTTTGTTTTCACACCACATGATGTTAACCCACCACAACTACGCTTCTCCAATACGGATTGGGGGGGTTATGAGACTCGGAATAAATACCTGTAGGCCATAAATATATTGATTCCGATCCGGGGATTGAATCCGTTTGCGGAGCGCCCCGCCACTAAGCCAATTGGTCATCTACATATACTATGTATATAAATAATTCTAAACTCTAAAGAAATCTCGAACTAAATATAATCAGTTATTTTTATTCACATACTAGTGTCGGCTTGGGGTGATTTTAATACATCTTATCTCTCTTATTCTTTTATTTTATTGTTTGTCGGGAATATAATTATTATATAAATATAAAAAAAAATAAAGTGTACTTAACATATTATGTTTCAACAGTGACCTGATATTGTATGGCTACAATATTTATTATACATTACTTTGTTTTTAACTATATAAATTGCAATTTTCACAAACAAAAACAATACGGCGAAATATATCTCAAAATATGACGTAGTTACAACTGTTACATAATACCAAACTAACGAGTCATATTCCAAAATTAAATAAACCATCTCATTTCATATTACATCCACACACGCAGTGGGTACGCGACTTATCTAACCGCAGTTCACTTCATTACTACCTTTAATTCAACGCAATAAGGGTTATAACGCACTAGCGCCAACTCCCAGCGAACTTATTGCGCCGCCCGTACACTATAAAAGCCCTAAACGCCGGGAGACGCATCAAAAGCGAGCCCAAAAACATCAATCACTCAAACTGAGTTAATCCACAACTAAATTAACTCTCGACAAACAAGCAACAACTCACCCTTAACCCAAAAACTGCCAAGCGATAATTAACTTTGCGTCTGCTACACAAAGCTTAATATTGTACAATACAATCTAATCTCTATCACTATTCTATACATCAAATTTAGACTTTAACACAATGCGATAGAAACTAATTTTGTATGTTTTTATCTTTATATTGCTAGATTCATTGTATCTTCGCATCATTTGTTAGCGTTGGAAAGTAAAAAGTAGTAAAAACTATACACATTGCAAAGTAATTTGTACTCTAACACAATGCGTTATAGATGATAATGGCTCGATGTGCTCGTTGATGTATTTTGCGGGCGGCAGTTTTTATTCGATTCATTAGCGGGACATTTGGGCGCTATTAGGCGCACATAAACGCTCGTCGGTGAGCGAGTACATCTCGCGGGGAGCAGTTTTTGCGGCCGCAATCATTTGTAATCTATCGGGCGTTAATGTTTTTGGTTTATTGCCGCGTTGTTGGATCGATTATGAGCAATAAATATGCCGGAAGCTGTTACAGTGAATGTTAATCAGCATTAGTACAGTGAGATGTGTTAATGGGCTATTTCCGAATTATAAACCGACTAATTCGAGAACTGCGATTGGTTCGTTAAAACAATCATGGCCGACATGGATACAATGTGTTTTTCTCGAAAGGTGATCTAACGAATTGTATGAATGTAAAACATGAAATCATCGATAAAAATAAGATTGTTTTAAATTAGCTATTTCAAAATCAGGGTGTTTAATTTTTTTATAACGAAAACCTGTTGATGTTTGTACATAAATAGTAAATATTATGACAACGAAAAGAGATAGATAGACCCGATCCCGTCAGGCCCGGCCGAGTTTGTAGATGAAATCATCAAATTTAACAAAAATGTAAAAAAGTTTTCCATTTTATTTATATGTACTTACAGATAAAAATATTTTTTTTTACAAATTTCATATAGTTAATATTTTACTATGTTTCCGTTTGATATTACTATTGTTTTTTATCTAGATAGCTAGGAAGACCTTCTAGTCACTCTTAGTGAATGATGGGCTTTACTTAAATAGTTTACAGCTCTGTTCCACTAGTGGACAAAGGCTGCAATTTATTTTTAATAACTTGGCAGAGTTCGTGTACATAAAAAAATAGCAATAGCTTTTATAACTGGCCTACGATTGAAGAAATCGATGTTTCATTTCTGTGTTATGTACGATATATGCTTTATTTATTCAATTCCACTTTATTATATTCTGCGTAACTGAATATTTTTCCTGATTTATGGGATCTATTTTATGGGATCAAGGGATAGAGATAGTGCCTGTCATATTGGCACAAAAAATTCTCTTCGCTCCGGTCACAATCAATAATAGTTTTAATAAGGTTTGAAAGTGTTCCATTTGTAGAGAGATCCGTATCGCCTTCTTGAATTGCGACTTTTACAATTTGCGACTTTTGATAATTAAAGCGCTATCTTCTAGAGGATGCACGAGCCGTAATATTTACTTCAAGATTAAACATAGTAAGACAGATGATACATTTATTTCATTCTGCAGTAACATACTAATTTACATTACGTACACACAGCACACTCGTAATTTATTATAATTCAAACATAACTGATTTAATACACATATATTTTTTATGGTATAGGAAGGCAAACGAGCAAGCGTGTCGCTTGATAGAAAGCAATCAACACCGTATATCCCTATGGTGCCTATGGTGTTACATCCGTAACACCATAGGCACCATAGGGATATACGTTGTCGGCCGTTGAGATATGAGGTAGTTTTGTATATCTATGGAGTTTTTTCCATTATTTTTCGTTCACAAGAACCTTATTACGATGAGGTTATAAGGGCTTGATTGTTAACAGACTGACGTTGGACAAATTAAATGTAATTTTTTATATCGAAGTATTAAAAATTTTAGTTTATAATAATTCTTGTTAAGCCCTCAAGGTAAGTAACTTGGTGTGTGTGTGTGTGTGTGTGTGTGTAGTAAAGATGGTACACATCAATAAAGCAGTATTTGTTTTTTTTTTTGGATTGTTATTTCAAACTTTAAATAACGAATATAAAAAGAAATCGTATAAAAAGTTTTATTGCATTAGCGATACATTTATTATACCTAATATATATCATTGTTACCCTAGTCCTCAGCCAGCAGGCCTACATTTCGCAAGTTACCCGACTAATTTATAAAGGCCTCAGTCACAATCCAAAAAAACTAACTAAACAACTAATGCATTATCGACGTGAACCAGCTTTACTACACACCAAGTTTATTGACAATTATTATGAATTCAAATTCTTTATTACTTCGATATATATATGAAATTACATTTAATTTGTCCAACGTCAGTCTGTTAACAATCAAGCTCTTATTACCTTATTGAAATAAGGTTCTTTTGAACGAAAAATAATGGAAAATACCTCACTACAGTACGTAAGAACTTACCAATGGAACTATTAAAAGTAACAATTTGTGTTACACACAGAACCTGTTTTATTTCCCTGCGGAGCGCATGGCGATCCTCCCTTCGGCCGCGCCGGCAATCAATGAGGACATATAAAAAACAAATTGTAATAAAGTTAACCACTGCCCCAAGCGACGCAATGCAACTCCATCAAATGATCATTGGGGAGGGCTGGCGAGGGGTGAGAGGGTCGCGGCGCGAGAGGGTGCGCGGGGGAGGGGTGCACGGTGTTTACACTGGAGGCTAATATCTGCGAACAAACGGACGGGGACTTGTGCAACGTGACGAGAGTACGCGGCACAGAGCAGGGAACACAGTACGAAAAAGATTTAGATTTAAGTTGAAAAATATTCTTGAAATTTTTCAATCGTTAATAAAATTATAGACAACATTGTTTTTGCAACTTATAATACATGCAAACATATATGCCCATTGCTAGACATGAGTCTCCCTATTTCTGAGGGAATGGACATTAAACCCACCACCTTTGGGCAATTCGGATATATGTATTCATATTTTTTATTCCAATCTGGGAATCGAACCTGAGATCATTGACTTCATACGTTGTACCCTCGCTACTGAGGTAATTATTTGCCAACATAGTGTCTCAAAAAATATATTAGATATATAAAGTTAAAATCTAATATAAGTTACAATATTCCTCAACTGAACGGGAGTAATGGGAATTTTGTAATCGGTGTGTGTCGAGCTGTCCCCGGTCAGTGGAAACGAAATCGCATTCTATGGTGTCAGCGCATCCTGATAATGATACCCTGAAGTTTTGTTGCTATGCGATTGCGTAACAATTTTTTAATTGTTAGTCCTGTATGTAACAATATATGTGGTACGTCTGTGCTGGCCTGCTCTGTGCCCCCGCGCTAGGGCTGCGTCTGCTAAGTGTTCTGGCGGGTCACGTGGCTCTGTTTGCGTGCCCATTGCTCGGCAAACGTTGGGGCCAAGTTTGCGATCGCTCGGCCCGCTCGGAGTCAACACATTACGGATTCTTACCGTTTAATTATGTGAACGAGGAGCTCTTATAAAACAGGTCTATTGCGAATCACGAGTCCCACACTCGTTCTATTTTAAGAAATACATGTCACCGACTCAAAGCTGAACTAAGCTTGTGTAGTTCACAAGACTAACTTCACTAAATAGTTTTGTATTTGTAAATTCCTCTTTATAAAATCAAATCGTGTTTATTACAGAAAGCCAATCGTAAAACATCTACGTACACACATACATATCGTCACGCCTGTCTCCCGTAGGGGTAGGCAGAGACCACAGATCCCCATCTGCTACGATCCCGGCACACTATCTTTGCTTCCGCCAAACTCATCCATCCTTCCTCTCACATTCATCTTGGTATCAGGACGTGACGGGTGGCGTACCACGTCGCCGTCATTTTTTAACAAATTAGGTGTATTAGAATTCGTTATAGTGAATTCTACGAGCCGTAATGGAGGATGGAAGTCAGCAGAGCCCCGCATGCTAAGATAAGGCACTATAGTACCCGGGGGAGCCCGTGGCGGGACGGTCGGCACGCTGGCGACTAAGCTCGCCTCCTAGCCACGCATCCTTTGACACGGCAGACCGTGGGTTGGTGGAGAGGAAGTGAAAAGCATAAAGAAGAAAGGAAAGATGGATTTAGACAGAATGATAGGGATATGATACTACCGCAACGGAAGACGAGGAGTGTGATACGGTAGTAGCTCGGGAGGCTGTAGTTGCGTACCATAAATACCGGAGAAGCGGCTAGACGAAGATACTCCCTTTATTTTATTAATGTCATTTAATAGGTGAAGTAGGATGGAGCATAGCAGTTACCATTAGGCAGGCCCGTGTTGAGACCTTCAAATTGTTAATGGAGTCAGGCGTCACATTGCGGAAATCATTCACTATGTGGACAGTCAAAAGTTTTACTAAGCTAAGATCGGCGACAAGCAAAACAATAACAGAAAACCAGTAATGTGTGTTTTTCTGCTAGATGAAGTGGATTTATTTGGAACTTAAACCAAAAACTTCAAAATCGGTTCAAAATCGGCGATTAATTCTCCACCCACCAACCACTATACACAACACCAAACACACATTATCACTTTTCCATCTTGTAAACGACACGTTTTTCGCCCCAACACGAGGCATCTTCAGGTATAGTAGACTCTACGGAAGACAACTGAAAAGTCTTTTCGGTTGTCTTTCGTAGAGTCTACTTCTAAATTCTAAATTTTTGGTTTAAGTTCCAAATAAATCCACTTCATCCAGCAGAAAAGCACACATTACTGGTTTTCTGTTATCGTTTTGCTTGTCGCGGATCTTAGCTAAATAAAACTTTTGACTGTTCATATTCAGATTGTAATATATTTATAAGATTGTAATATATTTTTATTTATAATATCAATACATTCTATCATTGTATTATAATAATTATGACATTTCTTCATATTGAACTATGTCGAATCTTACTTTAAAACGTCTATTAGTTTTCGTTTACGTAAAATCGGAGGTTTTTATATATATACATATTTTTTTTCAAATCCTTATACAATATTGAAGGTTCTAACGACGAAGATAACTTCGACTATCCGAAAGGCGTTGATTTTTAAGCTCAGTTATTTGCGTCAGTTAATAAAGCTAACAGCTGGAATGTATTGCGTCATACGACCGTGTATACCCCCCCCCCCCCCGTCTAGAGTTGCCCACGTGTGGGCCACGTGGCGGCCACGCGCGCAGTCCAATTATCCGCCAGTGCTCACGACAACGCGGCCAATTTGCGACTCCCGCCGTATCCGGTTACTTTGTAACCTTTGGCCGTGATTCGAACCCCGAACTTCGGCTCATATTGTTTGTGGGCGTCGCGGCCATCGCGTGCTCGTGACGGGACTAATCAACAACTAGTGTTTACACGCGGCCTCGCTTCCTTTAATATCGTAAAGTTTCTGTGCGTAATTATAACAGGATCCGTATATAATCCGATGGCGGAATTAAATGTAACTAGAATAATCAGCAAACGCATTTTTATTAATTACTAGCTGACCCCGCAAACTTCGTACCGCCTCAGAATAAATAAATAAATAAGCTGAACGATAATTGTAGAATGTTTCAAGTTTAGTAAAAAATGTGGTCAAAACTTAACACGAACAAAAAGAAATCGTAATCAATAAAAAAATGCTCGATAGGAATTAATTAGGTTTTATTATTATTATTAATTACACATGATGGTGCTTGAACAATTGTTATGTCACAAAGGGTTATAAGCTTACAAAATTTGAAACTTACAATACAAATTAATATAACTTCTTTATTTCATTAAATACAACACAGATTACATATAGTTAATTAAGTTTTATTATTATATATTACTCTTGATGTTACTTAAAACTAGTCACGTCACAACGATCAAATATTTGACAGGTATAGTTTCTACGGGAAAACGAAATTGTTGCTTTTATTATATTCTTAATATTTTTATCATATTTACTCACCTTTTAAAGCTTCTCTGGACTTCCAAAAATAATTCAAAACCAAAATTAGCCAAATCGGTGCCGCCCTTCTCGAGTTTTAGCGAGACTAATGAACAGCAATTGATTTATATATATAGTAATCTACCAATATTGAGAGAACTTCTTGCCTTCGCTTCACGTCCATGGTTTCATCAAGATGGTACCACGCCTCACACTGCTAAAGAGATTATAGAGCTTCTTCATGATTTCATGCCTGACAAATACCATCGCGACACGACTTATTATGCATAGTGATATCGTAATCGGCGAATGTCATTTCAAATGTGATTGCTTCAAATACTAAGCCACCACTCAGACGCCGGTTTTCTGCGGGACTGTGGTACTTCCCCGGGCGAGCCCGCCCATTCATGCCACAGACAAATAATATGCCATTCTTGACAAAGTATTTGTCTGCAGCGTTGTTCCGCCACTATCGTAAGTGTATTATATATATATATATATATATATATATATATATATATATATATATATATATATATATATATATATATATATATATATATATATATATATATATATATATATATATATATATATATATATATATATATATATATATATATATATATATATATATATATATATATATATATATATATATATATATATATATATATATTTTATGTACTGAACTTTAAGATATACATATATAGTAATACAGCTAGTCGCTTGGTGGGTATATAAGCGTGGCGCACAAACTGGAGGCGCTATACAAGCGGATAAATCGTGCTCCACGCACTAATTGGTTTATTGTGTTGACACCGGGCCACTTAGCATGGAGGCGGCTTCTGTTACAATTCTATCGCATTGGTAATATTGTTTGATAAATAAAATATTTATTCATTGCATATTGAATATATTGTATCCGTTATGATACTTCATACGTTAACTACAATATAATACGTTTAAATAGAATTTCAACTTACATCTTCAACGATTTTCAGAACTTTTTATATAAAAAAAACTATTTAATGTAATAAGTATATACAGTAAAATCCTATATGTTGTTGAAAGGCAGTTTTGATGCCTTTATGTCATAGGTATAAAATCACATACGTTTTTGATAGGCAAGTGACATAATTTTTGATGTTTCTAGTATTAAAAATATCTATGCGAATTTACCATCAGAGGACATAAATATAATCGATTGATTGCTCAGCTACATATGAAAAAATCACATGATATTTAATATACATCACACACACAATCACATGATATTTAATATCTTTAAAGTTAGCTTCTGGAGTTAACACAGTTTTAATCTAATACTTTTTGTAATCAGATTGAATTGTTAAAAAGGAAAACGCAAACAACAATAATATTTGTTTGAATAAGAGTTGTACAAGTTGCTGCAACTGATCATGATGAGGAACGTTGCGGGCAAAAGACAAGTTGGTCGGAGAAGGAAGTCTTGGCTACGTTATATCAGGGAGTGTACCGGAATAGCGAGTGCTCCAGAACTGCTGCACCTCGCGAAGGAGGAGAAGAGTTGTGCTGAATTGGGTGCCAACCTTCGCAAGCCGGAGAAGCACTCGTAGAAGAAAAATTAATTTGTAAGTTGTATAGTTGATTTTGTTTCATATTCACGTTTGTTTTTTTTTTATTTTACTGTAGTCTGTGGTTCTAGATACACTGGTGCATATCAAATAAGTTAAAACATATAAACATTGTGGCGGTACTAAGCGATAAAAAGAATTATCAGTAAAACATTGTTTAATAAGTTATTTAGTGGGACATACATACGACATACATTAAAAATTGCGTCTTCGACAAAATCATAATGTGTACCTATAGTGAAATTATAGCAATATTAACAAGCTTTAAGATCCATATAGGTTCATTTAAGAAAAAAGTTTTGTACCATTTGTGTAACACAATTTGGTGAAGTTCTGTATTAGTTTGAATTAAGAATTCTGAACAAAAAGTCCGTCTCCACACCACGTTGCCTCTGCTATAAAGTAGAGATCCTTAATTAAATTTCGCTCTGACGCCAACTCCGCCAGACTTGCCGGCCTAAAAGGTTAATTTACTATTTGTCAGCTCGACGAACCCGTGACAAAACGTCTTAACCGACGCCCAACATTCAAACTAAAATAAATCTAAACTCTCACAAGATTTAATTGAATACACTTCAAATCACACCAGCAAAAGACCTCAACGAGTTTAGACAAATTATTAAAATGAACTCTCAATACTTATATTTAAGATTGTAATTTAAAAATATATGAAAATAGAAGAAACAAAATTATCTCTTATTTTTAATAAGACGGGGGTTCATTTATATGCGGTGTAGAGCAAAATATACTCAAAAATTTCTAACAGAACATTAATAATTAATTAAAAGATGTTTTGGTTAAAATTTAATTATGCCGACGGATGAATACCAAATATTGACATGTAAATACAGATCATTAAGGCCGTAATTTCTCAGCAGTTGAGGCGTCACATACGTCCTTTTTGTTTAAGTGGCATTAACGCGAGGAAGGTCGGAGGTGAGTGTGTCCGAAGTGTTTCTTTGGCTCGTTCTTATTAGCATTGACGAGAGCGCGGCGAACGCTAATGAGAGTAATTAGTTATTATGTAATTACGGGATGATTTGCTCAGGTGTGCTAATTAATGGTGTGTTTCGGGAGACGCGGGGGAGATTAGCATTCATTGGCGGCGCTTGTAGCTGAAATAAACAAGTCAACAACGCTAATAATAAATATTCAACCACATTTATACACCCTCTATGCTTCAATTGTTTTTTTTTACAACAACAATCGAGGCGGGTTTGGATTCTAATCAAGAAATCTCTAACAAGCATTGGGACTTTTTGTTTTCAATTACAAGGTTACACTCTTCCTGTATATATTTATCTATATATCTTGTTTTAGTATTCGATAAAGCTAAAGCCAATAGGCTACCAGCATTAGAAGCAAAGATGTTAATAAAACTAGAAATGAAATAATAATATCTTGTTCAAATTTTCAATCGTTACATACATACATACTTATCGGTCTCGTCTGTTTCTCGCAGGGGTAGGCAGAGACCACAGATCTCCATCTGCTACGATCTCTGTACACCTTCCTTGTGGTAGAGCCACGCTGCAGATGAATACTTTGTCAAGAATGGCATATTATGTGTCTGTAGCATGAATGGGCCGGCTTGCCCGGTTAAGTACCACACTCCCGCAGAAAACAGTCTGAGTGGTAGCTTGTCTACCGCGCTTCGTACGGTGAGCGGTCTGAGTTCCGGAGGCCCATCACCCTCCCCTTCCCACTCCCTAATTTGACTTTCCTTTAAGGTCGGCAACGCTTCCGCGCTGCCTATGGCGTTGCGGATGTCTATGGGCGGCGTTGGTTGCTTTCCATCAGGTGACACGCCTGCTCGTTTGCATTCTTATGCCATAAAAAAAACTCATCCATCTGTTTATCCATCCTTCCTCTCACATTCTTCGTAGCGAAACGGCTTTCTGTTAGTCGCTTCTCGCCCTCGTGGGAATCAGGACGTGACGGGTGGCGTACCATTTCGCCGTCATTTTTTAACAAATTAGGTTTATTAAAATTCGTCATATTGAATCCCACGAGCCGTGAGGGAGGATGAAGGTCAGCTGCAGCAGAACCCTGTATGCTGAGGTAGGGCACTATAGTACCAAGAGCTGCTCGATCGCGGGACGGTCGGCACCCTTCGACTAAGCTCGCCCCTAGCCACGCATCCATTGGCACGGCAGACTATGGATTGGCAGAGAGGAAGATGGATTTAGACAGGATGATAAAGATATGATATTTATCTTATTAAGAAATAAATGTTGTGGTCCCATAATTGTAGCTTACAATTCTATAGATATATCAGCGTTGCTTTATTATTATCATATTGAATAGAATTAAAAGGTTAATACTTTAGTTTCGTCACTTGTTATATCTTTAACATTCCGTTTGAAATACTGTAACACAATATCCTTCGATCTTTCGTACAACCATCACTACAATTTTTGTAAAATTTCCTATAAATTATGACCGGCTCATTGTATGTATATATCGTGACACCTGTCTCCCGTAGGGGTAGACAGAGACCACAAATCTCCATTTGCTACGATCTCGATATACTTTCCGTGCTTCCTCCACACTCATCTTCTTATGCAAGCTCGTCAGTTGAGGGTACTCCTGACCTGGCCTATCCTAAAAACTTCGGTAATATATTCCCAAAAATACGACGAACTATTTGATGACAACTGCCAACTGACAACTTTTGTGTGCACATATAAATTGCGAGTGTGTAATGACTCTAAATAGATACAGATCACCTCGTGGGCTGCATACAGGCAGCGCTAATCCTCAGTATTGTACAAATACAAGGAACCTTATACTTGCCGGCCTGTATAAGAATCTATCGGCTTGCTGACGATCTCAAATATCAAAGGAACAACCATTTATTTAAAACACTCATCTTGAACCTTTTGGTCATCAATTTAAGGACTTAAATAGCATTGAGTACGTGTCGAGGTATAGTGGACGCATGTCTTTGCAGCGGCCCGACACTCGGCGCCGAATTCAATGCGCTGAAGCAATGGCGTCCGTGTTTGGGATTGTTTGTGAAATTGTACGGATAATCCGTTTGAGCTTTTGCGCGAGCCGACGGTGAGCACAATGTGGTGGACGGTAGTTCGATGGTGTAATGCAGACTCTTGTTGTTCGGCTGACGTGATATTCGTTGCAAGTTTCTGGGAAGTTTCCAACCTGTATAGCTAACTTCTTGGCAAACTTCTTCACAAATAGTGTTCGGTGATGCCATAAAAAAGAAATTCTGCCACTATGTAAAAGCATGAGAGTAATAAAATTGATGTTTAGTATAATATTTTTTTTTTAATTTACATATTCACGCCTATTCACGTTGGCAGAGACCACAGGGCTCCATCCGCTACCATTCATAGCATCGAAACGGTTCTCCATTTGTCGCTTTTCGGCCTCGTGGCAGTACGTGACGGGTGATGAACCTAACTTGTTGAAAAGGACGACATTTTCAACAAATTAGGTATATTAAATTTGTCTTAGTAAATCCACGAGCCGCAAGGGAGGATGGAGGTCAGCCCCAGCAGAGCCCCGCATGCTGAGTACCATAGCACCCGGGAGAGCCAGATCTCTGTACTTTTTTAAAAATTATTAGTAATATTTTGATATTCGGAACTAGAATTCTTGTTAGTTCCAACTAAGATAATAGTGATTGTGCTGGAAAATATGGTTCATCAATAATGTAATGGAAGAGTCAAGTTCGTTTATATTTAAATAATAAATAATGAATGATGACACAAGAAATCGATCCCGGACTAATAATGTACATCCCCCGGGATGCCGCGACACGATCATTAGCGGACATCAGCGAACCGGGTCGCGTTTTCAAAGCAGATCTCTAAATCTGCGACGAAACGGAAGTATCAGATTCGCTTACGTCCCGCCTAGGGTTTCCGACCATACCTACTGTTAAAAACAGTATAATATGTTATTATTTCACTCTTTAAAACTATTTACTATTTTATTAAAAAAAAGTATACAAAATACTGTTTTGAATACAGAGCTAATAACATAAAAAAGTGAATGTACTTATAATTTTTTTTGTTATCTTTAATAGCAAATAGTTATGTTAGTGTCAAGCAAAATATAAAAACATCAAGTATCTTTATATAAACTAGTCAGCTTGTCACATTATGTCTTGATAAAATGGTGGCTATTTTACCAAATGCTTCAATGGACTTAGTAGTCAACTTAAAAAAAATCACAATTTCATATATACACTTACGTATTGATCGAACTATATTATACAATACGCCACCACAATTAAACAATATAACTGATAATAATGTAAGGTTATGGAAATGAAATAAAAACAAAATTTCACTGGACCGGGATAGCGAGTGCTTCAGAACTGCTATGCTATATTGCGCAGAGAGATGATACATCTCTATATACACATAGTGGATCAAGCCGAATATTTGAAAATTTCAATTTCAATATATTTTATTTCTCGTGCAGTAAGTTGACAACCCTATTCCCGCGGTGCGCTGGTAACACACACCGACATGATACCAGGCAAGCCCAGCATTAGCCGACAACAGCCAATTCCTTTCACCTTTGTAATATCCACCACTATACACCGACCCGCGGATCTCGACAACCGCTCGACGTAACACAAACCCGACAGTCCAAGCTTCATTGGACGATATATTATACCAGTAATTCAATTACCCTAACATATAGTTGCTTCCTGTAGTTTTAAAGGGGTTTTTTTTGTGCACAGGAAGGAGCCGTCAAATTTTAATGAAATTATTCCTTAACAAAGCGCGTTATGATTACGTTCCATTGAAGGAGCCCTCGGCTATTGATTATACCTTTGCGATCGATAATAAAAAATATTTAATGGCTTATAATTTGGCACATATTTGTGTGTTTAATGACCCATATCATTTGCTTCATACAGCTTTGTTAGAATTACAAGCGCCGTGATGGCTTAATATTAAAACTCTAAATTCCGAATCTAATATACGATAGTGAAAGCTGGGTTTGGCAGAAGAGTCATGAAAGCATTGGAAATGAGAGCAATAAGAAATATGTGTGGTGTAACTTTGAATAATAGAATAAGAAATGAAGATATAAGAGAGCGATGCGGAGTAAACGAAGGTGTTGTGACAAAAGTTGAGAAAGGGATGCTTAGATGGTTTAGGCATATAGAGAAGATGGACGTGAAATACGACTGGCAAAAGAAATTTACGTTGCGAATGTGGATGAAAGAGTCGGTAGGGGAAGACCACAGAACACATATCTTGACCAAATAGCTGTAGTTTTTAACAAAGGCCAGGTCAAGAGGACCTTTAACCGGTGGGCTTGTATGTGGAGAATAATGAGTGTGTAGGAAGCAAACGAAGTATGCCGAGATTGTAGCGGATGGAGATCTGTGGTCTCTGCCTACCCCTACGGGAAACAGGCGTGACGATATGTATGTATGTATGTATTAAACTGTAAGCCTAATGATTTCGTTGTCTTATATAAGATAAGATAAGCCTTTATTCGCTGACCAGAGTATTTACCATAGTAAGATTAACACACTATACATTTATAGAATTGACAGTGCCATCAGCAACCAGTTTTTTTCAGGTTATCCTTTGACATAGGCCTCCCCTAGTTTCATCAACTTTTCCCTGTCCTGGCTTAATCAATATTATATATTAATAAAAAATTAAATTGTCGTAGATGAAATATCTCAAACTTGACAAGAACTTGTTTGACAAGAACTTGTGAGATAAGATAATCAAAGTCGACCAGGTATTTATACGATACATAACAGAGTAGATTATAAAATAAAGGATTTTCGATAGTAGTTGTTCTTCAGGAAGCATTTGGAAAATAACGATTTTTTTATATATTCACCACATACATGGTGATTTGAATGATAATGTACACCAATATAAACATTTAAAATATGAAGAAAATTGTTGTAATTGATTTTGCATTTTTGAAAATAATGATATATTGTAGAACTTTTTACATACTAAAATATGTCAATAACTGAAAAAATCTATTTATATATTTTTATTGATTAGTTTTTGGTACAAAGGCTGAATTAATGCTGGAAGGCGTTCTCTGCCAGTCAATCTTTGCATACATACATATTGTCACGCCTGTGTCCTCTAGGGTTAGGCAGAGACCACAGATCTCCGTCCGCTACGATCCCGACACACCTTCCTTGCTTCCTTCACACTCATCCATGTTTCCTCTCTCATTCGTCGTAGCGAAACGGCTTTCCGTTCGTCGCTTATCGCCCTCGTGAGAATCAGGACGTGACGGGTGGCGAACCACGTCGCCGTCATTTTTAACAAATTAGTCAACAAAATTTTTTACAGAAGGTACCAATTAAATACATACATATATAGATAAAAATATATATAAAAGTTATGTATAAAATGCATATGTATGTATTCAAATACAACAACTAGATGTAAGTTAATACATTTGCTATAGTTTAATAAATTCAATCACCTTACAAGACGATCGCTACGATCGAAATCGTAGGAAACAATGCTGGGATGCATTACACCCTCTAATGTACGAATTTCCCCGGGAACGACGCGGGGGCAAGACGCGGCGGGGTGTCGCACGCGGGAAGGGGAGCGAGAGGCCGGAAGCGATCACCGGGAAACGAGCGAGTCTGCGACAAACACAATTTCCCCAGCACCCGGTGTATTGCGCGCACGCGGACCGTGCCACGCGAATCATATATGTATATATACAGTACCTGGCCAAATTATTAGACGCACTGCAAGATTTCATGTAAAATATTAATTATCGAGTGATATTGTACCGTTTTTTTACGTTTTTTTTACCCTCCTGCTAGATGGAGCGACGATCTGCGCAAGGCGGCTGGCAGAGACTGGATGCGTGTAGCCGAAGATCGGGCTAGGTGGCGCGCCTTGGGTGAGGCCTATGTCCAGCAGTGGACTGCCGCGGGCTGATATTGATATTGATTGTACCGTTTTATTATTTTAAATTGATTTGTTTTTTATTTTTATATTATCCAGTCGCTTGCCGATTTATTTGACATAAATAAAACAGCATTAATTTAGAAAAGCATAAGTTTATTAAGTTTTAAAGAATAGTGAAATTAATGTTAGTAAAAGTCAATATTTAGTTGAGCCACCTTTGGCCGCTATCAAAGCTTTAATTCTGCACGGCATGCTATCAATGCAAGACTGTACTATATGGACAGTCAAAAGTTTTACTTAGCTAAGATCCGCGACAAGCGAAACAATAACAGAAAATTAATAATGTGTGTTTTTCCGTTGGGTTAAGTGGATTTATTTGGAACTTAAACCAAAAACTTACCGAAAATCGGCCATCAATTCTCCACCCACTAACCAATATACAACACCAAACACACATTATCACTTTTCCATCTTGTAAACGACACGTGTTTCGCCCCAACACGAGGCATCTTTAGGTATAGTAGACTCTACGGAAGACAACCGACAAGTCGTAGAAGACCGAAGAGTATACACTGCTGGACACAGGTCTACCATATTCAAATTCAAATTTTTCGAAATATGGAATTATATTTCATTTGTCAAACATCAGTCCGATAACAATCAAGTTTTATCACTATTTCGCTATGAGATTCCTTTGAACGGAGAAGAAACGGTGAAAGAAACTCCGAATAATCTAGTTCGCCATTTATTTCGGCATGCCTCAGCATGCGGAGCTCTGTTGGGGTATGTATATATATGTTTCATGTATGTATATGTTTTACATATACATACATACATATCGTCACGCCTGTCTCCCGTAGGGGTCCACACCGAGACCACAGATCTCCATCTGCTACAATTTCGGCATACTTACCTTGCTTCTTCCACACTCATTATTCTCCTCATGCAAGCCCGCCGGTTAAGGGTACTCTTGACCTGGCTTTTCTTAAAAAGTTCCGCAATTTGGTCAAGGCTTGTTATTCGATATGTTTACACGATATGTTTGTATGTATCTAGTTCGGTCGTCGACTTCACGTATCCAGTCTCTGTCAGCCCTGCTGGGGGCGGAAGGCATCTTATACAATAATTAATAAAATTATTTATAATTTGGCTCTATTTAGTTAGTATACCCTTTTAGTGTTATAATAAGGCCACATAATTCACGGTTTCATTCAGCCATTAGCCACGCAAGAAAATGTATAGTTTTGTATACAAACATTTTAATTGGTAACAAAGCTACGATCGTATGTTTATTTTGAGACCTTGCGTGGCGCCTTTGAAGGCTAGATGCCTCCGCGGCTTTTTACGACGGGTGTGTGTGTGAGTGGTTACACACAATAGTACGCACACACTATAATCAATAATCGGTTGCCGCTTGTATGGGTTAATATAACCTTCTTTCGACAAAGCTATATCTCATTTCTCAGCATCTTTTGTCGATCATTAATGGAGTCGGGCGTTACTTTGCGGAAATACATTACTATGTGGACAGTTAAAACTTTTTTTACTTAGCTAAGATCCGCAACAATCAAACAACAATAGAAAATTAATATGTGTGTTTTCCTGCTGGATGAAGTGGATATATAGTTCGACATAGGTGTATGGTTTAACTGGCGTTAAATCCAAACAAAGTTTAGTTAAACCGTTACACGAAGACGGGTGAGTACGCGAGCGCGTCCAGGCGACGCGACGCCGCTAACTGGATCACAAGTGTGAGCAGACCTTTATTCACACATGAGTCCACATCTATGGAAGAGACACTGGAGTTTCCTTTTTTATGGGGTAGGAAGGCAGACAAACACGTATTAGTTAATGGAAAGCGATCAATATTTCATTACATCATCAATCTGTAAGTAATTGGCTTGTTAAGAGTAATAATAGATGCTACACGATGATACCTTTGGCCAAAGTGTTGGTCCGGGAGTAAGTTTCGGTGGTCCGCAGACAAATGTGTATCCTTACTCATCACCTCATGTTTTAAAATGCAATGAAACATAAGTCAATTCACACATAAGACAATATAATACGTAAAAAGTCATAAAATTTTTCGTGGCATACTGTACACACTGGCCATTGAATGATATATATATACATATATATATATATATATATATATATATATATATATATATATATATATATATATATATATATATATATAATCAATTGCTGTTCGTTAGTCTCGCTAAAGTCGAGAACTGGTGGACCGATTTGGTTTTGAATTAATTTTGAAAGTCCAGGGAAGGTTTTAAAGGTAAGTAAATATGATAAAAGTATTAGGAATATAGTAAAAGCAACACTAACAATAAAACCTAATTCATATCGAGCATTTTTTTTATTGATTACGATTTCTTTTTGTTCGTGTTAAGTTTTGACCACATTTTTACTAAAGTTGAAACATTCTATGATTATCGTTCAGCTTTTTTATTTATTGATTCTGAGGCGGTACGAAGTTTGCGGGGTCAGCTAGTGATTGATAAATTTGATATATTTAAAGCATCAAACAAAAGAAAGTGTGATATACATATTTAAATCATCTTATATTTGTTTTGTTTTTACAAGCTTTCATAATTTGCTTAAAATTAATAATTTTATTTTATTAAGTGGATGTAGCCAGTTTTATGTTTATAAATTAGATTTTCTTATAAATATATTTAACACTTAAAATATCTTATTGGTGGTCCGCGGGATTTAAATTATGAATTTAGTGGTCCGTGAGGTCGAAAAGTTTGGCGACCATCGCCATAAATGATACAGGAAGCAAAGAATGTGTTAATGAGCTGCGATTAATTTGATAAAATACATCTCGTGTGTCACTTCCAGTGGCTCGCGTGCTGTGGTATAGTGTAGTGTGGGATTACATTATAATAGTTATTAATTTCGCGCTAACTCGATAAGCGACGAGCGCGCCGCGTACCTAATCCAATGCTGTCGCGCCGCTGGCTCGCTGTAGCCGCCACCGTTCGCAGCTTGTAGTGTGGCGAGGGCTTTACGTATATTTCATACATACTTATACTGATTCATGTTCTCATGGTTATTTGATAACACACAGGTTGTTTGGTTGCAGAATCCGATTATATCCACCATACTGTAGCAAATACAGCTGCAGACGAATACTTTGTCAAGAATGGCATATTATTTGTCTGTTGTATGTACGGGCCGGCACTCCCGGGTAAGTACCACTCTCCCGCAGAAAACTGGCGTTCAAGTTGTAGCTTAGCTACCGCGCTTAGTCCGATGAGCAAACACCTCTCCCCCTCCCCCTCCCCCTTCCCTCCATCCTCCCATAATGACACTTTCCTTAAAGGCCAACGCTTTTGCACTGCCTATGGCACTGAGAATATGGCCGACGTGGATTGCTTTCCATCGGGAGACAAGCCTGCTCGTTTGCCTTTCTATCCCAAAAAAATTGTTGATATTAAATGTCGGTTCTCCGACAAGCGTGTACAGCCCTTTGCCACTTCAGTCTGCTGACTCGAAGAGCTACGTCGGTGACTCTGGTTCTCCGGCAAATTTCTTCATTTCGAATTCTATCCACCAAAGAAACTCCGAGCTTGCCAAGGAGACGTACCTTACTTTTGTTATATTTTCGTTTGCATATTGGACATACAATTCAAATTAAACCCATACATACACATATGTGTGGGTGTAATTGTGTTTTTCAATTTGTATAAATAAACTTTGCTTAATTTGATGTGGTTTTTCCATCGATATGTAAATGATTGCATTGCTTTTTCGACTTTATCAACGTATTTAAAGAGTTTATGTTTGAACGCACGCACGGGTGAATATAAAAGTTTGCAAGCGACGTTTGTTTAACAAAGTTGAGGGTGTGGGGTTCAGTTCGCGCGGAAAATGCGCGCGTTTATTGTCCCCCGCGAGGGTGTCGGGGGGATGCGTGCGGGGGGAGGTTCATGGCACCGCGGGTAAGCACTGTTTTTATTCGTCGGGGTCAGTGTGTGGGGCATTTGGTTAACAATGTGTAAGTGCGTGTCTTATAACAGAAATTTTCTTATCAACCTGGTATGCTGGACAAAGCTCTGCCGTCGGATGACGAGATAGCAAGGCATGTGTATCACCTAATGGAAAGCAAATACCACCGCTCATAGATATATACCAGCTATCTTCAACGGTCTTTCCGAACTGATACGACATTGGCACCTTCAAAAAATAATCTCATACATGCCTGAAAGGCCGCCAACGCTTCCGTGACTCCTGCGGTGTCGCGAATGTCTATGGGCGACATGCTTGCTTGTTTGCCCTCCTACCCCATAAAAAAAATAAAGAAATAATCTACACCATAAGCATCCCGAATACATTAAACATATAATAAAGGCAGGTAAGTTATATGACTAGGCTTGTTTTTGAAGGTTTCAGCGTCTTATCGGATCGTAAATAACGCCGGAAGCAGTTGGTTCTATAAAGTGGTGGTGCATGGGATGAAGTTTCGGGAAAATCGCATCGTACTGAATCGCCACTCGTCCAGGTGGTGGGGATGAAACTTTTCCTTTCGGCGAGTTGTGCGGCAGTGAGGTTCAGCGATCGGAATTATTCCAAACAATCCCTCGAAGCACTGCCCGCGGTAAAAATTGATAAAAGATGCTGAGACATGAGACATCCCTGCTTAATGATAATTTTTAAACATACTTTATACATTCACGCATCCAGTTTCTAACAGCCGCCCTCACTGCGTTTACTACTGTAAGAAACTTTAGAGCTTTTCTCAACTACCACATGTTCAAAGGGGATTAGCTAGACATCGAAACTCGAAATAAATGCCTGTAGACCATACGTATATCTCGTAATACGGGAATCGATTGAATTGGGATTGGGGTCAGCGGAACCTAATCGAATTCAACCCTAAAAACACACAAGTTTCCGCGTTTACTACCAAAAATTGTCGTATCTCCCCGCTCTCCGTATATCGGAATCCTTGGCGTCGACACATCGCATGACGTCCAGTTCCGCGGCCATCTGGAAGAAAAGTAAGCTGGGTGTGCTCAGTAGAGCGAGAAAGTATTTCACATTTGGCCATTGCTTCCAACTGTACAACGCACAAGTCAGGCCACACATGCAATACTGTTCTCACCTCTGGGCCGGGGCTCCCCAGTATCAACTTCTTCCATTTGACCACATTCAAAGTCATGCAATACAAATCGTCGATGACCAAGATCTCACCGATCGGCTTGATTCGCTAGCGCTGCGGAGAGATGTCTCATCTCTCAGCATCTTTTACCGCTTCTATCATGGGGAGTGCTCCGAGGGATTGTTTGGAATAATTCCCGCCGCCGAACTCCACAACCGCACAACTCGCCGTAAAGGAAAATTTCATCCCCACCACCTGGATGGGTGCCGATCTACTACGGTGCGTTTCTCTCGTAACTTCCACGCACCACCAGTTTGTAGAACCAGCTACCCTCGGCGATCTTTCCGAACCGATACGACATTGGAACCTTCAAAAAACAAGCCTATAGATACCTAAAAGGCCGGCAACGCTTCCGCGACTCCTGCGGTGTCGCGGTTGTCTGTGGGCGGCGTTGATTGCATTCCATCAGGCGACACGCTTGCTCGTTTGCCCTCCTATCCCATAAAAAACATATATCTAACCCGCGACCGTTGATTTTGAAAACGGTACCTTTGCGACTAATTCAATTAGATGTAACATCATTGAAATCACAATCTGCAAGTTATTTATTACGTGAAATGAATTAAAAAAAAAAGTATCCGTAAGTTACGGTTCGCTATAAATAGCCAACCGTAACAAAACAATTAATTACAGAGAAATGTGTCCACAAAAAAAAGGGAAAAGTGGTACACAACAATGTGGAGACACGAAAGCGTTCAAATGAAATTGAACTTTGTTTACGTGTAATTTGATAACAATTTGCTTTGCGGGAGGGTGTGTTCAGTGCGGGCTGGTACAAAAACGTTTATTAGCACATTTGCGACAAGTCGAGCGTGCGAGTGATAAGTGACAAGCAATTGAGTCGCGGGGGGGGGGGCGAGCGGGGCGGGGGAGCGCAGGGTGAGTGGTTTCGAGGGGGGGAGGGTCACAGCGTCTACGAGCTCATTCCTTTCGGTTAATAATGCATTTTATTGTCTGTTTCATACCGCCGTAGCCGTGATAGTACAGTCGTGAGGCGGCCCATTCTTAATGTTTACGTTAAGTCCCCTATATTTTAATAAAAGTCTTGTTTATCAAGTCATATAATACCTAATGAACTAGTTAAGATCTATTTAAAATTACCACAAATACATGGCTCGAAAAAAAATCGGAGACAGATCACGAGGACTGCCGGCTGAAGTGAAAACTTAAAACCGTATTTTGAAATTTCAAACTCATTGTAGTATTATATAACTTATAAAAGTAAATACAAATTGAAATCTTTATAATATATAAATAATAAATAAACTAAAAATAATATTAATTAAGAATAGTTTGTGCACGGCTAGGATCGGTTCCTTTCCTTGGATGTATAATACTTCGTGTGCTTGGTTTATCCCGCCACAAAGGATTAATAACTCTAGAAATATTTTTTTTATATTAATAATATTGTTATTAAAGAGAAATATGTAAATGTAGAAGAATATTAATTAATAATATTTTTAATAAATAAATAATTATTTTAATGAAATATACCTTAAGCATTAGCATGTTGCTGACGCGAATCCATAGATTTTTTCCCTATCCAGAGTCGTGTAACGCAACTATAGAAGTTTTCACTTCAAAATTGTTGTGTTTTGTTTATAGAAGGGTGCCAATAAGAAGCTTTATAAAAAGTTAACATTTACGCTTACAACGCTTCTACATACTGCTTATAGTATTGCGGATGTCTACGGGCGGCGTTGTTTGCTTTCCGAAGAAGGAACAGACTCAATTTGTTTTTCACAGCCCATAGGCGTCCCACAATTGGGCACGGGCCACCCCTTCTCTGGCGGAATTTGTTATGAGATGGAAGGCAAACAAGCTTACTTTCCATCAGGTGACACGACTGTCAGACGAGAAGGGATGGCCTGTTCCCAATTTGAAAAACAAATTGAGTCTGTTCCGTCTTTAATGTCATTTCTGTCTCATGTCTCTTGTCTGTGTGAAGTGTTTTATCATTATTTGTTCATGTGTTAAATAAATGTTAGTGGTAGAGCCACGGTGCAGACGAATCTGGCATTTTTGTCACGAATGGCATTATATTTGTCTGTAGCATAAATGGACCGGCTCCGGACCCGGAGAAGTACCATACTCCCGCAGAACACTGGCGTTTGAGTGGTAGGTTAGCTTCCGCGCTTCATACGGTGAGAGGCCCGAGTTTTGGAGGCCCAACACCCTCCCCTATCCCATACCCATAATAACTCTTTCCTTAAAGGTCAGCAAAGCTTTCGCGCTGCCTATGGCGCTGCGGATATCTATGGGTGGCGTTAATTGCTTCCCATCAGGTGACACGGCTGCTCGTTTGCCTTCTTATCCCATTAAAAAAATTGTCCCGTTGACAAGTAAAGAATAAAAGGTACACAAACGTTATTCGACAAAGAGATAATGCCATAATGACCCGTATTCAGCAACAATACACCCCTACAACATCACAAAGACATTACACACGCTCTGCAGACACCAATTGGTTCTTCTAAAACATCTTATCTGATCCACTCACTCTGTGTTAAATGCACTTAGAGAACTCTTTACAGTCATTCGAATATAAACACTTAGCTATTGTAACGTATTATAGAAAATAGAGACCAAGTTTCATGACCTATGAAAACGATAGGACGCGTTCATGTTGATGGTTCAAATAGAACTGGAATAATTCTATAATGCCATTTTAAATTGATCTATGAAACGATAGTTAAAATTCTAATTTAGGGATCATTGTTATTTGGAGGTAAATTCCACTCATGCGTGGTCTCTATATTGTATAGAATTATTCGAATGAAAAGATCTCTCACAGCCGGTCGTTACTCTATACCGTAGTACATTAGGGACAAATAAAGTTTCAATAACAGTTAGATGTTAATCGAATTCAATATTGGGGTGTAACTCGCGCGCGGTGTAGGGTGACAACTATTTGTTTTTTTTTGTTACATTATTTGGGAACTGTGAGTTCGGACGTGACAGAAGATTGCCTCATTGCTAGCTCAATCTAGCAGCTAATGGGAGAAACGAAGTAAGATAGCATTATGAAATCTTGTCACTTTGATAGTATTATTTGTCAGCAGTGTATCCTGTTCTATAAGAATGGATACTGATTGCCGCCTGATGGTGGTAAGACCAGCTTAATAAGGACCAGGATAAAATAAATGCTGATCGTATAAAGGTTGATGCGAGGCTGTTGGCTTGCCCTGGTAGTGCCCGAGTTATGTATATGTATCGTCTTTATTTGATTTATAAACAAGTAATATAAAAAGTAGAAAAAGTTGAAATATTTTTCCCCCCACATAAAACAAGTTATGAATAAATAAAAAAGTATTTTATTAATTATCGATTTATACCTAAATCGATACTTAATCTAATGAAAAATAGGTCTAAAATAGGTATCGATGAGAAACTAAGCCAAGGGTTTTGAATTCAAATCCCGATTGAAACTTGAAAAAAAAAACGCAAATATACTTAGGATCTCGGAATATAATTTGTATATATTATATGAAATATTTATTTAGACACTGCATGCAATTTTCTGTCCAAACGCATCGTAAACAGATGTTTATATTGGATAAACACGTATTACCAGAGTTGGCAGAGACCATAGATCTAGATCTGCTAAGATTCCGAAGTACTTTCTTTGCTTCATCCACAGTCTCTAAGCTCGCCGGTTATGGGCGTTTATTAGCTTTTATTATTATTTTTCTGAAACTTGAAATTAAATTATAATAAATTGTACATAACTGTCTATTCACCTGATTATATGTGACACTAACTATAATAGGTGATCCATACATATACATATACAATGCTACATTGTAATAAGAAGGAAAAATATATAAATATATAATAATATACTTAAAACAGAATACTCGTGGAGTGTTTTCTTGCTGTTTCTTATCCGTCCAAAGGAAACTCATTACGAAACAGTGGTAAAATCTTGACTGTCAGTGGACTGCCGGCTGACAAATGATTTCTCGTATACAGTTGCATCTAACCAATCTAGTATTTAATATTATAAAATATAATAATCCTGAGTATTTGTTAGACGTGAACGACTGACAGTCCTTCTGCTTCACAAGCTCAGAGTCGCTCAGAGAGCTATGGAGAGAGCTACGCTTGGAGTTTCTCTGGTAGATATGATTCGAAATGAACAAAACCCCCAGAGAACTAAAGTCACCGACATAGCCTTTCGAATTAGCAAACTAAAGTGGTAATGGGCTGGTCACGTTTGTCAGAGATCCGACAATCGTTGGAGCAGACGATCTATGCACGACGGCTAGCAGAAACTGGATGCGTGTAGCCGAAGATCGGGCTAGGCGCGCTTCATGGGGGAGACCTATGTCCAGCAGTGGACTGCCGCAGGCTGTTGAAGATGAGTATTGGTACGTGAAATTCAAATTTCTCCCATCTCATCACATGAGAGACACGCGCCCCCTATTAATAGTACACCAGCATAAAACTATCAACATATACATTTCAGTGTTTTTATTATATATATTTTAAAACCTAAATCCCTTATCGGATATCCTATAACACTGAACAAAACTAGACATATAGTGTCAGCACTAGTGTGTGACACAGGCGACAGTGTTGTCTGTACATTCAGATACACACTCGGTGTGTGTGTGTGGGGGGGGGGGGGTGGTGAGGCTGTAGGTGACGACGCCGGCGGTGTGGAGGCCGGTAATTGGATCAAACCCGCTCCGAAGGTCCCACTATATCCACCATCACACGTGTTTATCACCGCGCGTCCATGAGAATGCTTTAAGCGATCCAACTTTTACGTTTGGAAGGTTCAAAATGGAGTAATGATAACTATGTTGTTAAGATCCGAAAAAAACTAATTCCAAATATAATATATGAACAATGTATACACCTTAACACGAGAAATAGATTGTACGGAAAACAATGGTTGCCTTCCGTACAATCTATTACACATACATATATACATACATATCGTCACGCCTGTCTCCGGTAGGGGTAGACAGAGACCACAGATCTCCATACGCTACGATCTCGGCATACTCCTTACTTCCTCCATGCTCATTATTCTTCTCATGCAAGCCGGTACTATATTACACCTCTATTAAAATTAATATTAACAAGATATAGAGACTCCGTTGGCTCAGTCACCTTGAAGATGGGAGACACGAGCGGCCAAAAGGGCGTACGTAGCAATACCGTCCGGTCGAATACCAGACGTCCAGCGACATTCAGGCAAACTAGCAAGCGTGCCGCCTGATGGAAAGCAATCAACGTCGTCCACAGACATCTGCAATACCACAGACATTACAATTGCTTCGCCAAGGTCCCAATGTCGTATCAATTCTAAAATACTAATTGGAAGTAGCTGGTTCCATAAAGTGGAGGTGCGTGTAATGAAGTTTCGGGAGAAACGCACCATACTGACGCACATACTCATCCAGATGGTGGGGTCGAAACTTACTTCACTGCTTGCTTAGAATATTATAGTTCCTAATTACTATAGTTAATGCGATTACAAATAGAAAATTAATAAGGTGTTGTGTGTGTTTTCCAGCTGGATGAAGTGGATTTATATGGAACTTAAATCTTACCGAAAAACGGCCGTCAGAAACTCTCCACCCACCAACCACTATACACAACACCAAACACACACTACCAGTTTTCCACCTTGCAAACGACACGTGTTTCGCCTCAACACGAAGCATCTTTAGGTATAGTAGACTCTACGGAAGACAACCGTTAAGTCAATTACATATGTTTGTTCGGTAGACAATATACAAAAAGCTGGTCAGAGAGCTACGGAGCGTGGGTAAGTTGGGGGTGGGGTGGGGATGGGTAATTGAACCGTCTGTCCGCATCTCATCGCGGCCGCTGACGAGAGAACGCATTAGCGTCCGGCTAATTAACACAATGAGTTGCCTTTACACTGCGGAACTACTACAAAAATAGAACTACGAAGTACCCACAACCGGAGGGTACATTTTTCTACCTCAGAACTATTTTGGTTTCAGTATTCGATATTTTGGGTTTTGTTGAATGTATGTTGATGGCCGATTTTCGGTAAGTTTTTAGTTTAAGTTCCAAATAATCCACTTCATCCAGCAGAAAAACACACATTATTAATTTTCTGTTATTGTTTTGCTTGTCGCGGATCTTAGCTAAGTAAAGCTTTTGACTGTCCACATAGTGATGGATTTCCGCAAAGTAACGCCTGACTCCATTAATAATTTATAACATTTTTTTATTTGACTTTTGATGGCCAAAGTTTGCGTTTCTGCTATACCCGTCAAAGAAACTCATCATTAATATTAAAATAGAATAAAATTATTGTTACGAGATTTTTTCTGTTACTCTTAAGAAGCCCTAAATGCTAATCCATCAGAACACAAAGGTCGGACACAACAAAACTCATTGTGGGGCTGACAATGCGGAACTCTGCACAAGGCGCTACGCCACACCGCCCCAAGTGTCGCATTTTCCCATCGCGTCCAACTTGTAACCCTTTATTAGCAACTAAACGGGAGATTACCCGCGCCTCTCTATTCAGCAGTTGGCGGCGTTACCAACATACAAGTTGCGATCGAGTTTGCCATTCACCGTTCGCATAAAAACCATATTTCTTTGGACAAGTTACTTTCCTCATCGGCATAAGAAAGCAATTAGGATCCGTCCAGTATCGCTAGACACGCCCGAATCTTTGCCTCCCTTCCGATCGGTTCAACTTTCGGCCGGTTGTGTGAGATTCGGTGGATGCTGTTAGGCTGGTCGTTCCCCCGATACGCTTGACATATGTTTAGCTCGCAAAGCCAAAGGGGATTGAGTGGCGTAAGCCCCTTGGGTTCATTATTGGCCCTTCGCCCTCCGTCCTGAGGGCCCTTCACACAATGTTTGCAAAGACTCCTCGTTTCACTTAATAGAGTTTCGCTTAGTCCAGTTGTGACGTATTCAATCAAAGTTTATTTACACTCGCCGCGTAATGAGTTTATCTATCGGATTACAAATATTAATGACAGTCAAGTACTCCGACTTGACACGCCGGGAGAATGCGGAAGACATGAAACAGTACATTTATGTGACAGATAAATTAACAAGCCAGGTCAAGAGTACCCTCAACCGGCAGGCTTGCATGAGGAGAATAATGAGTGTGGAGGAAGCTAGGGAAGTATGACGAGATCTTAGCAGATGGAGATCTGTGGTCTCTGCCTACCCTCTAGGGGAGACAGGCGTGACGATATATATATTTATGTATAAATTAACAAAACTGTTGTATATATAATATAATTTAATCATTATCATCAAGGCATTACAGCCGCCTTGATCCTTAGCCTGGTTCAGTAAATTTTTCCACTTGAATCTTAGTTTGGCTTTATCTCTCTAGCCCATCAATCAATATTATTTAATGTCTTCCTCATATTTTGATGATGACCACTTGACTAAGTAGTTATAACATATAAATAAGACCACGCTTATTTCCCGTAGAGAGAAACAGTCAGAGACCACATATCTCCATCTTCAATGACCCCGGCACACTTTGTTTGCATCATCCTCACTCATCACTCCCTTCATACAAGCTTGCCGGTGAAGGGTACTTTTGACCTTTCCGAAGAACTTCTATTAACAATTGTTTTAAAGGTAACCCAATAAGCATTAACAGTGAATCCATGCCATCGGCTTACCTGCACTCTAACTTCGGGCAAGTTGACCTTCATCGCCAGCTCCTCCCGCGAATACACGTCGGGGTAATGGCTCTTCTCGAAGGCCCGCTCCAGCTCGTGTAGCTGGTACGTGGTGAAGGTGGTGCGGTTGCGGCGGTGCTTCTTCTTGTCGGAGCCGGGGCGGGGGGCGTCCTCGTCGCTGGGCGGGGGAGACTTGTCCGGGGGCGTGCGCTGCGGGTAGCCGTCATTGCTGTTACAGGAACCCTCACCTGGGGAAGTCATCGTACATAATGAACATCTCACCACATTTATATACATACTAGCTGAACCGGCAAACTTCGTACCGCCTCAGAATCAATAAATAAAATAGCTGAACGATAATTGCAAAATGTTTTAACTTTAGTAAAACCCACGACACCAACATTCACACGCACCCCGGCTCTAGCCGAGCACGTAGAGTAGGGAACACTTCTACACCGGCCGCTTACACGAGATTCTCTCACGTACCCGGTCGGTTCTTACCTCCCAGACCTTAGGGACTATTAGAGACTTTAGTTACTTCAGTCAAATCCTTCCCTACATGTTTAACGTAGAATCATGACGAGTTTAAAATCAGCACACACACATATGTGTACTTCCGACACGGCGTCAGGCCGATGGAGTCTGCGATTTGCGCAGATTCCCAATTATATTTTACTTGCTTTACGGGCCCTGAATTCGATAAAGCTGTTAAAGCCAATAGGCTACCAGCATTAACATCTTCCAACCAAACTTTAGTAAAAAATGTGGTCACAACTTAACAGGAGCAAAACGAAATCGTAATCAATAAGCAAATGCTCGATATGAATTAGGTTTTCTTCTTATTTTTAATTACACATGATGTTGCTTGAAAAATTGTTATGTCACAAAGGAGCTTATAAAATAAAGTTTGTAGTGTACACTAGTTCTACTTTGAAACTTGCTTACAATACAAATTAATATAATATCTTTATTTCATTAAATACAACACAGATTACATATAGTTAATTAAGTATTATTATTATATATTACACTTGATGTTATTTAAAAATAGTCACGTCACAACGATTACGTAGTTACAAAATAAACATCAAATATTACACAGGTAGAAATAGTTTCAAAGGGAAATATAAATTTTTGCTATTACTATCCTAATATTTTTATCATAACATATTAGGATGATAAAACATAGGTCTTACTAGGCAAGCCCGTGCTGAGACCTTCCGATTCGGTCATTATTCAAATTGGGAATACATATATAAATACACATAAATAAGTACATACATACAAAACATATATATTTATACACACATACATAAACATAAAATATACATATCTGTACATATATACACGTAATATAATAACATAAACGCAAGCAAGTGATACTACTGCCCTGTAAAAAACATGTCGATTTGGTTCATGCTTAGTAATTTTAACCATATCTTTACTTTTCCTGTTTTATTTCTACAGGGTGTCCCAAAACTCAATGTCAAGCCAAAACGGGGTGACAGAATTGATTGTAACCATCATGAGAAAAATCAGAAAAAAATCTATCCCATGCAGTTTGAAAATTATGGGCATTTAAGAAAACCTAGAAATTTGGTCAAACCATAACCATTTTTCGATTATTGTGGTTAATTTTTATTATTCTTGTTCATTTAAACTTTGGAACCGTAACCCTAAATAACATTATTAGAATCACAGTAAAAAATAATGACACAATTGCCCCAAGTTTCCTAGAATTGAGACTATTTGTTAAACTATAAATTTATAATTTTCAAAATTTGTCGACTTTGAAAGGCCTTTCTTAAAAAAAAAGTACTAGAGTGCTTTGGCAAGTGCCATTAAAAGTTGGCGCATTTAATCACGATTGTAAATTGGTACAATACTTGTCAGTGTCATACTAAAAAAACGAGTAAAAAAATAAAAACATTTTGATTTTTCTCATGATGGTTACAATCAATCCGGTCACTCCGTTTCGGCTTGACGTTGAGTTCTGGGACACCTGTATATGTTTTGCCCAGAGATGATCTCGGGAATTCGTTATATGTATACGCCGTTATATACGCCGTGTATAATTGACCCAAAATCAATGTAATAAAAAGGCGGCCACCTAATGTTTATTCGTAAATATAAAACTTGTGCTATTTTCCTGAATTAAAAACAATGTACCTGTACGCTATTTTATATAACATTTCGTTGGAATATAGATTTATCATTGCAAAATTCTAAAGATGATATCGTCAAATTACACACATTCGCTAAGCCCATCTGTTTCACTGTCCCTCCTGTATGGCTTGCTTCCGCTGACATGTACAACCACGGAATGACTCCTACTTTACCAAAACATATTATGCATAATCACCAACAACATCTAGCTCCAACAAGCAAACGAAGACTATTTCGCTTCATTTAAGTACATATATAACTGGTTTGCTATCATCAGCTTTTAAACCCATACGTATATCTACAAATTTCCCACCAACTCTCACGAGATCATCTGCGTGTGAACACTTATTATTAAATAATATTTATCGATGTTGTTATTTTCAAAATTTTCATTAAATGTTTTTTTATGTGATAGGAAAGCAAATGAGCAGGCGTGTCACCCGATGGAACGCAATCCACACCGCCTACAAACATCCGCGGTGCCATAGACAGTACAAAAGCGTTTTTAAAAACAGCGGCCTTTAAAAACAGTATAAGCTTATTTTTTAAAAGGTCCCAATGTCATATGGGTTCACACACCGCTGGAGATAGCTGGTACCACAGGGTAGTGGTGCGTGGAAAAAAGTTTCTGGAATAACGCATCACTCGTCCAGACGGCGAGGATGAAACTTTTCCTTGTGGCGAGTTGTGCGGTTGTAGAATTCAGCGGCTGGAATCATCCCGAAAAATTCCTCGGAGCACTACCCTTGATGAAAACGATAAAAGATACTGAGAGATTAGATATGCCTCCGCAGTTTCGAAGGATCTAGCACTTCGGTGAGATCTTTTTTTTGGGCCTCCGGAACTCAGACCGCTCACCGTACGAAACGCGATAGCTTAGCTACCACTTCTAAGTTATCAAGGTTTTCTGCGGGAGTGTGGTACTTCCCCGGGCGAGCCGGCCCGTTCCATGCTACAGACAAATAATATGACATTCTTGACAAAGTATTCGTCTGCAGCGTGGCTCTACCACTAGAATTTCATTGGTATTTACTTTTTGTTTATGCGTCTTTTTTCATCGTCCAGCACTCGGAGCTATATAAAAATAGTAGATTAATCTTTACAAAATAAAGTAGGTAGTTAAACAATTTATATTCTTCCCCGCGTCCGTTCCTCAAGTCAAATGTTTGTGGTGGTTGCGTGTCGGGCGGTTGTTGATATCAATATAATTCCACCGTCCGGTGTGAATGTATCATCATTCACATTAACATACACAAACACGGCATTCCGTTTGATTTACGAGCTGCACCTCGTCTGTAATTGCGGCCCGAGCGAGCGATCAGTTCGCTGTATTGCCACATCCCCCAACCCGCCAACTCATCTTCCTGTCAGCTAAACGAAATACAAATAAAATGCATTCGCGACCGGAACAATCCTTTTGAGGCTTGCCATACTAATTACATATCTCAGCCTTGGTGTTTTATTCAAATGTGGACGGTCAAAAGTTTTTACTTGGCCAAGATCCAACAAGTGGATCTCGTGTCGTTTACAAGGTGGAAAAGTATATACTATACTATACACAACACCAAACACACACTACTGTTTGGTGTTGTGTATAGTGGTTGGTGGGTGGAGAATTGATGGCCGATTTTCGGTAAGTTTTTGGTTTAAGTTCCAAATAAATCCACTTCATCCAGCAGAAAAACACACATTATTAATTTTCTGTTATTGTTCTGCTTGTCGCGGATCTTAGCTAAGTAAAACTTTTGACTGTCCAAAAATACGGTAAGTTATGTCATCACATGGAAAGAAAGACGCGGTACAGACAATCAAACACCGACCGTATCGCTACGTTATATAAATAAGTTTGTTGTGCAACTAAATGTACCAAGAGATCGAAATGTATTGCGTAAACAAAAATCAGATATGAATTTATAATTAAACAAATATGGCGCCCGCTACTCGCGCAGAGACATGCTCGCGTCACGGAAACAAAACGCGCCAGCCCCGAATATTTATGGCGGCTGTACACTCTCGCTCGAGAGCACTCGTTATATCTCACCCAAGACGTCTCGGCCGAGACACATCAAGTATTTTTTACCCCTGTGAATTTTGTGATAAAGATCCCATAAAACAAGATCCATTTGGTAAATTTCTATCAAATAAAGTAAGTAGATGCTGATGGCTCCACGGCGCGAGCGCAATTGGGAGAAGCGAGAGTGAAGAGCAACACGCTCGCAGATTGTGCGAGGCGACGCGAGACCCTTTGACTCGGGCACAAAAACCGACCCGGGATGGAGAGCTAGCGAGTATCACCGAGACAGGCCGAGGCGAACGAGCACTACCATCTACACCCTCGCACTCGCTTTATAAACTCCTAGTGCTATTTCGGCGAGAGTGTACAGCCGCCTTTACAATCACAAAGTCAAAATGTCCGTCTGTCACTCAGACGACGATTAAGGAATACGTATGTATGTATGTGAGTGACAAAATATCTCTAGCGCTAGCTCCGGTCAGATTGAGACATCACAAGTCACAACAGACCGGCTACTGACACACTGTCTCTTTCGCACCAGATAATTATGCCTATGTAGGAGTGGGACAACAAATCGCTCGCATTAAGATACCGAGCAGATTACATCGCGTACAAAACAAATAAAAAGCACCAACGCATTAAGATGTTTTACACTGATCGCGATACGATCGACGTCTGCTCTTTTTGTAATAATTATCGATAATCTGGCAACACTCGGCATTATCGTGCATAATGGTCCGTCTCTCTCGATATGTTTTTTTTTTTCACTAGTAGGCAACCCTAATCACATGTCAGATTTGCTGTGCATTAATGATTTTTTAAAATGGGCTCTTTATTAGATCTCTTTTTTTTACTTACACGCACTCGATTTATTAATTAGTAATGATTGAATCGACTCTGTTTTTGCAGTCGATACATCGCTCGGACAGTTTAATGAGTTAATCGATGTAATGTTAATCGTAATTTCATTCGCCGACGTCGTCCCGCCATTAACAACCACCGCAAATGTTTATATTTATACTCTGTTGCGTGGTTTTTCTGGTTAAATGGTTTTTCGTTAAACCTCACTCGATGCTTGCATGTACTAAATTAACTATTATTTCGAATGCAACTTTATGAATTATATATAAATAAATACACACATAATCATAGGTTAACCGTAAATAATAAACGAATACATAAAAAGATATTATGTGGACAGACAAAAGTTTTACTTAGCTAAGATCCACGACAAGCAAAACAATAAAAGAAAATTAATAATGTGTGTTTTTCTGCTGGATGAAGTGGATTTATTTGGAACATAAACCAAAAACTTACGGAAAATCGGCTAGCAACTCTCCACCAACCAACCACTATACACAACACCAAACACAGACTACCCCTTTTCCACCTTGTAAACGACACGTGTTTCGCCCCAACACGAGGCATCTTCAGGTATAGTAGACTTTTCGGTTGTCTTCCGTAGGGTCTACTATACCTGAAGATGCCTCGTAAATCCACTTCATCCAGCAGAAAAACGCACATTATTAATTTTCTGTTATTGTTTTGCTTGTCGCGGATCTTAGCTAAGTAAAACTTTTGACTGTCCACATAGTGATGGATTTCTGCAAAGTAACGCCTGACTCCATTAATAATACAAAGATATTTATAAAGTTAGATAGTGATTTTTGACAAGCTTTTTGAAAATCGGAAGAGACTTCGCTTGTCTTGCCTTCAGCGGCAACAAATTCATATAACCGAACAGCCTGTACTATGAAAGATTGGTCAAAGATATTTGGTACGTGAGTTTTTCTCGTAACTTCAAAAACCTTCTGCAATGCTCATGGTGTTGCAAATGTCTATGGGTGGCGTTGATTGCTTTCAATCAGATGACAAACTGTCTCGTTTGCCTTCATATCACATAAAACAAGCATATATACTTCACAAACAAACACATGAAACCAATATGAGGGAACATTCAGCGGTGATCGGCGAACTAGGGACATAATCGAACGCTTCCCGTAATGGCCATCGCAAATCGATTGCGAGCCGCAGAATCGAGCGCTCGTAATCGAGTTCCGCTGTGAAGCATTCGATTATTCAGCCGCACTGCAACTATGATATACGGGGACAGTAATTAACATCGATTTGCGTAGAATAGTATTTTACATACATTTGCATAACGTCATGATTTATGATGAATATGGATTCCATGTTATACAGGCTGTTCGGTTTACACACAGACACAGATTAGGTTTCAAAATATAAATAATAAAAAACACTGCAAGGGACATAAATAAAATTCAATAACTTTTAAGAAGAAGAGAGGTGCGGGTTTTTTTTAATATTTCGCCAAAACGCAGACCGCCACGTCGGGCACACTCTTGGAATCTAGCCGCAGTATTCTGTGCCACATACATAATATGAAATTAAGAGTGTTGTGGTAAAGAAAAAAAATCAACACAGCGAATTATATTTTCTTTTATGGGATAGGAGGGCAAACGAGCAAGCGTGTCGCCTAATGGAAAGCAATCAACGCCACCCATGGACAACCGCGACACCGCAGGAGTCGCGGAAGCGTTGCCGGCCTTTTAGGTATGTATAGGCTTGTTTTTTGAAGGTTCCAATGTCGTATTTGTTCAGAAAGACCGCCAAGTTACGAGAGAAACGCACCGTAGTAGATCGCCACTCATCCAGATGGTGGGGATGAAATTTTCCTTTACGACGAGTTGTGCGGTTGTGGAATTCGGCGGCGGATTAAAATTAAATATAGGATGAAGGTACCAAAATGTGGAGAATACGATAAAAGAAGTTACAGTATGAAGGTACAAAATGTGGAGAATACGGTCGAAGGAATTACAGGATGAAGGTGCGAAATGTGGAGAATAAGGCCGAAGGAATTACAGGATGAAGGTACAAAAGGTGGAAAATATGACTGAAGAAATTTGGATATCCTATGACAAATGGTGGACCATACTTTTAAAACTTTCTTGGTATATAATGTCTAATAGCATTTTCATATTTCGAGAGTTTATACTATAGCCATAGATCGGTGATAAAGCATAGCATAACATAGCAAACATAAATATGTAGCATCGCTATGCTCATACTATATGTATATATATATATATATATATATATATATATATATATATATATATATATATATATATATATATATATATATATATATATATATATATATTTATATATACAGGGTATCCCATAACTCAACGTCAAGCCGAAACAGGGTGACAGGATTGATTGTAACTATCATAAGAAAAATCAGAAAATAATCATGTAGTTTGAAAATTATGGGTATTTAAGAAAAACCTAGACATTTGGTCCAACTGTAACCATTTTTCGGTTATTGTGGTTATTTTTGTTTATTTAAACTTTGAAACCGTAACCCTAAATAACATTTCTAGAATCACAGTAAAAAATACAATAAAACTATTTGTTAAACTATGAATTTAAACATTTCAAAATTTGTCGACTTTAAAAGGCCCTCCTTAAAAAAAAAAGTACTAGAGTACCTTGGCAAGTACCTCAAAACCCCAAGTAACCCGATTTTTGCTAACCCATTTGACTCAGTTAAAATGTTTTTTATTCGCACAAGCTCTTGGTAGGTTCTTAATTTTAAGATCTTCAAATAGATTTTTTCCTGATTTTTGATAGCTCGTTTGCCTCTATATGTATCATTACAAACTATACTTAGTTTGCCCTTCATTCATTATTTGTACGAGCTATATGTTTTTAATTACAGAAACAGCCGGCGTCGATTTAATCTAGCGATTTCTTTCACGAGTGGTACTAAAACATTTTATGATAAAGTGCACGTCTCCCGAATTAGGGCTGAGGGCAACAGCGGTGGTAGAAAACTGAAACATTGGTTTAAATTAGCGGGCGATTAGTTTAATGGTGGAGCATGGGGTTCGGCGAGCTGTGCCCGACGTAAACTAGTGCTAATTAACATGAACTCACGGTGTACGCAATTAGGATGTCGTAGGGTCACCACGGTTTATTCATATAGCGGCAGGAGGTGGTAGGCAGTTTTATTTATCCCATTGTTACTCTCTTAATATACCTAATTCGTAAATAAAATGACGGCGACTTGGTTCGCCACCCGTCACGTCCTGATTCCAAAGAGAGCAAGAAGCGGCGAACGGGGAGACGTTTCGCTACGATGAATGTGAGAGGAAGGATGGATGAAAAGATGGATGAGTGTAAAGGAAGCAAGGAAGATGTGTCGGGATCGTAGCGGATGGAGATCTGTGGTCTCTGTCTACCCCTACAGGGAGACAGGCGTGACTAAATGTTTGCATGTACTTTCTTAAATATTAATGACCTTGGTTTAGTTTGTATGTATGTATGTAAATTTAAAGATTTTATATATCTACAGCTCCGCAGAAGAAACAAGTAATTCTGAAAACCAAATTGTTTCATGTAAAATTAAAAAAACGAATTTTGCAAATAAACCCAGAAGTGAATCAATCACTTCTGGGTTTATTTATATATGTACAGATTTGATTTATATATGAAAGGACAGCTAATTTTAATAATAAATAATTTATAGCAATTGAATCGATCTATAAATATTAATTAAAGTGTATTTAAGAAAATAGCATAATACATAATTATAATAAAACATTTTTAACAGTATTATAACTTATTATTGTGTTAGTCGAAATTGAGAAAGGTTTTTGTTGCAGTAATATTGCATTATTATATTATTCTTCTCAATATTGCTTAAAACATTCAACAATAACACAATCTAACGACATTATTCACTGATATGTTTCATTGGACACTTTATGGCCGTATTGTTTCTGTAATAGTATCTATATAACGATTTTAAAACTGCATCATTCAAAACGCGAATAATATCGCAATCAACATAACAGAGTTCTTTTGTCTTGTCCTTATCATCATGTATTATTAGTCAGAAATAGGCCTACTTTTTGAAGAATATTGTTTAAATAAATAAGAGACTTCATTTGTAAATCTATTCATATTATACAGTGAATTTAAATGGAGCATAGGTGTTACTAGGCTGGCCCGTGCTTAGACAACCGATTCGGTCATTATTTGGGATAAGATTATACATAAATTAACACATACATACATTTCATATGTCATATATATATTTAAAATGACTGAATATATATATTGATTTGCTTCCTGATTGATTTTAAAGTGGTAATTATGTAACTTTATGTAAAGTTTAATGAAACATTATATTTTTTGTAACAAAAAAAAAGCTCTTTCGCTTGTCTCACCTACAACTGTATGACATCCGATGTGCCGTGTTTACCCCATAGTAGACATATAGACTTTTTTTTATGGGATAGATAGGCAAACGAGCAGGCGTGTCACCTGATGTAAAGCAATCAACGCCACCCATAAGGCCAGCCGGCCTTTAAGGAAAGTGTCATTATTGGAGTGAGAGGAGGTTAAGGGAGGGAGGAGAGAGATTGAGCCTCCGGAACTCGATCGCTCACCGGACGAAGCGCGGTAGCTAAACTACCTCTAAGATGCCATTCTTAACAAAGTATTCGTCTGCAGCGTGGCTTTACCACTTAGACAACATATCCCAAAAATAAATAAACGATGGTGTTCACACAGCGGGATGGGATATCGCGATAATTAACGAGAGCTGGCGAGCCTTTTACAAGCGAGTGGTTGGTTTTTAAAATAAATATCGCTAACGGTTTAAAGGTCGATCTCCAAATGTTCGTACGAATTGGGTTCAGTACCAATTGTGTTATATTTCATCGTTTTTTATGCGTTGAGGCGGTAAATGAGATAGAATATTTATTAGCAGCTCAATTTTCACCCCCAACACCTGGATGGCTGACTGTTCAGTAACCCGATTTTTCCTAACCTATTCCAACCCTAAAGATGAGATGAGATGAACCTAAGATGTTCCCAAATACATATTACAGAGCCATTCAAGAGACTAGCATATATTGTAGCGTGAATTAAATGACACATATTTTATGTAATATTATAAGATTTAGACTGGGAGAATCATAATAAAGATGAAGCCTAAGATAGACGTGTCCACTTATTTATATCCAACACAACAGTGTGACATTAAAAGGCTGACAACGCATGAGCTGCCTGTAGTGCTGCGGAAGTTGGGCCGTGTTGATTCTATTCATAACTCTCGCATAACATCTTAAGGGAAGGTAGCGGCTGAAAATCAGATACAGGGGCATTTCTCCCCCTGTTAGCAAAATCTGAGCAACTTCTTGTGCCTAGAATAGTGGTAGAGCCTTGCTGCAATAAATAAATACGAATACTTTGTCAAGAATGGCATATTATTTGTCCGACAACCGAAAAGTGGCTTTTTGGTTGTCTTCCGTAGAGTCTACTATACCTGAAGATGCCTTGTGTTGGGGCGAAACACGTATTGTATACAAGATGGAAAAGCGGTAATGTGTGTTTGGTGTTGTGTATGGTGGATGGCCAATTTTCGGTAAGTTTTTGGTTTAAGTTCCAAATAAATCCACTTCATCCAGCAGGAAAACACACATTATTAATTTTCTGTTATTATTTTGCTTGTCGCGGATCTTAGCTAAGTGAAACTTTTGACTGTCCACATATTCTTATTCTGGTAAATAAAATATTTATATTCTTTTTTCTCACTTACCAGGTGACCTACACGCTCATTTGTTTACTCTGCTATCAAGAATAAATTGAGGCTTGATTACGAGCAGTATGGCGTACAGCGCCGGCAATTATAATGAGTTAATGCCATTTGTAATGTTTATTCTGTGAAACACGCAACATAGATGTCCAACACCGATAGCTGGATAAACTTAATGAATAATTTCACACAAATTAGGTACTAGCGAGCGGGCGTCGATCCCGCGACCCGGCGGTCCTCGAGTTCGCGCTACCCTCAGCCCGGAGCGCAAGTACCCGCGCTGTTGTGACGTCTCATAATGAATTGCCGCTTGTACGATCGTACGAACGATAAGTTGACATTGGGAATTGTGCACGTTTTTAATATAATAAAACTTAACCACGATAATCAAGTACGACTCGAGTTCTATGAAGCATGGACTAATTGGCTTCGATTCCTTACCGACAAAGGAAAACATTTTTCTTTTTAAACATCGAATCGTTAAAACTACTACCGTTTCGTAGAGATACCTCTGAGCGGCAGAGAAAGAGTTTTTTTTATGGTATAGTAAGGCAAACGAGCTGGCGTGTCGCCTGATGTACAGCAACCAACGCCACCCATAGACATCCACAGTCCCACAGGCAGTGCAGAAGCGTTGCCAACTTTTAAGCCTAGCATTATAATTTAATTAATTTTTGATGTTTGTTTTTTATTTCCTATTATTAGTTCAAACTCTTCCCATATTTATATGTATATCTCGTTCAAATTCTCAAATTGTATATATATTTATATGTATATCTCGTTCAAATTCTCAAATTGTATATATATTTATATGCATATCTTGTTCAAATTCTCAAACTGTATATATATTTATATGTATATCTCGTTCAAATTCTCAAATTGTATATATATTTATATGCATATCTTGTTCAAATTCTCAAATTGTATATATATTTATATGTATATCTCGTTCAAATTCTCAAATTGTATATATATTTATATGCATATCTTGTTCAAATTCTCAAACTGTATATATATTTATATGCATATCTTGTCCAAATTCTCAAATTGTATATATATTTATATGCATATCTTGTTCAAATTGTCAAATTGAATATATATTTATATGTATATCTTGTTCAAATTCTCAAATTGTATATATTTATATGCATATCTTGTTCAAATTCTCAAATTGTATATATATTTATATGCATATCTTGTTCAAATTCTCAAACTGTATATATATTTATATGCATATCTTGTCCAAATTCTCAAATTGTATATATATTTATATGCATATCTTGTTCAAATTGTCAAATTGAATATATATTTATATGTATATCTTGTTCAAATTCTCAAATTGTATATATTTATATGCATATCTTGTTCAAATTCTCAAATTGTATATATATTTATATGCATATCTTGTTCAAATTCTCAAATTGTATATATATTTATATGCATATCTTGTTCAAATTCTCAAATTGTATATATATTTATATGCATATCTTGTTCAAATTCTCAAATTGTATATATATTTATATGTATATCTTGTTCAAATTTTCAATTGTTAATAAAATACTTTTTATTCATCCACTCAAGTTCAAATATATTTTTTAGACTCATAGTGGATGACAATGTTAATACAGTTTTATCAAATATTAATAAATTAGTTAAATTTAATTATTTCATTTTAGTTTTATACCTAATATGGGAGAAAAAAAACTCTCTTGCATGATATATTTAGCGGAATGTACATTACGAATAAATATTGTTAGTGACGAGACGAGTAAATATCTGGAGAAAAATTAGGAATTGATTTATTATTTTTATATTATAGTTGTAATATATGTGTTCTTACATTGTACTAATAACTAAGATCTGGTTCCTAGATTCTAGGATTCTATTTCCTAACAAAACAGAGTATCCTATTGTGGGATCTAGAGTCCTATAATATGTGTGAAATTTGTGAAAATAATGGTATTTATTTATTATTATATATGACTAACTGGTCAATGATAGACTACAGAACTTGGAGGCCGACGGGAGGCGGGAGGCGCTGTCTTCCGACTACGCCTTCCCGGACAGTACGACTGTTTTTATATATTATTTGAATACATACTCTATAATATACATTATATAAACTAAATTTCCGGAAACATCCACGCACTATCAATCTAAGGAACCAGTTATCTACAGCGATTTTTTCAATACAACATTGGAAACTTAGAAAAATACAAGCCTACAAATTTGTCACAAGCAGGCATTGTGGAATGCCTATGGCATTGAGGACATTTCCGCTCGTATGCCTTCCCATTCCATTAAAAAAAGAATATAAGAAGACAAAAAAGGAAACTTAATTTTTCCCGCCAACTTACATCAGTGACGTTGTGTTTTTATTTCATTTTCATAATCTTATATTATTATCAGTTATATTGTTTGATTGTGGTGGCGTATTATGCGATATAGTTCGATTAATGCGTATAAGTGGAGTGATATGAAACAAATGTGTGTAACTTTTTAAATTGATTTCAAAAGTCCATAGAAAGTTTTAATAGAATGTCCATCATTTTATCAAGATATAATGTAACTAAGTCAGCTGTACTGTACTTAGACATTTAAAGATACGTATTTCATGTTATTAATATTTTAAGCGACAATAACATAATTAGTTATAAGACTTTGCCATAAAAACCTGCGGATATTCTTCCCCGTCCAAAGGAACCTCATCACAAAATAGGTGTAAATGCTTTATTGTAAACAGACTGGCTTTTTACAAATTAAATGCAGTAAATTTATAAATCGACATTATTATATATTAATATACATATTTAATCTTTATTTTTCTCTCATCGTAAATAAATAAAAAAAGGAATTTAATATAGTTTTCAAGTGTTGTATTTAAGGCCAACTCACCGGCGCTCTCCGCCGCCCCGGGTGATACTGGTACAGCCTCTCCATCTTCTCTCCTCTCGAACTCACTCTGCACTCTCCCCCCCTGCCGGCCACTGTTCAGCCCCAGTATAGCGTCTATCGTGTGCCGCGGGCCCTGGCTAACACTGGCAACTTGGGTCAAACCTAACCTGGACTTCACCGCGTCGAAACTCTGGTTCAACTGCAGGTGTTGCGCGTGGAAGAACATCCCCATTCTGTTTAACGTCTCCAGATTCTGTTGGTGCTGCGACAACGATATCGTCTGGTCGGTGACGTTTATGGAGGACGTGGAGTTGGGGCTGCTCATCTGCGAGCGGGGGCTGTTCGTCTCCGAACGGTCCGGCGTCCGGGAGCCAAAGAACTGGTCCTCCGACACGTCCATCTCGGATGGGGGCGCGAGCGAGACTGGTTCGCGCCGCCTAGGCCCGCGAGTGGGCAGGGGGCGGAGCCTCACCCCCGGCGGGGTGAGGTGCCCATTGAAAGTGCGAAATTTGGGCTCGCGTGTGATTTTGTTTGCAAGGAGCGTCGCATTAGCATTTTCCCCTTCGCTTCCTCTCGCGGGGCTCGCGATAGTTTTTCGACTCGAACAGATCTACTTGTCCTGGCTTCAGTTTCATGAACTGATTGAATCTGCTCGGATTAACTGCTTATAGTGTATTATTTAAAATATTGTACATCTTCTCCTTCTGTCTAGATCAAGGGTTAATAAAGTTTTTGATCATTAATCCCTATATAATTCATCGAAAACTCCATCAATCGAAAATTAATAATTTTCATTTAATTAAAATAAAACTATTATTATATTAAACTAATTTTACATTGTTACACAATAGTTTTATGAAAAATATCTTAATGTTGACCTTAATATTTATTAAAACAATAAATAAAAATAATAAGTAAAGTAAAAACAGATTCATTGCTTCTTAATCAATGAGATGGGTGTGCTTGGTGTTTCTTGTTACAAGTATTTTGAAAGTTTCAGATAAGAACTTGCAACTAATAATTAATAGTGGTCGATTTTTAGACCTCGTCTCCTCCTTAAATAAGTTTTCGTAATGTATAAAATATATTGAATAATAAATAAGCTCAACTCATTCGATTTAAATCTATCGTGTGAGCAAGATGTATAATCTATAACATTGTACAGTCTTGCTTCACTGTATGTTAATGTTATGTCTGTCCGTAATTAGGTTAATATTTTATTATGTTGAACTGAATTATTAGAATATTGTAGTTCAAGTAACTCCTGTTTATGGTCTTTAAATAAATAAATAAAAAAATTAGACAAATTAAGTTAGATTTAAATGTTAACTTTTACACTTTTAATTTCCTCAGTGTTGAGGCTGGTTATTTAGTCAATATTTGTGATATATATATATGTTCCTTCAATTCAGATTCATGTCCGCTCCTTCACAAAAGGACTCCTCCTTTTGCGAAGGAGCGGACTGTAAAAAAAATTAACATATTTAACATCAATTTTTTGTAAAAAAATACTAAATCTATTACTAATTATAATCACGTGATAAATCAAGAAACGTAACTAGGTAATAAGTTAAATCATTACGATAGTTGTATTGTTGAATCCGTCTCTACGTTCGAAGCGAGACAGAGTGAGACAGCAGATGGTCGGACATGTGCCTGTTAACACACAAATTTAACCAAATCGGTTAACCCGTAACCAAACAATAACAGCTTATCCAACTGACCGCCTCTAAAGTTCAGTTAACACTTGACACTTGAAATTCACATACAAATTTTAACTCTAACACAACGGGCGAAGGTTGAATTTTAAATATAAGATAAACGGCGCGTATTGCTTTTGTGGAAGGTAAGATCTATCGTCAATATTAGTGTCGTCCTCTTTACACTTTTACAAATCTCTCTCACTCTCATCTCAGGTGTAGCGACGGTTGCTAGGGGGCGGGGCGAGAGTGACGTCACACGGCAACTGACGAATCGCGTCGCGTATCTGGCGGCTTCTTTTTATAGTACGCGCGTTCTTTTGTGTTGCGTTCTTTTGTGTTAGCCGCCGGAGGGTCGACTCGACTCGACGCGCCGGCTCTGGGAGCGAATCTATTGTGCTCCTGTGATGGCTAAATTGGCAGAAACTATTCACAGATTATATTATTACGAAATAAGTTGCAGATTTGTCCGGGGAAAATGGTTTATTTGAAAGAACTGAAAAACGTTTAAAAAATTCTCTTAGATAATAATTATTAGTCAATGTGAACTGTGTGTGAGGCAAAAGGTACACTCTTGCCCCACACACACACACACACACATATGAATATGAATTAAATAAATATTTTATATATTGACTGCCGTGACCAAAGAATTTATATATATTTTTGCTATTAGTTAAAATGATAAAATGTAAGTCTGTTATTGGCTCTGTAAGGGTTCAATTATTTATACAAGTTTCAGCAAGAACATATGCTATAGATTTTGTTTTAAATAAATAAATAAAGATGGATAGTCAAACTTTGCTTAGATCCGCGATTATAAAACGAAAAATATTTTATGTTTGTGGAGAACTGACTGATTGAATGACAATTTTTGTTTGGGGATGTTAGCTAAGTGAGTTTGACTGTCACCTGTATATTGGTTTTCGTCAAAGTAACGCCTGACTACATCAATTAGCTGTATTTTACTTTACTTTATAAAAGCAAAATTTTCTTGTAAATAATATTATATATTATATATATGTAGAAAAACTTTATTTATAACACCTTTTTTTACAATAATTAAAATTAAATTCTTAATAATATTATAATATACAAATAAATACACATAACATAAAGAAAATAATGGTGTCATAAAATGGTTCTTGCTCAGCATATGCCAGGCGTTCTATTGGAGCACCCGGCGCTGGTTGTCAGCGAGAACCAACGTGGTCAGATATTATCTTATCCAAATCTGTTACGACGACTGATGAAGACTTATATATCTGCAGAAGTGGCAACTGTATTTTTTTTAATATATGCTAAGGAAGGCTGGCTGGCACGGCTGGGAAGCAAAACATTTCTGAAAGAATTAATAAAATTAATTTCCATCTTATATCCTACCACGCCTTTCCAAGACGAATGGATGGGTCAACCATATTTGAAATAAAGATCTTAAGGCTGTATGTAGGTATATATAGCTATTTATCCCGATACGGGAAAATATCCCGTGACCATTGATTCCAAAAACGGTTATGGGATTTTTGGAAGGCAGGCGTGTCCCACCCGATGGGAAGCAATCAATACCCACCATCCACGACATAGGCGTTGCAGAAGTCATAGGCTTGTTTTTTGAAGGTGCTCATGTCGTATCGGTTCGAAAATACCGCTGAAGGTAGCTGGTTCCACAGATGAGTGGCGATCCAGTACGGTGCGGTTTACAAGAAACTTCATTCCACACACCACCCCTCTATGGAACCAGTTATTGATATGAGAACCTTCAAATACCAAATATCTTAGAGGCCGATGGCACATTTGTGATACTCATGGTATTACATGTGTATGACCGGCCTATACATATGTGAAATGATCGTTTGCCTACCTATCCCATAAAAAAACAAAATTTCGTTACGACCAGAGGAAATTACTTGTAAAAAAGAATACGTATAAATTGTAGGTATACCTACAGGAGTTCGATAATATTTATAGTGCAATAAATGTTAGGTTCTTTATAGACTTTGAACCCTGAGTCTGTTACTCAAATTCCAATAACTGTAACCACTAAACCAAACGGATGTCAAATAAATGGAAAACTTCCAATGGTGTCAGTAGGCATGTTATTCTGTCTATTTTTTCAAATAATAACATAAATCAACATTACTTTACAAAAAAATCAATCACACTTTTTTTAAAAAAAAATCAATCACATTTCACTCTATAACAAATTTGTACCACCACACTAATCGATTACACGGAAAATTGAACGTTAACGATATAATAATCGCTCAACACATTCGAATAGCGATACAGCATAAAACGTAATAACTGTCTGTTTGTTTGTATGCCAAAAGTATTTAAATCTTAACCTCTTCTTAGGTCATGGAGAGAGAGAGAGAAGCCTTAAATATGTGAATAAAAAGGCACTCTTTCGGTCAAGGGTGCGACCGAAAGAGTGCCTTTTTATGAGCCTTATTTAATGCCAAAGGGAGCGATTTTTTATCGTTTAAATCGAAGGGAAATTTTTATGCAATGTGGGAAGAAATGCACCAATAACAAACATCCAAAAATCCAAAAATAATTTTATTTTCGACTGAGTATTTATTTTATTTACAAACTTGACTACTTAGTTATTTTATTACTGAACGAAGCGGTGTTGACAAAATATAATTTAAGAAAATACGTCATTGGGCGCATTATGTTCTGTTCGATGGTTAGCTGGTGAGCTGGTGAGCAGAGATCTGGAGTCCCAACGTCTTTTCTTTCACTTCCTCTTTATCCTACAACCATTCTCATTCGTATCTTCAGGTAGGAAATATATCTGCAGTAGGTACCCTTAATATACATACCTTCATAGGCATTGGTGATTTTATACCATCAGGTGTCCCCATGTTCCTTTTGCCAACTATTTCTATAAAAAAAATTCCAAAAAAAAAAATTCTATAAAAAAAAATTTTTCCCGCCAACTTACGCCAATAACGTTGTGTTTTTACTCCATTTTATACGTACCTACATACATATCGTTAAGCCTGTTCCTATAGGAGTAGGCAGGGATCTCAGATCTCCATCCGCTACGATCCCGGCACACCTTCCTTGCTTCCTCCATCTCCTTGCATCCTTCATCCATCTTTTCATCCATACTTCCTCTTACATTCATCGTAGCGAAACGGCTCTCCGTTAGTCGCTTCTCGCCCTATCAGTCCTATCAGAAAATTAGACTTTATTAAATTACAAATAAAATGGAGAAATTCTTTTCAAGAGCTATAGCTTTTGAGAATTTACTAATATACCATGTTTATCGCCCTACCAGTCCATTGTTGGCCATAGGCCTTCTTCAATATTTTTTTAATGGCTGGAAGATCTCAGAATGGGTTTTATTACTTACTTAAGCGTTCAAGTTCATCCATCTTTTCATCCATACTTCCTCTCACATTAATTGTAGAGATATGGCTCTCCTTTACTCGCTTCTCGCTCTCGTGAGTATCAGGACGTGACGGGTGGCGAACCACATCGCTGTCATTTTTTGACAAAATATAAGTTTTTCATAATTTTATGCTATTATCAGTTTAATTGTATTGACGTATTATACAATATAGTTCGATAAAGGCAGCATATATTAAATGAATCCGTCTATCGCGACTTTTTAAGTTGTCTACAAAACTCCATAAGTTTTAGTAGTATAGCCATCAATGTATCAAGACCCAACGTGACAAGCTGACTAGTATAATTCAAGATATTTGATGCTATTACATTTTACCTGGCACTGGCATAGTAGTTATAAGTCATTGCCATTAAAAAAAAATATTTTCCCGCCCTTATTTTCTAAAGTATATGGACGTTTCCTTTTATCACAATATCGCCGCCGGACTTTTCCCGCCAACTTACATCAGTGACGTTGTGTTTTTATTTCATTTTTATAATCTTATGTTATTATCTGTTATATTGTTTAATTGTGGTGGCGTATTATACAATATAGTTCGATTAAGGCGTATAAGTGAAGTGATATGAAATAAATGCATGTATCGTGACTTTTTAAGTTGACTGAAAAAGTCCATAGAAGGTTTTTGGTAAAATTGCCACCATTTTATCAAGACGTAACGTGATAAGCTGACTTGTTACATTTCAAGAGATTGGATATTATTGTATTTTACTTAACACTGGCATAATAGTTGTAACTAATTGACATCAAAGAAAAGAAAAAAATAAATCGCCGCCATTTTGACGGTTACAACTTAATATTTTGCTACAGTTAATTTGATAAATACTTAATATTTTGCTACAGTTAATTTGATAAATACTTAATATTTTGCTACAGTTATTTTGATAAATACGCCGTTTGATAAATACTTAACAAGTTTTTATCAAACGTCGCTGAGGGCGAAAGTTGTTTCGGAAGTAAAGTTAAAGCCGATTCGTCGCTCGCGTGCGCCGATCGGCAGCCGAGATTCCACCGCGACGCCTCCTCGTGGAATATTGAGCATCGGCAATCAGCTAATGAACCACCACACTATTGTCTGATGAGACCCACCATGGGGACACTTCGCAATATAAATACAATTACATTAAAGTGGATTTCAATTGTTCTGATTCACACACAGTACATTTATACAATCAATGTTTGTTGAATTGATTTGTTGATGCATTATTAAACATTTTTTTCGCAATTTGATCAGGGTATAGGTTACATTTCAATGATAATATTATTACATATTCGCTACTAATATATAAACGGAAAATTATAAACATATATACATATCGTCACTGTTTCCCGTGAGGTTAGGCAGAGACCACAGATCGCCATCCCCTACTATCTCGGCACACCTTCCTTGCTTCTTCGATACTCATCCATCTTTTCATCCATTCTTCTTCTCACATTCATGGTAGTAAAACGGCTCTATGTTAGTCGCTTCTCGCCCTATCAGTCCTATTAGAAAATTAGACTTTATTTAATTACAAATAAAATTAAAATAATAATATGGAGAAATTATTTTCAAGAACTATAGCTTTTGAGAACTTACTAATATACCATGAATATCGCTTTTGTTTTTGCAAATGATACAACTTCTTAAACTTTCTTAAAAGATCACACCATATTAGCTGAAGTCCAAATAGCTATCAGTCCTCACGGCGTCCTTCTATGCTCTCTATAATGCATCAGGACTAATAAATGTGTTACATACGGATGTGAGGCTTAGACGCTTAAAGAAGACCTCAGAAACCGTATAGAAGCGTTCGAAATGTGGGCATATAGACGGATGCTCGCTATCAGCTGGGCTCAAAGGGTGGCCAATGTCGAGGTTCTCCGACAAGTCAAGCAAAAACGTGAAATTCTGCAGACCGTCAAAGGTAAAAAAGTTGCTTACCTGGGCCATATCATGAAATATGACAGGTACAAGTTGCTGATCATGATGGGAAGAAACGCGGGTAAACGACAAGTTGGTCGAAAAAGAAAGTCTTGGCTAAGTAATATCAAGGAGTGGAACGGGATAGCGAGTGTTCTAGAACTGCTGCACCTCGCGAAGGAGGAGGAGAGTTGTGGTGAATTGGCTGCCAACCTTCGCTAGTCAGAGAGGCGCTCTTAGAAGAAGAACTAATAAATCATTTCGTCATTATCGTGATTAATTATAAATAGACGTTTGTTGACGGAGACGCCGTGCTGCAACGCGGATCGGCGAGCGCCCGCGGATGGTGATTAAGCCATTATCGTTAGTTACGCGAAAGCCAAACTCCTAATTACGAAACTCCACCGCAAACAATGGCAATCAAGTTCTAATCAAACAGCGTCCGCCGACGGCCCCGCCGGGCGGTGGGGCGGTGGGGCGGTGGGGCGCTGCGGGGCGGGCGAGCGAGCGACAACACAACGAGTGCCTAATTGCGAATTCAACGTTAAATTAAACGAATTTGCGTTCGAGATTGATTGGGATAAGTGATGGAGACGGGGTGAGGCGACGCGGGGCGGGGAGAGGATATGGGGCAGCGGGGGCGGACGGGGGGGACACTAATCTACGCAGACCATACAACAATTTGTAGCCAGTGATGCTCTAGTATCGATACAACCAGTACACAATGCTCAGTACCGGATAAAACTTATTGAAAAGCAGGACAGGCTAAGGAACATGCTGGTCACCTGGTGGTGAGTGGTCACCGCCGCCCACAGACATTACCAACGACGGAAACGTCTCAGATGCGTTGTCAGCGTTTTGCGAACACATAGGTACTGTAGTAAAACATTGATAAATGTATCACTAATGTATTAAAACTTTTTATTTTAACAGAATAAAACTTGTTAATATTATATTATTTCTTTTTAAATTCGTAAGTTTTGAATTTAACATAAAAAATAAATAAACTGTTTTATAAACACAACAAGATTCGATCACCTATTTTATTGAAAAATGACGGCGACGTGGTTCGCCACCCGTCACGTCCTGATTCCCACGAGAGTGAGAAGCGACTATCGGGGAGCCGTTTCGCTACGATGAATGTGAGAGGAAGGATGGATGAAAAGATGGGCGAGTGTGGAGGAAGCAAGCAAGGTGTGATCGTAATGAATGGAGATCTGTGGTTTCTGGCTACTAAACATACGTGACGATATATATGTATATATATAATTATAGTAATAAAATCATCGATACGCTTGCATGCACAGCCCTCGCAGCCTGGCAGTTGACAGCGACCTCTGTAATTGTTGAATGAGGCAGCATTAAAGCGCCAATTAACTAACATTGATTGGTTTTCAACCCCACCTCCGCACCCCGCACCCCGTGCCCGCACCTGGGCGCCGCGCGGGTCCCGCCGCGCGCTGTGGTCCGCGTTATATCCGGCTCGCAGGACCAGTTACGAGCCGCGCTTGCAAACGTTAATTAAGTAGGTCACACGTGATGCGGTCGCCTCTCGTAGTTCACTGCAATCATCATCGCGCTCTGTTATTTATTTGTGAATGCTGAGCGCCAATGTGACAGCAAAGGCTAGTCTAAGTAGGTATTATAAGTACGTTAAATACGAACACATTGAAGCTATTTCATCGAATAGGATGCTGCTCATGTATAACTATGATATGACTAGAACATCATTAGTACTGTATATATGTTGTCTTTCTTTGGGAAAGGTGTTAGATTATGAAAGGGGGAATGGGAGGTTTACCTCCATTTTCTTTTATAAGGGACTTACATAGGCAAGAGATCGGAAGAGCGTTTAGACTTCCAGCTTTCAAAAACACTAAACATAACAGAAGTTTTGTAAACTCCAAATTATCAAGCACTTAGAATGCGATTAATAGTGATTATTGAAGTCAGGCGTTACTTTGCGGAAATACATTACTATGTGGACAGTCATAATTCTTACTTATCTGAGATCCGCGATAAGCAAACAAAAATAGAAAAATAATAATGTGTGTTTTTTACTGGAAGAACTAAATCTTACCAACCACTATCAAGAACACCACCACGAAACACAACACCACTCTTCCACAATGTCATATAACACGTGTTTCACCTCAACACGAGGCATCATCTGGTATAGTAGACTCTACGGAAGGCAACGGAACACTTTTTATTTTTGTTTGCTTGTCGCGGATCTTAGCTTAGTAAAAATTCTGACTGTCCACTCACTTGGAATGTATTAATGGAATGAAAGACTGTCTTGATTTAGGCGTGTTATTATCGAGGGAGTCACACTAATGTATTTAAATAGTATCGAAGAAAAGATGCCGAGGGAATTCCCAGGAAGCTATTTATCTCATTTGCAACAGACAAACCATACCATATTTAAAAGTGACATCTATCGAACAGTGGTAGAACTAATTTTACTCATACAATCTGAACAAGGCGAATTGTATGATAATTGTTCCTAGTTTTAGTGAAAGATCACACTGAACGAACAAGAGTTGTTATTCATTGTCAGGTGTTGAGTCTTATTAGATCCTGAGCTTTTGTGATTCATCACAAGAAAGATAGCAGACAATATGAAAAATGAAGCGACAAAGCTATTTGGTCTCCTTGTTTATAAATCATGTTATGACACCTTTCAGTCTACGCGCCGGTGGCGGGGTCCACGTCGGTGGGCTGGTGGCGGTCGCTCGATGGAGAGGAACCCTTGCGTTAATTAATAAGAGCCCGCTGGTAGACATTAATGGTGCACGCAGCGGGCGGCGTGAGGTGACCACACGTTACCAGTTCATTTCGGGACAACTGTACCTACATAACTAGAGTTACCTATCGCTCTTGGTATTATTCGGTAATCCTATATAATCGACATCTCTACTCACCCTTGAGAGAAAAATTTTGAGGCGTATCTTTGGTCCGGTGTTGGAAAATGAGCGATGACATGCTCTTTACAACCACGAGCTATATGAGCTGTACAACGAGCCGAACGTCATCAAAACTATTAAGATTGGACGCCTTCGTTGGGCTGGGCACGCGGTATGGATGGACGAGGCTAGAGTACCCAAACGCCTACTTGACAGCAAACCAGATGGTCGTAGAAGCCGAGGAAGATCTAAGCTCAGATGGCTACATGGAATCGAGGACGACTTAAGGCAATCGGTGTGAGAGGCTGGAGGGAAAGAGCTAAACGAAGATCTGACTGGAAAAATTCCACCCGCGGCTGTAATGCCTTGATGATAATGATATATAATCGACATTTAGCTCTTCCAGTAAGCAAACCGTTGTGGCAAATAATAATATTATATTTAGTGCTCATTAATAAAGTTTGCAGTTTTGTTTCACTGTCTGCCGAACTATGGCGAACCTTGTACTACGGCAGACCATTCTATGACACATTTATGAATTACATATATTATTCTAATTACCATACTTAATATAATTTTACAAAAAACAAACAGAAACAATGAACTAAATTAAACAAACCAAAAAGAAATAGTTTACAAAAAAAAGTTATATAACAAATAACGTTGCGGCGCTTTTGTTATATGTTAGTGTGTATGTAGGTGTATTTGTTTCTTTCCAGGCACTTTCCAATGGCTCGATATGTCTAATGAGAACCAATAACTGAGAATTTGCTACTGGTATAGACATCGCATCTCGCTTAATGTAGTGTAGAACGCCTCTCAGCTAGACTAAACAAGGATATGCGTAGAGTAGCTGATAGAGATTGGACATGTGTAACCGAAGATCGTCCTCGGCGGCGAATCTTATATGGGGTCCAGGTCTAGAAGTGGACCTACTTAACAGAAGATTATCTACCGTATTTAACTTTCGAAATAGATTTGTATATGCGTAAAGTGACTGGTAGAAACTGGACACGTGTCACCTAAGATTGTGCTCGATGATCGGTCTTGGATGGGGTCCATGGCGAGAAGTGGAACTACTTAACAGAAGATTATCTATCGTATTTAACACTAGAAATAGGTTTCATGATAAATTTCAGACAGACTTCAGAGTAGTGTAAGGAATTATGCGCTTTAGTAAACTTTCAGAACTGAAGTCCATCTCCTAAATCTTTATGTTTTCTTCCCTTTGTCGCATAACAAAATTAATATTCTTACATATGATTGCAAATGGATGTGAAATAAAATTAAAATATTTTTATAATATCAGCTCTTGATTAAATAATGCATGGTCACCCTATTGCGCCTGTAGCTGTCACTCTTTGATGTCACTAAATTATCCTTTATCTACCTCTGACGATTTTGCATTATGCTTCTAATTATATCCTCAAAGCCGCCTATCAAGCAAACACAGTGGTATTGAGCGGCTGTTGGAAGCAAAGAATCAGATCCAGTAACGTCAAGAAGAAAACAAGAAAACCAACAAAATCTTACCAAGAAAAGCAAAAAAAAAAGTTTCCTCCTCACCGTCGGGATGAATGGCGATCCAGTACGTTACGTTTTTCCTGAAACTTAATGGCACGCACCACCACTTTATGGAACCGGCTATCTTCAGGGGTATATCCGAAACAAACAAGCCTACGCTTATTTCAAAGGCCGGCATTTGCAATGCGTTGTAATCCTACATCGTTACAAATGTTGCCATCAAGGAAAGACTAGAAAGCCAGTTATTAAAGCTTGTCAAATGTAACAATCAAATCCAATATTTTCTCAACTTTGCAGCGACTTATTACAACAACTGACTTTATTTATGGGATAGGAGGGTAAACGAGCAGGCGTGTCACATGATGGAAAGCAATCAACGCCGCCCATAGACTTCCGTAGCGCTATAGGCAGTGCGAAAATGTTGCCGACCTTTAAAAAAAGTGTCATTGTGGGAGTGGGAATGCGAGGGGAAGGGTGTTGGGCCTCCGGAACTCGGCCGCTCACCGTACGAAGCGCGGTAGGTAAGCTACCACTCAGACGCCGGTTGTCTGCAGGAGTGTGGTACTTCCCCGGACGGGCTGGCCCATTCATGCTACATACAAATATTATTCCATTATTGACAAAGTATTCGTCTGCAGCGGGCTCTACCGCTATTATGTAATATTAAATAATACTAACGAATCGTAAATGTTTCATCACGAATGGACAATGTATGTGGTGTGTATATGCCGGGGAGATATGGAGGTGGTGACGGTGGGTGGGGGTGAGGTGGGGGGAGTAGAGGTACACAGCATCGGGTCATCTCGGAGGCAATCGAGTTAGCGCGCTGTTGCCGGCCATTGCGGACTTGCGGATGATGACACAGTACACGATAACATCACAAAGTAATCCATTATTTTATAAACGTAGATAATAAATCTAGAGATTTTGATGCGAATACATACTATCTCCCGTAGGGGTAGGCAGAGACCACAGATCTTCATCCGCTACGATCCCGGCACACACTCTCTGCTTCCTCCACACTCGTCCATTCTTCCTCTCACATTCATCGTAGCACAACGGCTCTCCGTTAGTCGATACGCACCCCCTTGGGAGTCAGGACGTGACGGGTGGCGAACCAAGTCGCCGTCATTTTTTAACATATTAGATATATTTAAATTTCTCATAGTGAATCCCACGAGCCACCAGGGAGGATGGAAGTCAGCCTCAGAAGGTAAGGCACTATAGTACCCGATTTCGGGATGGTCGGCATGCTTTCGACTAAGCTCGCCCCTAGCCGTGCATCCATTGTCACGGTAGATTATGGATTGGCGGAGAGGAAGAGAAAAGGATAGAGAAGAAAAGATAGACCAGGGGGAAGGAAAAAATAGATTTAGACAGGATGATAGGGATATGATACTACCGCAACGGAATACAAGGATTGATACGGTAATAGCTCGGGAGGCCGGGGTCGCGTATGCGTGTACCAATCCCATAACTACCGGACAGACGGCTTGGCGAAGATACTCTCTGACCAATGTGGGGAAGAATATGGATGCAAATAATATGGCAGCTGAGCTAACATCTTCCCTTATCGTAAAGGGAAGATGTTAGCTCAGCGACAGAGGTTGACTTCGAGATCATATAGAAGCATTGGAGCGAATATTTGTACAAGCCCCTGCAACGCGTATGAGACGCCTCTGATGTTGTGGATGTCTTTGGGCGACGGTGATCGTTTACCCACAGGTGATCAGCATGTTTGTTACCATCCTCTGCTATAAAAAGAGAGGCAGAGACGAGATGCGTGCAGCCGAAGTTCAGAGTAGGTGGCTTGCCCTAGGTGAAGCCTCTATGTAGCTGTGGTGTGCGGTGACTCAAATAAAATACATTTATTTTATTGATTATATGTTGTTAACGGATAAAATACAAAAGAGATGATACCTGCGGACTTTCTTTCGCCGTTTCTTCTCCGTTCAGAGGAATTTCTTTGCAAAATGGTAGTAAACACTTTAGTGATAATAATAATAATACCTTAAATTTCAGAAATTAACGCACTAGGATTCCCTATATTGTGGGAAATTAGGCTCTTCCCTTATCTACACAAATATCAAAAAAGAAAAACAAAATGGCAGGCAGTCATGAGAACTGCCTACAGCAGTGAAAACTTAACACAGTATTTTGAAATACTTAATAATAGTATTTGAAATAACATTACAATTACTTCCAAATTGTAATGTTATTTAAATTATATAAGTTAATAAAAATTGAAGTCTTAATAATATATAAATTAATAATAATATTAATATAAATTAATAATATTAGTAATAAATAAATAATATAAAAATAATTTTAATATTTTAATAATATATACCTTAAGCATTAGCATGTTGCTCACGCGTATCCATAATTTTTTTCGCTATTTAGAGTCGTTCGACGCGGCTATAGAATTTTTCACATCAGTAAAGCAAAGATAATTATAAAAGAAAAAAATTGTGTAAATTAGAAAGAGACACGAAAAGATATTTAAAGTTGTGTGATGGAAGAAGATTGCCGGAAGAAAGAGGTCGTCGGTTGCTAGGCAACGCTTTGTTAGTAAACATTTATTTCCGGAATTTGGCCGGGTTGTAGGTACGTGAAGAAATAATTGTCATTTTTATATACATACATACAAGAAGATAATTATAATGCAATTGATAAATTTGTCCACAGGCTATTGATTTTTCAACCATATATGTCTCACATTTTTGTTTCACTTCAAAAAAAAATTAAACTTTATCGCTAACGCACTGTGACATTCGATAAATTAAATGTAATTTCTTATTCTGAAATAAAAAATTTGAATTTGATTAAAAATTTAAAAGAAAATTTGGATGCAGCATCTGATTTTTTCGCGTGTTCTACGTAAACTCGAGGAAAGCAATCACAAGACTGAGGCTGCGACAGAAGCACGGACGGTGGTCGCCGCGGTGGTCGCCATCGATGTGCGCTAACCGTGTTTGCGATCCCATCAGTGGGCCACGCCCACGCCGACCACCTGTCCGGTGCTGATACCGCGATGCAATTAGTCCACAAATCGAAGTTGAAACTATCTTAGTTAACACGTATTTGCAAGTTGATGACATCCATTCGTTGTTTGTGCAGCTTGGATGAGCCTCACATAATTATATGGCAAAAGCATTAAGATAAACTGTCTTATCCAAATATTTTGAAAAGTCAATATAATATAAAGTAATATAATATTATATTATATTATATATTGACGACCGATTGGCTCAGTGGCCCTCCGCCCGCGGAGTCAATGGTCGCGGGTTCGATTCCCGCATCGGAATAAATATTTATATAGATTTTTAAATGTTTATTCCGAGTCTGGTAACCTCCCCAATCCACATTTCCTTTCCTGCCCCTTCCTTTCTTCTCTATCCTTCCCCTTCCTCTCCGCCAATCCACGGTCTGCCGTTGTCAATGGATGCGTGGCTAGGGGCGAGCCTAGTCGTAAGCGTGCCGATCGTCCCGGGGTCGGGCTCCCCCGGGGACTATGGTGCCTTACCTCAGCATGCAGGGCTCTGCTGGGGCTGACCTCCATCCTCCCTTGCGGCTCGTGGGATTCACTAAAGACGAATTTAATATACCTAATTTGTCGAAAATGACGGCGACGTGGTTCGCCACCCGTCACGTACTGATTCTCACGAGGGCGAAAAGCGACCAATGACGAGCCGTTTCGCTGCGATGAATGGCAGCGGATGGAGCTCTGTGGTCTCTGCCAACCCCTGCGGGGGATAGGAAACCTAATGTAATAGAAGTGACTAAGGCTCACCGACTTCGTTGGCTGGGCCACGTGGAGAGGATGGGGGAGGATCACACAGTCAAGAGAGCGTATGTGGGTCGCCCAATTGGACAACGTCCTGTGAGGCGCCCCAGGTACCGCTGGAGAGACATGATTGAGGTGAATTGCGCAACCTTGAAGTGTGTAACTGGCAGGAGGTGGCGCAAGACAGGGCAAAGTGGCGTAAGATAACATCTTCGCGCCAACAAAGTTAGTTAGTTATAAAAAACGGTTATCAGCGCTGGAATGACATTCCTCTTGACATTAAAAAAGTCTCGAACAAAATTGTTTTTACACTCAAAGTCCGACAATTTTTGAAGTCCTGCTCATAAAGATGAGAGTACTAACCTACTACCAACTTGCAGCAAAGTAAAAAAGTAAAAGTAAAAGAATATTCCTTGTTTCAATTTTTTATCCTCCATGTTTATTCTCCCTCCCATTATCTATGTCATTTACAACATATTTGCAACTATTCGCTTTTGCTGAGGCTCAAATTTTCCAAGAAGAAATTTTCCAAGCGTTTGAAAAGTCTTATATATTTTTCAATTTTCTCTGCTCAATGACTGAATCATCGCACATTTTCAGTTTGCGATATATGTGTGTAGAGCCACGCTTCAGACGGATACTTTGTCAAGAATGGCTTGTTATTTGTCTGTAGCATGAATGGGCCGGCTCGCCCGGGGAAGTACCACACTCCCGCGGAAAACCGGCGACTGAGTAGAGGGTAGCTTAGCTACTGCGCTTCGTTCGATGAGTGATTGAGTACCGGAGGCCCAACCCCCCCCCCTCTCATAACGACCCTTTCCTTAAAGACCGGCAACACTTCTACACTGCCTGTGGCGCTGCGGATGTATATGGACGGTGTTGGGTTGTTTTCCATTAGGTGATACGCCAACTCGTTTGCCTTCCTATCCCATAAAAAAAAATATATGTGTATTCAATCAGTTATGTATTGTATTATACTAAATTACGTGTCTTGTATATTTAGTATGTACTATAAATTAAAATGTAATATGTTACTGCAGATCGGGCTAGGTGGCGCGCCTTGGGTGAGGCCTATGGCCCAGCAGTGGACTGCCGCGGGCTGATATTGGATATTGGATGTTACTGCAGAATGAAATAATGTATTATCTGTCTGTTTGTCTCATTTACTATCTTTAATTTAGAATTAAAATATCTATGACTGTACGGAAATTTTGACATAATATTAGGACGCGGCTCGTGCCTCCTCTAGAAGATAACGTGTTAATTATTAAAAGTCGCAAATTGTAGACAATTCAAGAAGGCGATACAGATCTCTCTACAAATGGAACACTTTCAAACCTTATTAAAACTTATTGATTGTGATCTGAGCGAAGGGAATTTTTTGTCCCAATCTGACAGGCATGATGTGTACGACATTAGATGACAGATAAGGGAATGGTAAAATTATGTCTTTAGAACGAAATGGCGCGATGATGAAGTGTTTGTTTGCGAGCTTAGGGACGTGGGTTCGAATACTGTAATAGGATGTAAGTACAAGTAGTTATAGAGTGCTGATGTTTTTTACTTATGAGATAGGAAGGCAAACGAGCAGGCGTGTCATCTGATGGAAGACAATCAACGCCGCCCACAAACATCCGCAGCAGGTACCATAGGCATTGCAAAGCGTTGCAGGCCTTTTAAAAAAGAGTAAGCTTGTTTTTTGAAGGTTCCAATGTCGTATCGATTCGGAAACTCCGTTAGAGCTAGCTGGTTCCACAGGGTAGTGGTGCGTGGAAAGAAGTTTCGGCAAAAACGCACCGTACTGGATTGCTAATCATCCAGATGATGGGGATAAGATTTCTATTCGTTTTTCTTTACGAATTTTAAATTAGGTCTGAAAGTTCTCTGCATAACAACAATACTGATCACGTGCGTCGTAAACAAGTGACGTAAAAACGTTTTTCGTCACGTGACTTAAGAGTGATTGCCCATTGCCACTTTAGTTTGCTAATTCGAAAGGCTATGCCGGTGAGTTTAGTTCTCTGGCGGATTTGTTTATTCCGAAACATATCTACCAGAGAAACTCCGAGCATAGCTCTCTCCATAACTCTTGAGAGACTCTGAGCTTGTGAAGCAGAATGAATTTTAGCGTCCACGTTTCGGCGCCGGTTAAGTTAATTAATCTTAATTATAGAAAAATAAAAGATAGAATATAAAAAAAATTATTTAAAAAGACATGTGGACGTAATAGACAAAGCAAAATACAATAAGAAAACTTTTGAATCCAAAAAAAAAAACGTCGTTGCTAACAAGCTTTATTTGAGAATGGTCAGTATTAAATCTAACAATCGGCCCCAACACAACATTCACAACAAATATTCGCCAACTCATCCAATCCATCACCGGCCATCAGAACAACACCGGCACAAATTAATACCTGCCCAATGCGAAGTGGATACGAAAAATGTGCACCAAAATTAACTTGAACCGCCGTTCATTTCACGACACATTATTTTTAAATACTTTTGTAGGAGAAAAATAGAATAACGCCAAATGATAGCTCACTTTACGCTGGTCATTTGTAATACCGGCTTATTAGTGATGTTAATTTTGATGTGGTTTCGAATGGCATTTAGAGTGGTTTTAGAATTGCCACCGATATATTTATGTATAAACGGGTGTTTTTGTATCCCATTGATTGCTGGGGAAGCAGATGGAGGTAATTTTTTTTTATATTAACGCGATGAAATTTTTAAAATTGTATTTAACCTAACTCAGGCAAGAGACATGGCCTCTCCTTAAACGAGAGAATATGTAAGTTAAAATATATTTTTTATGGGATAGGAAGCCAAACGAGCAGACGTGTCAGCTGATGAATAGCAATCAACATAAAAAAACCCATTAAAACCGCAGTGCAGAAGTGTTGCCGGTCTTTAAGAAAGGTGTCATTATGGTAGAGGGGATAAAGGTTGGGCCTCCGGAACCGCTCACCGAACGAAGTGCGATAGCTAAGCTACCCACTCAGACGCCGGTTTTCTGCGGGAGTGGAATACTCCCCCGAGCGAACCGGCCCATTCACGGTACAGACAAATAATATGCTATTTTTGACAAAGTATTCGTCTGCAGCGTGGCTCTACCGCTACAAAAATTAAAAGTAATTACAAAATAGAAATGATCTAGGCAAAGTCAAGTTAATCAATTTGTGACAAGGGTAAACGACAGCAATCACAAAAGATTTCTTTGGCATTTCTCAGTATGTATGAGTAAAAAACAATAGCACTCAAAGGGTTAATTAGTGACACCATCCATGCGAAGCCGGGGTAAGTCGCTAGTTTTATATAAATAAAAATTATATTAATAAAAATTGATTCGAATACCGACCGATTGGCTCAGTGGCGGGGCCCTCCGTCCGCGGAGTCAATGGTCGCGGGTTCGATTCCCGCATCGGAATAAATATTTATATAGATTTATAAATGTTTATTCCGAGTCTGGCAACCCCCCCAATCCGCATTTCCTTTCCCTTCCTCTCCGCCAATCCACGGTCTGCTGTGCCAATGGATGCGTGGCTAGGGGCGAGCCTAGTCGCAAGCGTGCTGATCGTCCCGGGGTCGGGCTCCCCGGGGACTATGGTGCCTTACCTCAACATGCAGGGCTCTGCTGGGGCTGACCTCCATCCTCCCTTGCGGCTCATGGGATTCACTAAGACGAATTTAATATACCTAATTTGTCGAAAAAATGACGGCGACGTGGTTCGCCACCCGTCACGTCCTGATTCTCACGAGGGCGAAAAGCGACCAATGACGAGCTGTTTCGCTGCGATGAATGGCAGCGGATGGAGCTCTGTGGTCACTGCCAACCCCTGGCATAAGCGTGAATATATAAATATAAAAATATTTGGTATAAGTAAATTTGATGAATGAATGATTTGTATCACCATTATTAAAATCATTTTAGCTTAATCCTTCTGATACACCATTTTGCATAGCAGACAATATTGTAGAATTACAAACTCGGCTATAGTTAAATTGGTACAATTAAATTGTTTCCCTCGAATACAATTCGAAAATATTACAATTGACTCGACAACACAAACCACTAATTCCATTCGGGAAAAAAACATTCAACAATACGGCAAACTGTTCGCGAAGGGATCACCATTCATTCACTCCCATTCCGCTCTACAATCCATTCACTAATATTGTATTGTAGGTACGTACTCAACAATGATTGTATTGGTTTGTATTTAGATGCACATTTGACATATTTGTAATTGTGTTGTTTGTATGAAAATCGTTACATATATTGAAAAGAGAGGTTCACTTGAATGCACTTTTTTTATCCAATCGCACCAGAAAGTGGGTAATGTATTTAGAAATAGAAAAAAAATTATTTAAATATAAATAAAAAATATATGTTATTTAAATATGGCGCATTACACAAAAATTGCTTATGTATATGTGTGTCTGTGGTCCGTGATTTGACCACGTTGGTTTTCGCTGAAAACCAGCGCCAGGTGCTCCAATAGAACGCCTGGCACACGCCGAGCAAGAACCATTTTATGACACTTGTTAAAAAAAAGGTTTCATGAATAAAGTTTTTTCTATTTGTATATGTAATTGTACAAAAATATATATTTTCTTTTTTCCAATTAGTTCTAGTGACTTATTTTTAAATATTTTAAAATTAGAGTGAAGAAGAGAGAATTAAGTTTATAATATGAAGAGAGAATTTTTTTTATTATAATAAAACATATATTAATTTAGACTTGAATTGAACTTAGAACTTTGATATAGAAGTTAGATAATCTAACTACTGAACCAATAGTTCTTCTTTAATAACATATCAAATAATCAGCTACATTTGCCCAGACGAGGTCTCCACTCCAGTACTCATCTGCTCCAGCGATTGTCGGATTTTTGACAAACATGAGCAGTCCATTGCCACTTTCGTTTGCTAATTCGGAAGACTATGTCGGTGAATTGAGTTCTCTGGCGGATTTCTTCATTGTATTTATATAGTTATTTATTATATGACTTCATTCATTATATGTAACTAACGACAAACAAATTTTACAAGCATTTATATCAAATGACTAGTAAATTACTCGAAGGCAACGGGGCCATTCCTTGGAGACAAATTGTGAAGGTAGGATATAATCGAATTGCCGCCTGGACTGCCGGCCGGGCAAGGCGTCTGTAATTACTGGGGGGGAAATGGTGAGGGAAGTAGGAGGGGGATGCAAAGCAGGCCCGACTTAATAGGCTTTTTATTGTGTCAACTTACACCTGAACTGTTGGGATTTTAAGAAGGGCAAAATTAATTTGTTATTTGAATCGAACAATCCTTGTCTGAACAATTATTTTAGTTTAGATTAGATTAGTTATTCATTAACAACACACACACACACACACACACACATACATCAAGACAGCGATGGCATCCGCTTATACCAAGTTCTATACTCTTTTACAACACATACATACATACATACATACATATAGTCACGCCTGTCTCCCTGTAGGTTAGACAGAGACCACAGATCTCCATCCGCTACGATCCCGGCACACCTTCCTTGCTTCCTCCACACTCATCCATCCTTCCTCTCACATTCATCGTAGCGAAACGTCCGTTCGTCGCTTCTCGCCCTCGTGGGAATCAGGACGTGACGGATGGCGAACCACGTCGCCGTGATTTTTTAACGAATTAGATATATTTAGATTCGTCAAAGTGAATCCCACTAGGCTCAAGGGAGAATGGAGGTCAGCTCCAGCAGAGCGCCGCATGCTGAGATAAGGCACTATAGTACCCGGGGGAGCCCGATCCTGGGACGGTTGGCACGCTTGCGACTAACCTCGCCCCTAGCCACCCATCCTTTGGCACGGCAGACCGAGCGACCGACGAAGAGAAGGAAAAGGGAAAATGATAGAGAAAAAAGGAAAACTCAAAGGAAAGAAAAGATGGATTTAGACAGGATGATAGGGATATGGTACTACTGCAACAGAGGACAAGGAGTGACACGGTAGTAGCTCGAGAGGTCGGGGTCGCGTACCCGTGTTCCAATACCATAATAACCGGACAAGTGGGTAGGCAAAGATACCTTCTGAAATTGTAAAAGTTTAATATATGAATGACAATAAATAAATAAAATAATATAAACAAACCTTTTTTAACAATTTATAGAAAAAATAAGATATTTTAATATATGGACAGTCAAAAGTTTTACTTAGCTAAGATCCGCGACAAGCAAAACAATAACAGAAAATGTGTGTTTTTCCGTTGGGTTAAGTGGATTTATTTGGAACTTAAACCAAAAACTTATCAACGCCAAACAAACACTATCACTTTTCCATCTTGTACACGACACGTGTTTCGCCCCAACACGAGGCATCTTCAGGTATAGTAGACTCTACGGAAGACAACCGAAAAGATAAATAAAGATATTTTAAGTAAGAATCCCTCTGCACGTACCGGACAAGGTATAAATTAAAAATCTGTCCAGCTTATAAATTGAAACAAAAAATGAGTTTATCATTCGTGAGTTAACAGCTTTGTAACAAGTTCTTAATTCCTTATATACCTTTCAGTTATTATTTTTACCGTAGAACGACTGACAGCTAATCCTCCATGATTCTGCCATGGTAACCAACGTTGACTCTGTACTAACTGACTCTACTCAGGTAGTAGACTCTACGAAAGACAACAACACTCTACAATTGTGTTTCGTCGAGTCTAGGTTTAATTCTCGGTGAGAATTAGACTTGTAAGTCTCTATACTCTTCTGCGCAACCACAATTTTACTTTACCGATTTGTATTCGCGTATCTTAGAAAAGTGAGTTTGATACCCTGCCTATGATATGTATTTCCTATATAAAGCGTCTAGTTGTATCATCAATGATGTATAGCTTACTTCTGCACTTTTGCAATTTTATACACTGCCCACTAGCACCCGACACACACATTTATATAACGTTACCAATTTAAAAACTAACTTTATACACAACTCAATTATTTCTCTCACACATTATTCCTATAATGAGTTATTTAAAGGCCTAGATTTATTTCATACAACTAAAGCTACATTAAAAAAAAAGTTCTAAAAATTTTCTCTGTTAATAATTATTATTAAATCTACACTTTGCCTCTCTCTCACACACATATATAACATATTATATGTAACTACATGTACAAAATTTTTGTGTATATATTTTTAATATAGTAAGTTTTATATAAATCCAAAATTTGTCTAAATTTGTATAAGTGTTAAAAATATGATATGCTGTGAATTTGGTTTTAAATAAATAAATAAAAAATAGACTGTTCGTCTCTGTACTGGATTTCCGCAAGGTAACGCCCGACTCCATCATTTATAAAAAAATAATTACTTCACGGATAATCAGATGTATGACATCATATTAAAATATAAAATGTATATCTCTTCTACGAGCTCAGCGTTTGTCTTCGAAGTGCACGCGTCCCTGTCTGGCCGGTGCTCCGCCCCGCTCGCACTGATCGCATTAAGCATCCATTTTTGTAAGCGCTCGGAGCCCGATCCAATTTCAAACTCATTTGTTAGCGCGTAAAACAATTATTAAAAAAACACCGGCGAGCCGGCGCGGCGAGCAATTTTTGTCATTTTACATCACTTAGCCGCGCGCCTGGCGGGGAACAGCGAACGCTGTGGAGTTCGTTCTCTAATTAATTTTGGCAACAAACTTGTTCCCATTTTTTTATTTTTATTATGGGATAGGAAGGCGAATGAGCAGACGTTTCACCTGATGGAAAGCAATCAACGCCGCCCATAGACTTCCGCAACGCCATAGGCAGAAGCGTTGCCGACCTTTAAGGAAAGTGTCATTATGGTAGGGTGAGAGAGGTGGGAGGGTTGTGGGCCTCCGGAACTCCGCCGATCACCGTACAAAGCGCGGTAGGTGAGCTACCAGACGCCGGTTTTCTGCGGGAGCGTGGTACTTTTTTAAGCAAGCCGGCCCATTCATGCTACAGACAAATATAATGCCATTCTTGACAAAGTATTCGTCTGCAGCGTGGCTCTACCAGTACTACAATTTTTAATATACAGTTGTTTTAGTATTAAAACCAAACCATATTGAAACAGATAATACAGAAGACAGTGTATTAAAGGAATCAACGGTCGCAGGTACGATCTTCGCGTTAGGATAAATATATGTATGCATACATACATACATACATACATATCGTCACGGCTGTCTCCCGTAGGGGTAGGCAGAGACCATAGATCTCCATCTGCTACGATCTCGGCATACTTCCCTTGCTTCCTCCACACTCATTATTCTCCTCATGCAAGCCCGCCGGTTGAGGGTACTCTTGACCTGGCCCTTCTTAAAAAGTTCAGCAATCTGGTCAAGGAACGTTTTTCGTGGTCTTCCTCTTCCGGCCCTTCCATCCACATTCGCAAGGTAAATTTCTTTTGCCAGTCGTCTTTCATCCATCCTCTCTATATGTCCAAACCATCTAAGCATCCCTTTTTCTACTTTTGTCACAACACCTTCTTTTACTCCACATTGCTCTCTTCATATCTTCATTTCTTATTCTATCATTCAAGGTTACACCACACATACTTCTTAATGCTCTCATTTCCACCGCATTCAGTCTGCTTTCATGCTTCTTCTGCCAAACCCAACTTTCACTACCGTATATAAGCGTCGGAACAAGCACCCCCTGATGAACCGCCAGTCGGGCCGTTTTTGACACATTCTGACTTTTCATAAAGGAGTGCAGGGCTCCGTCAACCTGATTACCAACTTTCACTCGTCTTTCAATGTCTCCTTCACATTTTCCATCTCTTGTAAACAGTGATATATGTATGGCCAGCATATATTTATTCCGAGTCTGGTAACCCCGCCAATCCGCATTGGACAAGCGTGGTGGGTTAATGTCCGTTCCTCTAGAAATGTAGAGGCCCGTAGATACTAACCAGTCGGACATATATAGGCTGTAAGCTGACCCTGACCTAAATCTAAAGCTATTACTAAGAAAGAAATAGAATCTTTGGTACAAATTATGAAAACCAATTTAAAATAACATGAATATATGAAAAAAGTCTGTCAATATGATTAGAAATAAATAGTTTGCTTGCAGATGATGACATTTGCACCAATATTACGTAAATCTTATACAATTGATGACGCTTATATTTTATTTATTTATGTATTTAAACTTTTTACACAAAGCGAACATCCAGGGTGATTTAATGCAATCCCCTCCAGTCGACCTACTGCAAATGTTTTCAACATCTCGTCATAGCTCTATCAATTTGAATAAAATAGATTTTGTTATGACAGAGCAGGCAAATGTGCTTGCAGGTCACCTGATGATAAATATCCCATAGACACGCCTAACACCGGAAGTGTCTCAAACGCGTTATCAAAACTCTGAAATATCTAATCATTGACATTAGGATTTTATATAAAATAACTGTTGATGACTGCTCCACGACTCCCCTATTCTCCGCCGGCGCTACATTTTTCCGCCGCTAACCGAATAGCGTCATGCGTGCCAGTACTCCTGGCCCTTGTCCAACTGCCTCGGCAACCCACGTCCTGCAACAAGACCATGTTGAGTGCTCAATAATGTTCTTCGACCTATACGTCTATAGCAGACAATTTACGAATCAACGTCTTTCTTTGAGACCCGGGCTTATTCTTCTAATAAAACTCTCTCCATCCCCCCGTACTATGGCGCCTTACCTTAGCATGCGAGGCTGTACTGGGGCTGACCTCCATCTTCCCTTGCGGCTCGTGGGATCCACTGTGACGAATCTTAATATACGTTTCGCTATGATGAATGTGAGAGGAAAGATGGATGAGTGTGAAGGAAGCATGGTGTACCGGGATTGTAGCGGATGGAGGTCTGTGATCTCTGCCTTCTCCTACGAGAAACAGGCGGAATGATATGTATGTATGTACGTAATTATACATCAAAAATCATCTTCTTTCTTTCATTATGATCCTATGTCTCCATTGGGATCGGTCTTGAGCGACGCGCCTTCAGGCCACCTCAACCCGATGGATTTCATCTCGGCTGCTACTTAGCGCTACCAGGGTATCAAAAATCATAAGAGTAAGTATTGTTGCCACGACAAAAACGAATTGGCCAACACAATAATATAATATTAAGTTCACGTACCTACTGAACTTCTCAGAATAGATTTGCTTAACAAACTGAAAAAAAAATGCGGTTAATTTTTATGTTGCAATAATGTAACACACACTATAATTAACATTAGGGATCGTTAGGTGCTAGCGGTGTGTGTGCCGGGCGAGAACAATGAGCGGGTTCGATCCCGCGACCCGGTCGGGTCGTATATACCATGTCGCGTACTGTACTAACGTGTCATTAGGCGTGAACACACGTGTAGTTATCGCCACGGGACGCCGATGCGACGTTCAAAGCTTTGTTGGACTGCTTTAGGGTACTGTTTAAAAATAAAACAAGCGCAGTTAAAAAAAAACCTTACAACATTTCCAAATGTCACATTATTACGGACCCATTTAATGTTGTCATCTTAGCTAAGGCATTTTTCGCAGGATATTGCTTCTCTTCCAATTAATCGGGCACGTCCACACCCCGCGCAGAGGTGTGGGATCGAGCCTCGGGGATAAACCCCACTGCTCGTGCAGCAGCTCAATTGAGCAACCGCCTCCCGGTCCTAGATACCGTTGTTCCTAGTAGATTTTGGGCGTCCTTTAACGACTTCGCGTCGTCGAAATGTGGCTGAACCTATACCTACGTTGGGTCCGTCGCTGGCCCTCTTCCCTCACGGGAGTTAGGTGGCGACAGGAGGATTTCGCGTGGGAGCGGACGTCTCTCAGGTGGGCGAACGTGAAGAGGAGCAAAATGCTTTTCTTCCGTTATATATTTATACATAGAAGTTCAAACATCAATATGGAAGAAGTGTTTGGCTACTCTATGTTTAATATTAAAGAAATAATTAGATGAACAAAAAAAATTCACAATTAAGGAAAGTAGAACTCAAGTAACAGAATACGTAACAAAAACATACATGTCCTATACCCTAGCTTGAGTCCTACAAGAATATATCTAAATAAACCGTTTTAATGTCTTTATGACTCACGTACTACAAATATTTGTTCGGGATAATGCCAGCCATTGAATTCCATTACCGTACAACCCGCCACAAGGAAGAGTTTCATTCCCACCATGTGGATGGGTGGGGATCCAGTACGGTGGGTTTTTCAGAAACTTCTTTCCACGAACCACTCCCCCGTGAAACTAACTACGATCCCGATACACTTTCCTTGCTTCCTTCACACTCATCTATCTTCTCATTCATCCATCCTCTCACATTTATCGTAGCGAAACGGCTCTCCGTTCGTGGGAATCAAGACGTGACGGGTGGCGAACTACGTCGCCGTCATTTTTAAACAAATTAGGTAGGTATATTAAGATTCGTTAAAGTGAATCCCACGAGCCGCAAGGCAGGATGGAGGTCAGCCCCAGCAGAGCCCCGCATGCCGAGGTAAGGCACTATAGTGCCCGGGACAGCCGGATCCCGGGACGGTCAGCACACTTGCGACTAAGGTCGCCCCTAGCCACGCATCCTTTGGCACGGCAAGCCGTGGATTGGCGGAGAAGAAGAGAAAAGGCCGGGGAAAGAAAAGATTTAGACAAGATGACAGGGATATGATACTATCGCAACGGAAGACGAGTAATACGGTAGTATAAGTATAATAGAATAAATATATTATTGTTTCTAAAACGGAACGGGAATTTTACCATTTAGCGAACGGCTCATGCTTACATACATCATATCGTCACGCTTGTCTCCCGTAGGGGTAAGCAGAGACCACAGATCTCCATCTCCTATGATCCCGGCATACTTCCCGTGCTTCCTCCACACTCATTATTCTCCTCTTGCGAGCCCGCCGGTTGAGGGTACTGTTGACCTGGTCTTTCTTAAAAAGTTCAGCAATTTGGTCAAAGTATGTTTTTCGTGGTCTTCCTCTACCGACCCTTCCATCCACATTCGCAAGGTAAATTTCTTTTGCCAGTCGTCTTTCATCCATCCTCTCTATATGCCCAAACCATCTGAATATCCCGTTCTCTCTCTCTTTCTCTATTAAATTACAGAATTTTGTTTACACGATGTAATTCTGAAGATGAAGAAAGTGGCATTACATTGTTTTATGCAGAACCTTCTGAGCAGCGTCGAGTTCATAAGTCCGCGGGAGGTAGGCCCTCTCGTCTAAGGGCGGGTAATAACGTTGTGCCTCTCTAATACAGTTATTGAAATCGCATCCCGGCGCGCCCCGGGGCAAAAACTAACAAATTAAACGCATTGAAAACGATCCTTGAACAAATTGCGAATTTATTACGGCTCTAGCAATTTGTTTTTATAGATTACCATCGGATTTGATCACTGCCGAGTTGACGGGGGTAGATATAATTATATAACTTTTCCTAGGTTGTTTGTTATGTATGTGTGTGTGTGTGTCGGTATCAATATCCTCACTGTGGTCCGCGGTCTGACAACGTTGGTTCTTGCTGAAAACCAGCGCCAGGTGCTCCAATAGAATGTTTGGTATATGCTGAGCAAGAACCATTTTACGACAGTTTCTTTTTATATGGCCCACTGCTGAGCACGGGCCTCTCCATTTATGGAGGAAGAGACGCTAACCCACCACGCTTGTCCAATGCGGATTGGTAGGGTTACCAGACTCGGAATAAATATTTGTAATCCATACATATATTTATTCCGATGCGGGGATCGAACCCGCGATCATTGACTCCGCGGGCGGAGGACCCCGCCACTGAGCCAATTGGTCGTTTATCTAGAATTTATGACAATTATTAGATTAAAATTATTTTCTTTTTGTTTTGTTTATTTGTATAATGTAATTATAAAAAAGTTCACGAAATAAAGTATTTTGTACTCTATTCTGCATACAAATTTTAAAAAAGGACAACGTTTAGGAAGAAAACGTGTGCATACATTATTTGTATTAATAAATAATTTACAACAAAAAGTGGTTAAAATACATGGCATAGTATGGAACATGCTACAGTATGGAAGTCTGTCAAGTTGACAAGACCTGTAAGCCTAGAGTTGACGAGACCTGTAAATTTGGAGTTGAAGAGACCTGTAAATCTAGATTTGACGAAACTTGTAAATCTAGAGTTGACGAGACTTGTAAGTTTACAGTTAACGAGACCTGTAAGTCTAGATTTGACGGGACCTGTAAATCTACATTTGACGAGACCTGTATATCTAGAGTTGACGAGACCTATAAATATAGAGTTAATTTTAACAGGTACGAGTATGTACCTATAGAACTTGAGGTCTTCGTTTGACCTATTCGTCGCTCCAAAATAGATTCAGTGAAATAAATCGAAATTTTAAAACAATCGTCGTGGGGCGCCTACCCTCTCTACTTTATTATGGCACTCACAAAGGGAGCTGGCACCGAGTGACCAAGCTTCACTATCTATCGTGGACTGTAATTAAGTTATCTATCAGTAATTTACACAAAATAAAATTACACTAAATAATTATAATGGTGTCGATCAATTGGCTCAGTAGCGAGGCCCCCAGCCCATGGAGTCAATAGTAGCGAGTTCGATGCCGTGAGCAGGAACCTGTTTGTAAATTGGTAAATGCATATCATAAATCCCTCGTATTGTTATTGTTAAATATTCATTGTAATCATTGTGTATAGTTGTAACTGGACTTCAGATTTACCTTAAATTCTTTTGCATGTTCGTTATCTTATATTTTATTTAATCTGTAGTCTGTAACTGTAACTTTTGTAATAATAAAATAAAAATAAATATGAATGTGACTTATATTTACTTCCATTATTGTGTAAACACGTTGTTGGGTTGAGGGTAGGTACCTCAACACAACAACGTGTTTACACAATGTGCAGAGAGTAGAACCCAGGTCTCTCTCACTCGTGCGAAACATATATCTTTCAATCAAGCAATCAACGCCACCCATAGACATCCGCAACGCCATAGGCAGTGCGGAAGCATTGCCGACCTTTAAAGAAAGTATCATTATGAGAGTGGAAGGCAAACGAGCAGGCGTGTCACCTGGTGGAAATCAATCAATACCGCCCATACATATCCGCAGTGCCGTAGGCAGCGCAGAAGCGTTGCTGACCTTTAAGGTATGTGTCATTATGAGAGTGCGAGTGGGAAGGGAGGGGATGGGGGTGGTTAAGGGTGTTGGGCCTCCGGAACTCAGCCGCTCATCGTACGAAGCGTGGTAGTTAACCTACCACTCAGACGCCGGTTTTCTACGGGAGTGTGGTACTTCCCCAGGCGAGCCGGCCCATTCACGCTACAGACGAATATTATGCCATTCTTGACAAAGTATTCGTCTGAAGCGCGGTTCTATCATTATCTGTTTGGAGAATCTAGAAGGAAAAGCAATGTATAGATAAGTTATTGATGTGGATTTTAATAGAATTAAAATATATAATAGAGCTTTTATATCACACAGAGGTCTCGGGTTTAAAGGGACTGTTATATACAGTACGGAAGTCTAATGAATGGACCATCAAACCGCACCAATTGAAATTCACCGTTGATCGGTGTGCAGTACACGTGTTATTGTATTTTGTCCTAACACCTGACCTGCAATATGGTCACAGTAGCCGGGTGATGCTATCGAGTGAGCAGATTAGCGCAGCGTGGCCCCGCTGCAGTCAAGGGGTAGGTTCATTCGCGGGCAATTTGCTGGAGATTCGACAATTCGATCGGCGACAACATTTTAATGGATCTGGATTTGGGAAACAAGATCAGGGTATGTTTAACGCGATGATTCAGTGCTAATATTGTGTGACTATTAGACACGACATCTAGTTCTCGAAATAGATGGCTTATAAAAGTACAAATTCGTTCTCACAGATGTCACTGTAATTTACAATAACTATGGGTAAATTTGTAATTTGGCTTGTGTTGGTTGTTAACATTTCGACGCAAAATACCGAAATCCTAGTAAAGCACAAAATGCAAACTTAGCTTACAAAAAAAAACTTTTGAGAATTTTGAATAAATTGTATCTGATCACTCAAAAACAGTTGACCAGTTTTGAGTGATCAGATACAATTTTTTGAGTAATCAGAAACTGATTTCTGCTGTCGTCAACCTGAGAGACTTAGAACATTCGCCTTAATTTTTTGACATCTGTGTCGTTAACAGCATTTTCGCTTTTTGCGTAGATATATTAACCCTTATCAGTCGTAAGTCACCTCTCACGTGACAATACATAATATAGTACTATTGTAGTATATTTTGACCCCACTTAGATCGCCGGATCTCACCTTGATTGACTTTTTTCTGTGGGTTACCTCAAAAGTTTCTAGAAGAAACCCAACGACCATCTCAACGTTAAAATATTTTTTTTATATAGCAAAGGAATGCAAACGAGCAGGCGTGTCACTTGATGAAGCGTTGCCGACCCTAAAGGAAAGTGAAATTGTGGGAGTGGGAGTGGAGTGGGGATAGGAGAGGGAATGGGAGTGGGAAGGAGAGGTTGTTGGGCCTCCGGAACTCAGACCGCTCACCGTACGAAGCGCGGTAGCTAAGCTACCACTCAGACGCCGGTTTTCTGCGGGAGTGTGGTACTTCCCCGGGCGAGCCGGCCCGTTCATGCTACAGACAAATAATATGCCATTCTTGACAAAGTATTCGTCTGCAGCGTGGCTAACGGCATCGAAGCTAACGAGGTCGCTACTTAAGTGAGTGGCACAGAATACTGTGGCTAGATTTTAAGAGTGTGCCCGACGTGCCGAAATTTAAACGAAATAGTTTATTAAAATTAAAACATACACTTTCCTGCTACAAAAAAGAATTTATTCATGGTTTTTTTACTGTCCTTTGTAGTTGTTATATATGAAGATCTAATTCTCCCACCGGACACCCCGTAGTCCCTGTCCAGTCCAGTCGTCACTACACACGACAAGCACACGGGCAGACGTGTGAAGTGGTAACATCGGCGGATCATTAGAAAGCTGTTACCCGAAACGCGACCGGCAACAATGCGACTCTCCCCTACGCAGCGCTGCTCTTGTGTCATTGTGTAGTGGACAGTGGTTCTCAAACTGCAACAACATGGCTGAAGTTTAAATATCTATAATAAAATTAAGTGTACTTAATAAGAATATTAATCTACTAGCTTTTGCCCGCGGCTTCGCTCGCGTAGAATTTGGTCTGCCTCATTCGTGACAGACCATTTTAAATAAATATATATATTTTTTTACTTATTAGTACAATTATATTACCGCAGCCTATTATGCATAAGTCAACTAAAATACAATAATATTGAATGTGTGGAAATGTAACAAGTCAGCTTATCACGCTACGTCTTGATAAAATGGTGGCCATTCTACCAAAACCTTCTATGGACTTTTTCAGTTAACTTAAAAAGTTACGATCACGCATTTATTTCATATCACTTCACTTATACGCCTTAATCGAACTAAATTGCATAATACGCCACCACAATTAAACAATATAACTGATAATAATATAAGATTATGAAAATGAAATAAAAAGCGGGAAAAGTCCATAATAGAACTTAAAGTTTGACAATCACCGACCAGAAAACCACAATGCAACAAAACAAACCATTTAGTTGTACGCCCGTCCCGCTCCAACTCTTGCGTCTCGCTCACACAGGCTCCCCGCGGACTCGTTAGCGACGGATAAACGCTGTAATACAATAATAAAAAAGAAAATAATACAATAGATACACACTGACGCGGTGCAACGCATACGATACACGTAGATACGCCTTATTTCTATGACACTAAAGTCAAAATTCGCGTGTATCACACCGTACGCTGAATTTGTAAAAAACGCAAAAAGCAGCATTTGTGAGAGGCGTTCACCCAATATGTTTTGCAAGGCGCAATTGAATTTTTCTGTTTTTAATTGGTGCGCGCTCGTACTCGTAATGGAACAAGAAAGCAATTTGTCGCCGACGTTGCCATATTGACTAATTTAATTTTTGTGTGAAATATTTATTGCAATAACAAACATTTGCTCCGCTTGTCCTTATATACATGTTTATTATTTACGGTTAACCTATATTTTTGTGTGTGTAAATTGTATATGTATGTATGTGTGTGTGTGTTTTTTTTACGCTTTCCTCCATCTGCTATCATCTGCATCTTTTCATCCATCCTTAGATTAGATTAGTTATTCATTAACAACACACACACACACACACACACACACACACACACACACACACACACACACACACACACACATCAAGACAGCGATGGCACCCGCTTATACCAAGTTCTATACTCTTTTACAACACTTACATACATACATATAGTCACGCCTGTCTCCCTGTAGGTTAGGCAGAGACCACAGATCTCCATCCGCTACGATCCCGACACACCTTCCTTGCTTCCTTCACACTCATCCATCCTTCCTCACACATTCATCGTAGACGGCTCTCCCTTCGTCGCGTCTCGCCCACGTGGGAATCAAGACCTGACGGGTGGCAAAACACGTCGCCGTCATTTGACAAGTTAGGTTTATTAAAAATCGTCATAGTGAATCCCACGAGTCGCAAGGGAAGATGGAGGTCAGCCTCAGCAGAACCCCGCATGCTGAGGTAAGGCACTGTAGTACCCGTGGAGCCTGATCCCGAGATGTGGGCTTGCGCTTGCGGCACTATAATTAGATCGTCATGTATATCGAATTTACAATTTACAATATTATAAGATTTAAATTGTTATATTGCCTTGCTAACGCAAAATCATAAACATACATATCTAGGCAAGACAAGATCATTAACGAGATACCCTCGCTAAAAATTTATTAAAACCCCCTAAAGATCAGGGGAAGATCCCGTGTCGCCGTAGCAGTACTCCGTGACAAGTTGTAATCACGAAGAAGCTCCACAAGAAGGTCGCTCTAGTGGCGCCATCTTGTTGAAACCATGTGTTTAAAGTGAAGGCAATTTACTGAATAATAATTATTAGACCTAATTCTGCCACTAGACATTCTGTATATTATTTGTAACTAAGGAATAGTAAATATATAATTGGTGGGTGGGTTAACGTCCATTCCTCCAGAAATGTTATAAGTGGTAGACGCTGCAGACGAATACTTTGTCAAGAATGGCGTATTATTTGTCTGTATCATGAATGGGTCATATCCCGCAAACGGTTTTCTGCGGGAGTGTGGCTCGAAGTACTACACTCCCGCAGAAAACCGGCGTCTGAGTCGTAGCTTAGCTACCGCGCTTCGTACGGTGAGCGATCTGAGTTCCGCACAAACCCCTCCCTTTCCCACTCCTACTCCCCCTCCGATTCCCACTCCCACTCCCATAATTTCACTTCCTTTAAGGTCGACAACGCTTCCGCACTGCCTATTGCGTTGCGGATGTCTATGGGCGGCGTTGATTGCTTTCCATCAGGTGACACGCCTGCTCATTTGCCTTCTTATGCCATAAAGAAAAATGGGGAGGCCCGTGCTCAGCAGTGGGACATTATAGACTGTTGGAAAAAAATCAAAGCAAAGACGACGAAGCTTTAAGCAAAGACGAATCGGGGACATTTCGTTTTTATACTATAGCAATCAAACGATTAGATGGTAAAGTATAAAATATCATTGAAGAAAATTAGTAAGTATACATTATGACTTAAAAAGTTTAAAGCTGGTAAACATTGGATTTGTATACACAAAGGTCGCTCGGCGATCTTTATGCAACGCGATCCGTACTTTGTGATCACAGATCTGTGATACTGATCTCTTTGTGGCTGTATGTATCGGACCGACCGAACTAGTAATTATACGCAAAAACCGCAGCATGAATGGAGAAACTGGAAATTATTGCAATGACAAAAGGTTACAGATTTTTTTCCAGCCGTAACCCAGTTTTAAACTCTATTTATTGTATATAATGAGAATTTAACATCAATAAAGTATCTAATTTCTATAGATCTGCACAATCAATTAAAGGTAATTCAATATAGTATAATAGTTTATAAAGGCGATCCAATACGGTGCGTTTTTCTCATAAATTCATTCCACACACCACCACTCCATAAAACCTCGTTACCTTCAGCGGCGTCTCTGTACTGTTACGATATTGGAAATTTCAAAATACAATTTTATTCTTTCACCAATTCGCAACTCCATTACAAATACTTGACTTAAACTCCAATATAATATAATGGTAAACACCATTACAAATATGCCGAAAGCTATGTGGTGCTTCTTGGTAGAGACCTATGTATAGCAGTGGATTGCCGCAGGCTATTGACGACGATGAAATTTTAATTTCATAGTAATATTAATTTCATAGTAATATTAATTTCATAGTAATATTAATTTCATAGTAATATTAATTTCATAGTAATATTAATTTCATAGTAATATTAATTTCATAATTTTTACGTGGGCTGCCATTAACGGAATATCCGCTCTACAACATTATAAAACGCTGAAATATACTCCTAAACAACAAATGTATATTTTCTCGCCGTAAGTCGCTGAAATAACATGAACGATACTCCTTATTGTCTTCTAAATGTATTTTTTATTTTACTTAATAATTACAATAGTTATATGCATACTACTATGGTATGGGAATTATTCATTTCAAATAAGCTCATTGCCATCCACCTGCTACGATACATACATCATCACGAGGCATATTTTCATCCACACTCATCACTCTCTCCATACTAGTTTGCCGTACTTCGGCAATTTGGTCAAGGTATGTCCTTGGTATTGCCCTATCGACCCTTCCGTTCACATCCGTTCTCTATATGTGCCCAAACCATATAAGCGTCCCTTTCTCAACTTTTGTCGCGACACCTTGTTTTTTTAAATATCTGTATGACTTACAAATATTTATTCCAAATCTGATTACCCCGCCAATCCACATTAGACGATCATGGTGGATTTAATGTACCCCAGCATAATATATAATATATGCAAGCTGTAAAAAAAATGCAATTTTTCGATGTATTCCCCTGAAAAATTGCTATTTTTTTTTTGTCACTACACTCTCTGTTACTAAGCTTCTTGTTGAGAGGTGAAGGTCCTCTTTCCTCCAAATTCTTCCCTAATTCCACATCATATTCCTTTGTGATACACAATTTTCTATCTGCTGCTTCGTTAGGCGATATATTTTGTTGTGTATTTGTGTCTTCAATAAAAAAGAAAAAAATCCAGCCTATCAATGGAGCATGAAGAAGTAATACATCAAATAAAAAATCATTAAGTCGTTTAATAACCAACAAGGGACAGCTTAGCACTAACACCTCGGAACAACTCCCTTTGAGGAGCTCAAGAGCCGACCCAATAATGCGAAACAAATCCCTTTACACGCACCACCTCAACACAAATGCCTTTGATGGCGAAGATTCTCAGAAGTGATGTGAATAGCATCGAGCAGTTGACCACTGCTCACTATCACAATGGAGGAACCGATTCGGCTTTGTGAAACAGTTCAAACATCTCGAGTTACTTACTGTTTGTAAGTGTGAAGTAAGGCTGACGATGTGTTCTCACTTTTCCGGACAGTCTTTTTTGCTAAAATTTTTTATTATTATTTGCTAAAATTATATATATATATATATATATATATATATATGTGTGTGTGTGTGTGTGTGTGTGTGTGTATGTATATATATTAAAGTGAGCGACGAGCCACGTCGCCGTCAATTTTTAACAAATAAGGTGTATTAAATTCGTCTTTAATGAATCCCACGAGCTGCAAGGGAGGATGGAGGTCAACCCCAGCAGAGCTCTGCATGCTGAAGTGAGGCACCAGTACCCGGAGGGGTCTGATCCCGGGACGGTCGGCACGCTTACGACTAAGCTCGCCCTTAGCCACACATCCATTGGCACGGCAGACCGTGGATTGGCGGAAAGGAAATGAATCCCAGACTCGGAATAAATATTTATAAATCCTAAATATTTATTCCATGGTGGGATGTACCACACTCGCGCAGAAAACCGTCGCCTGAGCGGTAGCTGAGCTACTGGTGAGCTTTTGAGTTCTGGAGACCTAACCCCCCCCTCCACCTCCTTCTCCCCCTCCCATGACACTTTCCTTAAAGGCCGGCAACGCTTCTGTACTGACTGTGGCACTGCAGATGACTATGAGCGGCGTTGATTGCTTTCCATCAGGTGACACGCCTGCTCGTTTGCCTTCCTATCCCATAAAAAAACGTAGCATCATGACGAAATTAAAATCGGCAGATACACATGTGTACTACCAACACGGCGTCGAGCCGATGGAATCTGCTATGTGCGCAGATTCCTAAATATACTTTACTGTGAAAGCCAATAGAGTAAATTCGAATCAATTAAAATTTTACTCTACTGCAGTTGAAATACCTGCATCTGATACTTAATATCAGATACAAGCATTTCAAATTAGTAGTATTTAAAAGAAAAATTAAAACCTTGTAGCATTGGAACCTTCAAAAAACAAACCGCTTCTGCACTGACTGTGCGCTGCGGATGTCTATGGGCGGTGTTGATTGTTTTCCATCAGGTACATCACCTGTTTGTTTTATTGTATGCCCGTTTGTTTTATTTTTTATAGAATAGGAAGGCCACGGTGTTCGTTTGCCTTCTTACCCCATAAAAAATAAAAGCCTTATAAATATTCTCGTAATATCCCAAAAAGGTTTGTATGAAGGAGAGACACCCGCTCACCAAAAAATACGTCACTAAGTGACCATTAAACGGATTTGCGTAGAGAGGGCCATTGTCGTGCCTCCATTGTGCGCGTGTTTGTATCGGGAGCAAGATATTTGTAATGTTGTTTGTATTGCATTCACAATACTACATGAACTACCGGACAAATAAATATCTTTATATGTATACACCTATTCACGGTATTAAATAGTTTATATATCAATACACAGATAAATAGAATTGTAATACAAGGAAAAAAATTAAATGTATGATATCAACCAAACAGAGGGATTTTTTTATGGGATAGGAAGGCAAACGAGCAGGCGTGTCACCTGATGGAAAGCAATCAACGCCGCCCATAGACATAGGCCTCCTCCAAGGACATCCGTTGCTCTCTGGAGCGAGCTATTTGACGCCAGTTTGAGCCGGATCTCTTTGATCTCGTCTCCCCAACTCGCGTGGGGTCTTTCTTGGTTACGGTTCCTTTGCAGGCCTTTCTTGCTTTCCTGGTGCTTTGGTCCTGGGAACGTTCGACATGTCCAGCCCATCTCTACTTTAATCCTGGGGCGTATACTAGGGCATCAGTAGTTTTAAATAGTAAAGGCTCTGATTTTTGAATATCGAATTTTTTGTTTCTTTGTTTTGTGTTTATATGGAGCATACTGCACTTAATTCCTCATTGACACGTGGTGATTTTTTTTTACTCTCTTAATGAACTTAAATCTATGAGAAGCGGGAAAGAAGAACCGAGTTGAAGATTCTGGTTTTGGTTTTTATTGAGGAATTGCTTTTGAATATTTCTTTAAATAAAAGAAATATTCTGTAGCAATTAACAACCATATTATTATTAATTTCTTCTTCTTTACTAGAGATGGAAAATGTGAAGGTGACATTGAGTGGCGAGTGAAAGCTGGTAATCAGGTTAATGGAGCCCTGCACTCCTTTATTAAAAGTCAGAATGTGTCTAAAACGGTCCGACTGGCGCTCCATCAGGGGGTGCTTGTTCCGACTCTGATATACGGTAGTGAAAGTTGGGTTTGACAGAAGAGTCATGAAAGCAGACTGTAAACGGTAAGATGAGAGCATTAAGAAGTATGTGTATAACTTTGAATGATTTGATTCGAAGATGTTAATGCTGGTAAGCTACAGGCTACAGCTTTATCGAATTCTGCGCCCGTGGGCTCAGAGCCTGCTGACAAGTAAAATATATTTGGGAATCTAGGAAAACTTTGAATGATAGAATAAAAAATGAAGATATACAAAAAGCGACGTGGAGTAAAAGAAGGTGTCGTGACTAAAAATGAGAAAGGGAGGCTTAGATTGTTTGGGCACATAGAGCAGATGGACATGAAATACGACTGCCAAAAGAAATTAACGTTGCGACATGGATAGAAGGATCGATAGGGGAAAACATACTTTGACCAAATTGCTGAAATTTTTAAGAAAGGCCAGGTCTAGGGTACCCTTTATCGGCGCACTTGCATGAGAAGAGTAATGAGTGTGGAGGAAGCAAGGAAAGTATGCCGAGATCGTAGCAGATAGAGATCTGTGGTCTCTGCATACCCCAATGGGAGACAGGCGTGATGATATGTAAGTATGTAAGTATTTAAAAGCTATGCTCTACGTGAGGGTACATTTATAAGAAAACAATTTTTTTTAATTGTCTATAATATTTGTGAATTCCCCCACAGTGATGAAAACGCAACGTTATTCTGTGAACACACGAGTACGTTACATGCACTTCACTCCAGGTGTTTGCGCGGCGGGGTGAGGGGCGCGGGACACGGGTTGCCGGGGGTCGGGACGAGGTGCCTGAATTCGATTCCGGGCTATTGAAAAGTTTCAAGAGGCGAAAAGCTTCGACAAACGAAGCTAAGTGAATTTCGAGCCCTCGGAAAATGCAGGGCCGGACTCGTGGCGTAGGTATTGCTATTGTAATCTTTTACGAGCTACTATTTATGTTTCCGTAGAGCACGTACATGAATTTTTTTACATGATATGATAAATGTTTTTATAATATAATCAAAATTATAATTACACATATTGGGTGTCCGGTGCCGTGAATTTTTTTTTACTTATTCACGCCTATCCCTCGCAGGGGTTGGCAGAGACCACAGGGCTTCATCCGCTACCATTCCCCGCAGCGGAACGGCTCTCCATTTATTGCTTCTCGCCTTCGTGAGAATCAGGACGTGACGGGTGGCGAACCACGTCGCCGTCATTTTTCAACAAGTTAGTTATATTAAATTCGTCTTAGTGAATCCCACGAGCCGCAAGGGAGGATGGAGGTCAGCCCCAGCAGAGCCCTGCATGCTGAGTTAATGCACCATAGTACCCGGGGGAGCCAGATCCCGGGACGGTTGGCCAGAATTATAAATCTAATAATCCTTATTTGAAAGTAATAGTCAAGGTTGAACACCTAATTCTACCACCGGATACATACCTTTATAAGACTATTATCATATATAATTATAGTTTAGTTTTACATTATTCTGTTCTAGCAGCAGTGTTTTGGACGCTACAAATAGCTTGAAGCTACTAAGATAGTATAAAGATGGGCGCTAACGTTTACTGGAAGGTCGCAAGCTCAGTGACACAGCCTGGTTTAAGACACTTGCGCATAGGAGACGGAAGAGGCGCTGAGGAGGCCCCTTGCATACCTCCGTGACACTATCCTGCCGGGTGTGCCGCTCATGTATCAGGGTGCACAGCCACGAGAGGCAATGCCCCGAAGACATTGTTTAATGAATTGCAGTAGACGTATAGGCCGAAGAAGAATACTAATAGATGACACTAGAGCAGAAAACATACACCCATATCGTCACGCTTGTCTCCCGTAGGGGTAGGCAGAGACCACAGATCTCCATCTGCTACGACCTCGGCATACTTTCCTTGCTTTCTCCGCACTCATTATTCTCCTCATGCAAGCCCATCGGTTAACGGTACTCTTCACCTGGCCTTTCTTAAAAACTTCAGCAATTCGTTCAAGGTAAGTTTTCCCTATCCGTCCCCTGCCGACCCTTCCATTCCACTAGAGGAGAAAAAAAAATACAATCGCAATTAAAAATTATATTTTTGTACAAACTTATATTTATTTATTTATAGAATTGGTTTCGAATTCAATTTATTTTAACGAACAACCTAAGTCCGTCCCTGTGCGCGCGGCTTGGTTCCAATTTTTATCAATCCCATTTCATTTCCCCTTACGAAAGTTTTCCTCCAATTTCGCGTTCTCGCCCCCGCCCACCTAGTGATGTGCCAATTTCACACGTTCCTTTGTCAACGATAACAAAACACGGTGTACGGACATCATGGCAATATACGAAATGTTACCTAACTTACCATCGATAATCTAAGTATCCAGCTACAAATACTATTTACGCAAGACAAAATCGATTACATTTGAACACGTCTAAATAAAATATTCTATCACTTCAAAATTTTGATGTTTAAACATTTCTAACTTTGTCAAAAATGGCATAATATTTGTCTGTAGCACGAATGGGCTGGGAAAGTACCACACTCTCGCAGAAAACCGGCGTCTGAGTAGCTTACCTACCGCGCTTCGTCCGGTCAGCGGCCGAGTTCCGGAGACTCAATACCCTCCCCCATCCCTCTTCTCCTCCCCCTCCCATTCCCACTCTTATAATGACACTTTCGTTAAAGGTCGACAACGCTTCCTCACTGTCTATGGCGCTGCGAAAGTCTATGGGCGGCGTTGATTGCTTTCCATCAGGTGACACGCTTGCTCGTTTGTCTTTCTATCCCATAAAAAAATAGCAGATAAAATAACTAATCAATTTCATTATTTTTTAATTTCATTTCTTCTGTTGCTTTTTGAATTCAATTGTTTCATAATTAGAGACCTGGTGGTCTTGCTTTATTTCCTTTCTGTCTCATAACTTTCATTATTCACACTCTTACGTTATATTAGGTGACGCATTTGCATTTCCCTTAATACTTAGGGGTACTATTTATCAGCGATGGTGTTTGCTTTTTATCAGACAACAAACTTACTCGTTTGTTAGACCGACCGATTGGCTCAGTGGCGGGGCCCTCCGCCCGCGGAGTCAATGGTCGCAGGTTCGATTCCCGCATCGAAATAAATATTTATATGGATTTATAAATGTTTATTCCGCGTCTGGTAACCCCCCCAATCTGCATTTCCTTTCCTGCCCCTTTCTTTCTTCTCTATCCTTTCCCTTCCTCTCCGCCAATCCACGGTCTGCCGTGACAATGGATGCGTGGCTAGGGGCGAGCCTAGTCGAAAGCGTGCCGATCGTCCCGGGGTCGGGCTCCCCCGGGGACTAATAGTGCCTTACCTCAGCATGCAGGGCTCTGCTGGGGCTGACCTCCATCCTCCCTTGCGGCTCCTAGGATTCACTAAGACGAATTTAATATACCTAATTTGTCGAAAAATGACGGCGACGTGGTTCGCCACTCGTCACGTCCTGATTCTCACGAGGGCGAAAAGCGACCAATAACGAGCCGTTTCGCTCCGATGAATGGCAGCGGATGTAGCTCTGTGGTCTCTGCCAACCCCTGCGGGGGATAGGCGTGAATATATAATAATAATAAAAAACTTACTCGTTTGCCTTCCCATCACATAAATATACATATACATTTTTTTCTACTTTAGATCACAAAATACGAAACACAAATTACACATTTTAGTTTTTTATCTTCTCTTTTTTATGTTAATTTTAATTTATATTTAATTTTTTTTTTGTAGTATTAAATTTATTGTTAAAAAAGGGGCCATCATAAGACGTTTGATAGATGTGAAATATTAAAACTATTTTATATATTTTTTCTAGGTATATATTGTGGGATATGTGGTATTGGGAATTAACGTAGCCTAAAACCGAGACGTCGGTTCGATCTACGATTTCACTCCCAATACCCCGCAATAAGATGTTTCACATCAAAAGGTTTTTTTACCTTAACTCCTATAAATATCGTATCGAATTTTCCCGCCAACTTACATCAGTGACGTTGTGATTTTATTTCATTTTCATAATCTTATATTATTATCAGTTGTTTTGTTTAATTGTGGTGGCAGTATTGTACAATATAGTTCGAATAAGGCGTATAAGTTAGAAGTAGAAGTGAAGTGATATGAAATAAATGTGTGTATCGTGACTTTTTAAGTTGACTGAAAAAGTCCATAGAAGGTTTTGATAGAATAGTCACCATTTTATCAAAACATAACGTGATAAATTGACTAATTATTTTTCAAGAGATTTGATGTTATCATATTTTACTTGACACTGCCATAATAGTCACAACTAATTGCCAACAAAGACAAAAAAGTATCGTATCGACACATCATCGGCACACCACTACAGTTAAAGTATTTCTCGCCAAGGCGGGCGTATCAAGCGATCATTTCTCCGTTATTATCCGGCCAAATTGAATCGAGGTCCACGGCGCTCGCGCCGCCCCACTCACGCCGACCCACCGCGGCCGGTGGGATTACGTTAATGCACAGTTTATTACGACGGGCTGTGTTATACGTCGGGGGTACGCAAACAAAGCTCACTCACGGGGAAATTAAAACATTAAGGTCTACCACCGATATTCTGGGAGCAAATAATTGTATATCTAATATCAATGGTGTCGTTTGTATATTATATATATTGAATTGTCCGGAAAGTTCGTGGCGATTTTCGGTAGGTGGCGCGAGAGACCTAAATAAATATATCACAATTATTGAAAACAAATGAGATGTTTACATATTCTAAAAGAGATAGCTTCAGTCATATTTGGAAAAAAGTTTGGTTACGATTCGTTAATTTTTATCAGCATTGTACGCGTTAGAATATGGTGGCAAATAAAGTGTATTATAGTCATTTAATGCTTTTCTTTTTCCGAAAGAGCAAAAGTGCCACACAAGCGGCAAATAAGATATGCGCTGTTTATGGTGAGAATGCTGTAGCCGAAAGAACTGTGCGAAAGTGGTTTGCTCGGTTTAAAGCTGGAAATTTCGACCTGTAAGATCAAGAATGCCCAGGTAGGCCGTCCACCACAGGCGACGATATAATTAGAACAGGAATTGAGAACAACCCACGCTCGACATTACGTCAATTACTAGAATGGTACCTATATAATTTAATGAATTTCAAATTAGCTGCGTTTTACTTGTCCTACAATATCGTCACGAACTTTCCGGACAACCTGTTACTTTTATAGATATATAATTTTTTTATTCAAGGCACAATACAAACAACAATTAAAATAAAAAATAAGGTAAGAAATTAGAATTAAGTATGGTTTTCTTTTGTAGGTGTCTTTATTACGAATCAAAACTATCAAAGATATTTTATCAAAAATATATAAAATTAAAGTTATCAAACTGAACAATTTTTTTTCTATATATATATATCCTCCATGTAATTAAGAGGTGTTAAATTCCTTATAAAAGAGAACGGGAAGAATGAAGTAATCCTGTTCTATACCATACAGCTTTTAATATTTATTTCACGATAATAACGTTCATGAAATAACATATAATTGTTTATATACAGTAGTGAATATCGAGCTATTGAAAACTGTATCGAAAGATAATGGCCCCAAAATAAAAAGGTGCTAATGCGGTAATCCACACGTGGGATGTTTCACACGCGGCGATTTCACGCTGCGACGCGTAGCTATGACCGTACAATGTGGGTTGTGCTCAAACATGTACAGAGTGTTCTTTTATTCTGAACATTTTTTTTATGCGATAGGAAGGCAAACGAGCAGGCGTGTTACCTGATGGAAAGCAATCAACGCCGTCCATAAACGTCCTTTTATTTTTCTCTTTTTCTCAGGTCTTTAAGGAAAGTGTCATCATCGGGAGAGGGGAAAGGGGGGTTGGGCATCCGGAACTCAACAGCTCACCTTAGCTACCACTCAGACGCCGGTTTTCCGCGGGAATGTTTTAGTTCCCCAGGCGAGACGGCCCACTCATGCTACAGACAAGTAATATGCCATTCTTGACAAAGTTTTCGTCTGCAGCGTGGCTCTACCACTACAAAGATAAGGTGAAATAGAAAAAAGTTTATTCATGACACATTTTTTTTACAATAGCTAAAATTAAAACCTTAATAATATTATAATATACAAATAAACAAAACAAAAACAAAATAATTTTAATCTAACAAGTGTTATAGAATGATTCTTTTTCAGCTCATATCCCAGGCGATCTATTGGAGCACCTGTACTTGAGTACTTTTGCGTACTTTCTTGAGTACTTCTGCGATTTAGTCAAGGTATATCCCCTACCAAAACTTCCATCCACATCCTCAATATATTTCACGACACCAACACTCACACGCACCCCGGCTCTAGCCGAGCACGTAGAGTAAGGAACAGTTCTACACCGGCCGCTTACACGAGATTCTCTCACGTACCCGGTCGGTTCTCACCCCCTAGACCTTAGGATCTATGGGACTAATAGGGACTATAGTTACTAAAGTTCAATCCTCCCCTACATGTTTAACGTAGAATCATGACGAGTTTAAAATCAGCACACACACATATGTGTACCTCCGACACGGCGTCAGGCCGATGGAGTCTGCGATTTGCGCAGATTCCCAATTTTATTTTACTTGGTTTACGGGCCCTGAATTCGATAAAGCTGTTAAAGCCAATAGGCTACCAGCATTAACATCTTCGAATCCAACAATCCTCAATATAAATTTCTTCTGTCAGTTGTCTTTCATCTATCCTCTCTATGTGCCCAAGCAATCTAAGCATCCCTTTCTCAACTTTTTTCTTGTTGACGTCTATTTTCCTTAAAAATAATATGGCATACTTAAAATCATACCCATTACATGCTTGATATGTTTATTTGCATTCCATTAAACTAAATTATGATAATATATAGTTTTTTATCGTTTATTTTGACTATAAAAAAATATCTAGATTTAATTTAGGTACACTATATTCAATCTAGACACATTTTGAATAGATTATTAAAACATGATCAGCCTGTATACAGCGTGATTAACATCCGCACCATATTTTTGACACTCATTACACCGTGAAATTCGCTTCTTGAATACGGACATTACAATAACCACACAAATTATCTTTCTCACATATATTGCTTTATTAATAACGCTCGCTATGAAGTTTATAGTACTACACAAGCAATGTACGATGAACAAATGAATTTTGCCAATTGTCTCTCTGTACAACAATAAACGCATTAAATGGTGACAAAATAGGTATTATGTGGTGATTACCTTTCATCACCGCGATGTAATCCCCCGGTGAAAGAATCCCCAGGGGCGAAAACAGCGTGCCGTCCCTATATTCAAGATCACATTAACGTTTTTACCGAGTTAATTACTATAGATACTGTATGAACCATTGTACACCTTCCTGACTTCTGTGACGACTTGATTATATATATATATATATATATATATATATATATATATATATATATATATATATATATATATATATATATATATATATATATATATACATATATAGGCGTGTCACCTGATGGAAAGCAATCAACGCCGCCATAGGCAGTGCGGAAGCTTTGACGACCTTTAAGGAGAGAGACATTATGGGAGTGTGTTGGGCCTCCGGAACTCAGGTCGCTCACCGGACAAAGCGCGGTAGCTAAGCTACCACTCAGACGCCGGTTTTTTTGCGGGACTGTGGTACTTCCCCGAGCGAGCCGGCCCATTAATGCTACAGACAAATATTATCCCATTCAAATATTTGACAAGGTATTCGTCTGCAGCGTGGCTCTAACACTATTAAAAAAATTTAGAGCATATCCATTGCCACATACCGTCTGCCTAATTATCGAAATTGGCAAATCCATATGAGTAAATTTACCGGAATAGGAAAATTTGATTTTCTTTCACTTCTTTGATACTTGTATGTATTCTAAACTATTCTTACCTCGAACGATATCCATGAAACAACTGGATGGCCCATTCTTTACCAGAAATCATACTCCAGAATACTTTGCCGTATCTAAGCAGCTAGATTCCAATCATCATTTTCTCGATTATTCGTGAGTAAACATTGCAACATTCGCCCTTTCTGCGCTATATAGAAAGGAACAGGAAAATGTCATTTTCCAAGGAAATTATTTCTACATACCAATTTGTTTGGAAATAGACGATTTCAGAGCTAATGCATCGGGCGTTGCATTCGAGGAAATAATGAAGAAAATGCAGCCGACGTCCTGTGCGATCCGGGTACGGTTTAAGTGATGAGAGACTGGTGCCTTCTCAGTAAACATTAGATGTGAAATTTTATCTTAAAAGTTACGTGATAGACAAAATATGATCCACCGCTGGATGGTAGAGTCACGCTGCAGACGAATCCTTTTTAAGAATGGCATTTTATTTGTCTGTAGCATGAATGGGCCGGCTCGCCCGGGGAAGTACCACACTCCCGCAGAAAACCGGCGTCTGAATGGTAGCTTAGCTACCACGCTTCGAACGGTGAACGACAGAGTTCCGGAGGCCCAACACCCTTAACCACCCCCCGAGTGGGAAGGGAGGGGCCTCCCTTCCCACTCGCACTCTCATAATGACACATACCTTAAAGGTCAGCAACGCTTCCGCGCTACCTACGGCACTGCGGATATGTATGGGTGGTATTGATTGATTTCCACCAGGCGACACGCCTGCTCGTTTGCCTTCCCAGGTGCATTATTTTCTCAGCCGTTTAATAAAATACCACACGAATAAAGCAAGCTTTGAAGTTTTCGCCGCGTCCGCTCACAGTTGGTCCCACGCGACAGAACAAAGAATGAAAGTCGTTAATCACATTAAGTTTTCCATTTCCACTGACTCAGCCACCCCGCGACCCGCACCCCGCACCCCGCACCCCGCACTCCATCCTCTAGATTTCATCACAAATCCTATAATAAGCCAACACATCTACACCTACTGTACTGATGATATATTGTCTAATGTATTTATACTTTTATTAAAATTATACCTTTATTAAAAGACAAAAGTTGAAAAAAGGGATACTTAGATAGTTTGGACAAAATATACCTTGACCAAATTGTCGAAGTTTTTAGGAAAGGCCGGGTGAAGAGTATTGTTAACTGGCGAGCTTGCATGAGGAGAGTGATGATGATCTGTGGATCTGTGGATCAAGATGGCGATCTGTGGTCTCTGCGTACGGAAAACAGGCGTGACGAGGTTTTGAATTAAATATTCAAAATGTGTGTGTAGGATGAGATAGTTCAGCAGTGGACTGCCGTGGGCTGATAATGATTATTTTTTATTTTATATTTTCTTGCCTATCCCCTGTATGGGTTGGCAGAGACCACAGGGCTCCATCGACTACCATTCATCGCAGCGAAACGGCTCTCGATTGGTCGCTTCTCGCCCTCGTGAAAATCAGGACGTGACGGGTGGCGAACCACATCGCCGTCATTTTTCCAACAAATTAGGTATATTAAATTCGTCTTTACTGAATCCCACGAGCCGCAAGGGAGGATGGCGGTCAGCCCCAGCAGCCCTGCGTGCTGAGGTAAGGCACCATAGTACCCGGGGGAGCCCGATCCCGGGACGGTCGGTACGCTTGCGACTAAGCTCGCCCTTAGCCATAATATATATATATATATATATATATATATATATATATATATATATATATATATATATATATATATAATATATATATATATTCACGCCTATCCCCCGCAGGGGTTGGCAGAGACCACGAGCTCCATCCGCTGCCATTCATCGCAGCGAAACGGCTCGTCATTGGTCGCTTTTCGCCCTCGTGAGAATCAGGACGTGACGGGTGGCGAACCACGTCGCCGTCATTTTTCGACAAATTAGGTATATTAAATTCGTCTTTACTGAATCCCACGAGCCGCAAGGGAGGATGGCGGTCAGCCCCAGCAGCCCTGCGTGCTGAGGTAAGGCACCATAGTACCCGGGGGAGCCCGATCCCGGGACGGTCGGTACGCTTGCGACTAAGCTCGCCCTTAGCCATGCATCCTTTGGCACGGCAGTCCGTGGATTGGCGGAGAGGAAGGGAAAGGATAGAGAAGAAAGGAAAGGGCAGGAACGGAAATGCGGATTAGGGGAGTTACCAGACTCGGAATAAATATTTATAAATCCATATATATATATATATATATATATATATTTATTCCGATGCGGGAATCGAACCCGCGACCATTGACTCCGTGGGCGAGGGGTCGCGCCACTGAGCCAATCGGTCGCTGATAATGATAACTTGTAATAATTCTCGAGTCCTGCTAATGAAATTGTAAATATCGAAAAGCCAATAACATAAATCCATACAAAATAGATTATACTCATTTTAGGAAAGTTGTAATAACAATAGAAATAGAGATCTTGAGTCGACTAACGTACTTTACAAGTACCCGCGGCCCAAACATCCTTTGTGTAATATATCTACTTTATTTCCTGGTACGTCTCAACACTCCATACATACACGTGCTCTAAGCGAAGATAGAAATGTACTTAACCATTTTAAACTTGCGTTTCCCGTCACAGTTCGAACACGAAACTGATCTTTACTGAATTGCAATAAGCAATATAATGTTCTAAAATTACCGCAAAGTTACATTTTGTATGCGTATTTAATAATGCTTTGCGCAAAACCGCCGAAAACATGACAATATTCAACATGCATGCATCTTTTTATTAATAGCACTTTGTTACGTGGATATAAAGTATATATTTAAACGTATTTTGTTTAGCTGGTGTCTGATTGAGACGTTTGTTAATCTCGTCGCTATTGTGAAGAGGCGTTATTTTTCACACAAACCGCTTTTTTGCGCAAATGTTGTTTGCGCAACACGCCAAGAGGTGGCATTGTTGCGCCGGCTGTGTTTGGAGGCTTTGATGTGAAGAGATCCTCGGATTAACGCTTTTTTGTGCTGCACTGATACTGTTTAATATTAACAGATTTTTAACAAATAAAGACACACACAAGAAGCTACAGATAATACCATATTATTTGTAATACAGGTATATACAAAAAACCTTCGTTCGTTGTCATCCATTTTGTGTCAAACGTTGAGATAAGTTGGTAGGTACAAATACTCGTTTTACCTACCTACTTACCCTTTCAATGAATTAATTTATTTTATTTTCAATTTAACTTAACGTAAATGTAAGGCAGGGCACGAAAGCCATGCATAGGATATCTGGATGTCGATTCAACTGTCGTTGAGGACTCTGTGAATAGACTTATCGATAGATTTAGGTAAGTGGGTTAAATTCAAAATTTAAAAAGCGGCCATATTGTGCACGGCTAGGATCGTGAGAAGGCTCCTTTCCTTGGATGCATAATCCTCCGTGTGCTTGGTATATTTCGCGACGAAGGATTAATAACCCGAGTAATATATATATATATATATATATATATATATATATATATATATATATATATATATATATATATATATATATATATATATATATATATATATATATATATATATATATTCCCACTCCTTCTTCTCCAACTCTTTCTATTGCTTTTTATCTTCTGCTACTCTTGTCCAGCATGGTCCTATTGTTATTTTGCGGTCATCCTCTATTTTCTTACTGGGCGACCTCTCTTCCTTTTGAACCATACTGTGACTTTTGGCTCGCTTTTACTCTACTTTTTGACCTTATGTCGGAATTTTGGCTGTGAATTTTATCGTTCAGCTTGACACATAATATGTATTGCTCGCTGACATTTCTCCCGTTGATTTTTGTTTAGGGACCAAGTTTCACATCCTAGGTTACACATGAAAGGACACAAACACAAACATTTTCCTTTATATAAACACATCAAAATCTGTAGGTACTTTCATAATTTCCTTTAGCACCCAAATACTGGGCACTAAAGGAAATTATGAAAAGTATATAGCCCCAGCTATAAACTGTTATTTTTGCAATATATCTTTCCGTTTATTGTCATATAAACGTTGACATTAAATACAAATCGATTACACAACAATCTCCCGCCGAATCGAGTCGAGTCGAATCGAGTCGAGCATTCCGTCGGCGGCGATTCATTCTCGAATAATCGCGCGCCAATTAAACCTGCTTATTTCCTTAATTATGAGCAATCGTCCGCTTAAACAGCTTCCACTCCGTTCTGATACCGTGACAAACAACACCGAACGCTATGTATAACAACTTAAAAACTATAATTCAACAATCTTTGCATCTGATTTTACAAAAAAACTTCTCCAGACTAAAATAGCTCTTCTGCGAATGGTTTACGGTTTAATTTGTAGCAAAAAGCTTTCAATGAGCAGAGGTAAATGGGAAATTGTGAAATAACTCACCGACGTCGGAATAAAACAACTCTTTGCGCTAATAATGAGAAAGTGCGTACAGAGTAATGCATGACGAGAGACATGGAAGGAACTTGAATGTTATAAAACTTTTATAATATTACTAAAAGTAGAACCAAAAAATTTACATATGAGGTACAAACTTGATTCGTCTAAAAAATAGACTAATGGAAAGAGAGAAAGAATTCGAAAACCATTAAAAACCAATGTATCACATAAATTTCCTTTTAATGTATACTCTTCTATTGTAGATTTTCTTATTATAATTACAATATAGCTATGGACTAATGGGTAATTTATTTTTAATCTTATTCGTTAAGTAGAGTATAACTAAGAATGTATCCTATAACTATTTTCTTATAGTCTCTATTAAGGGGATGACAAAAATATTCTTTTGTTTTTTACACTAGTAAAATATTAATTTCACTTCACTATACTAGGATATCACTTAACTAACTCAAATGTTTTACATCTCTTGAGTCTTCTTAACGAATCGGTGTTGTCGAGGAGCTACTACATTGGAAAACTACTATTAAAAACGATAGAAAAAACATTCAGAAGCAATATAAAACTCACAAATGACAAATAATGTAAACGACACCCAATATTTTTCTATAGCCCTTTGTATTATAACAATAGTTTATTGTAGACTTCTACACCAATTTACTGTTTTTATAATTTTTGTTACCGTTACCATATGTTTTTTTGATATAGGAAACAGGTATACCTTCACCATTCTCACATCGCATGCGTATGTAAAGGTACATATTACATACAACACTCAGCTACCAAATTACTCTGTACACCAAGCAGTGAATCAAACGACACGCGCTAACTAAGCACTGATTGAAGCTGCCCCCCACTCTCTGCCCCTTGCCCCAACAACAGCCTCAGCACACTAATATTCGACCAGCGGGTACACTCGACGTAATCTACACTATGGCTTTGCTAAAAGAAATGTTTAGAAAGATACGCTTTATGTCAGATATACTCAACCTGCAGCTCGCCGGGCTTTTGTGGTTAGCCCATCTGGTTCTACCACATATCATAAGAAAAATACATAACACTACCTCGCCGCGATGTGCAGTGCTATAGTTGATACGGTAATTTGCCGTAATACAAAGCAATTTATTTTTTTAATTTACAGCATACGTCTTATTGTATTACAGCAGCAATACGTCATTTTAGTATTTACTAAATACTACAAATCAAGCGTTGGGATTAGCGATGTTTTGCATTGGGCGTTTTTAGCTCTGTATCGAGTGAGTGAGACTGCAGGAATCCCCTTTCCTTGACTTCCATACTATAATACCATGTAAGTTTCCCTTTGTTTGCAAGTCGTGACTTGTTTTGAATTTTTCACCATAGGGAATGCCTTGAGGAAATATTCCGGTCGCTGAATCCCACTATCACACGACTTGACACAAAGAAAAGCTTCATCCCCACCGTCTGGATGAGTGGCAATCCGGTACGGTACGGTACGGTGCGATGTTTTTTGAAACGTCTCTCCATGCACCACCACCCTGTAGAATCACCTACATTCAGCGGTATTGTAATGATACATTGATAAATGTATCACTAATGTAATAACTTTATATTTGAATATATTTAAACCTTTTATTATAAATAAATTGTTTTATATAAAAACAAAAAGATTAGTTCGACTGATGCCTTTGGATGTCACCATAATGTGGCATAAGAAATTGAGATGTAAAATGTAAATTGACAACCTGTAAATAAAGTATGAATAAGATATAAATGTACAGTGAATAGAAAAATAAATTAATTTCATTTTTATGGAAGATAAAACTCCCTTAAGATCCCGTGCGTCGCCGTAGCAGTCTGGTAGTCACGCTATGGTATTACCAACCCAATACGACATTGGAACCTACAAATTAACACATACAACATATACAAAACAGCCTACACATACGTGAGAGACTGGCAACGCTTCCATAATCCTTATGGTGTTACCGATGTCTATTGCTATTGATTGCTTTCCATCACACCATTATCCGCGACACGCTTATTCGTTGCCCTCCTATCCCATAGAATGAAATACTGTGATCAAACATGAGAATAAAAAGTCCCAATTTCAAAAATTACAAACAGACTAGAAGCACTCCAGATGTACTACTCAATCTCATAATCGGTTGCAAATGAGAAACACATCCTCGGGTGCCCATGATTGTTGACGTTAAAGCGGGACAAACATATCTATCGATCTTATCCATTATCTTAGTAGTAATTGCGTCGAATAACTACATCTCGTTATCAAAAATCGCTGATAATGAAGGATCGCAAATAGATAGCGACAGTACACCATAACTTAAAATAGATATAAAGTATAAAACACACCATGTAGTGAAACTTCCAAAAAAACCGATACAGTTTCAAAAAACATGTATGCAGTTCACATGCTATATATATGAAACCTTTAGAAAACTAAGTACTATACAAAGTGGAAACCGAGAGAATAGGAAACAATGTATAATGTTTTTTATCTCATTCTCTCGCAGGCTACATGCTATACCTAGATGAATATATGTTTCTTTTTAGTGTCGCTTTTTCGATTCACAAATTTCAAAATCACAGTGGTATTAGATAGATATAAGAAGTTTTCACTTTTAACAACATACGAAATTTGAAGTTCGTTTAAATAATACTTAAACAACAGATATTGTAGATTTATTGTTTTTATTCGAATTTCATATTTCGTGGTCACTTGGGTAGCTCTGTTTTTTTATAATAAACTACAATAATCAATAAAAATAAGATACTACAACGCATATAACAAGTTATGTTTCATAGTATGTATTTATGGTATGTAATTTCTGGATTGGGTCTCCAGAACTCAGCTGATCACCAGACGAAACATGGTAGCCTAGCTACCACTCAGACGCCCGTTTTGTTGCTGGAGTGTGGTCCCCGGGCGAATCGGCCCATTCATGCTACAGGCAAATAACATGCCATTGTTGACAAATCATTAACATATTAGAAAAGTAATACCACTCTAAAACTCCACAAAATGTCACAAATTGTGGAGTTTTACAATGCGTAGGTACATTTTTAAAAGCTATGTGTTCAAGATGAAGCTAGCAGCTTAGACCACCGATATAAAGCTGGCAGTTATAAAAATGAATGTTTTCTTTTTTAGTGTTTTGTTTTTATTCTTGTAATTCAATTCTGTTACCAAATAAATGACGAAATAACCTAATCTACAATACAATAAAGCAATTTTTTTATAAAATAACCTGATGGGTGATTACGTCTCGCCCTTACACCTTACAAAGTATTTAAAATAGAGATGTTTACATGATTATTGCTTCTTTTGATTAATGCAGCGTATAATAACTTACTTCACCGCCACAGCGAATCAAATATGGCATGCTATATGTGAACCCGCTGTTCATCTGCCGTTCGCCAATCGCCTGGCCGATGCTTACACAGATAAGCGATCATGCGTCGCTCCATTGGTTAATTGAGCGACCGACAGTCCATCGACCGGACGGTATTGTCACGTATACCCTTTTTGCCGCATGATCTTCTCCCATCCTCTAAATGACCTAGCCAATAGAGACTTTGCGCCTCTGTATCTCTAATTATTTTAACATTGATCAAAAACTTTCCAGTTTTCAAATCAAATCTATTACTTCTATGTAAAACTTTGCTAATAGAAAGTCCGACACTTCTTAAGTGAAAAGGGGCTTGAAAAATCGTTGTACTACCAATATAAACGTTGCTACCGATCTTCTGGTATTTGGTATTTTCTCCCATGATTGCTTCACATAACACCCATGGGAAGGCAATAGGTGGTTCTGTTCAATACCAGTTTATATCTGTACCAAAAAAATATCGTCGCAATGTCTCGACAAAAACATTGTCGCCTTAGTACGCTTCCTCCAAATGACAGGAAACTCATCAGTAAGTTTAGTGTATTTAGATTTTCTTTACTCTGCTAACGTGGCTCAGGTTTAGGGAAATGTACAATTAGATTTTCATTTTCATAAAGAAATTCTGGATATTTTTTAATGTTTTATAAAATCGATGATTACGCACAAGAAACACGTAATTGTGAAATCCAAATTTTTCAGGAAAAAACCGAATTTTGTAAATAAATCCGCTGTGATTGAGGATTGATGTACAGATTTTATTCATACCTATATGTGAGCTATAGCTAATTTTAATAGAAAACATTTTTTATTAATTGAATTGCCCTACAACTATTAATTAAAGTATAATTAATGCCTTACTTGACACTGGCAGAATGCATTATGTATCTACAACTAACAACTGGATTTTTCCCGCCAACTTACATCAGTAACGTTGTGTTTTTATTTCATTTTTATAATCTTATATAATATTATCATCAGTTATATTGTTTAATTGTGGTGGAGTATTATAAAATATATTTTGATTCAATATCAATATCAGCCCACGGCAGTCCACTGCTGGACATAGCCCTCACCCAGGCGTGCCACCTAGCCCGATCTTCGGCTACACACATCCAGTCTTTGTCAGCCGCCTTGCGCAGATCGTCGCTCCATCTAGCAGGAGGGCGTCCCACACTACGTTTGCCGAGTCGCGGTCTCCACTCCAGCACTTGTCTACTCCAACGATTCTCCAAACGTGTCCAGCCCATTGCCACCTCAGTCTGCTAACTTGAAGAGTAATGTCGGTGACTTTGGTTTTCCGGCGAATTTCTTCGTTTCGAATTCTGTCCACCAGAGAAACCCCGAGCATAGCTTTCTCCATAGCCCTCTGAGCGACTTTGAGACTTGGCGAGGAGACGGACTGTCAGTGTCCATGTCTCGGCACTGTAAGAGAGTACGGGCAGGACGCACTGGTTGAAGATTTTTGTCTTCAGACTTTGTGGTATGGGCGACGAGAAGACTTGACGGAATTTCCTGAACGCTGCCCAGCCCAACTGTATCCTTCTGTCGGCTTCTTTCTCGAAGTTTTGATTAAGGCGTATAAATGAAGTGATATAAAATAAATGCGTGTATCGTGAATTTTTAAGTTGACTGAAAAAGTCCATTTTGGTGGAATAGCCATCATCATATCAGGACGTAACGTGACGAGCTGACTGGTTATATTTCAAGAGACATACAAGAGATTTGATGTTATCGTATTTACTTAACATTGGTATAATAGTTATAACTAATTGCTATTAAATAAAAGAAAAGAAAAAAAATACTTGACATACTTTTAATTTAGTCTTGGACACAGATGGCGCTGGGGATCGCCTAAGCTTTGCATCTTTGATGTTGTAACACAAAACACCGATACTTTAAGTAATACAATCTCTTTCGTAGAAAACTTGTTTAATTTATGGTTAGTGTTTAATATCGAGTAGTACACCTACTGTATCAAGATAAAGCCTCTAACAAAGAGTATGTCAGAGTGCTTTATGCCCAGCAGTGGACTGAACAGTTTAACAGGTCAGAGACGGTCATTCATCTCATCGTCTTCATCAACGTTACATCGTGAGTTACTTACGACGGTAATGAAACGCAAAAATGTTTGAAAACATTTATTTGCAAAACTGTAGAAAGTATGAACAGAACAGTAATTGTGTGTCTGCGACGAGAAATGTACACAGGTATACAAAAAAAATTAAAATTTTTGGACAGTCAGAATTTTACTTGGCTAACGTACACGATAAGATAAAAATAAAAAGATAAAAAGAAAAGATAAAAATTCTGAGATTAAAACAAAAGATAAAAATTCTGTCTGTCCACATAATAACGGATCTCCGCCAAGTAACGCCCGACTCTATCAAGCAAAAGAACTTATATTTTCAGTTGAGACGAGGTATAATTGCGTTTTGTTATCGGCTCGCAGGTCGTTTTCTTTAAACATATATATAATAGTAACACTTATTAATATAACAAAACATAATGAAAAATCAATCGGGGACGTCCACACCCCGCGCAGAGGTGTGGGATCGAGCTTCGGGGATGAATCCTACTGCTCGTGCAGCAACCCAATGGGGTAACCGCCCCCCGGTCCTAGGTGCCGCTATTCCTAGCGGCTTTTGGGCGTCCTTTAACGACTTCGCGTCGTCGAGATATGGCTGAACCTATTCCTACGTTGGGTCCGTCGCTGGCCCTCTTCCCTCGCGGGAGCCAGGAGGCGACAGGAGGATTTCTATAATGAAAAGTATGAAACGGTCACTTTCCAGTGACATCTATTTGTTACATTTCAAACGTACAGCGGGGAGCTCGCGACGTCTAGTGTCCGACAGCTGCAACCAATAAACAATATTTTAATAAAAATAATTTTAAAAAAGGTTTTGCCAAAGAAATAAAAATTACATTTAATGAGACTTAATAATACTCTATAAAAACTATGGCGAACGTGTGTTACGACAACGTGGAAAACAAACTCCTTCAAGAAACTAACCACGAACTTTTACAAACGAAACACAGATGGCAGTAAAACCAATAATCTAACGACGCATGCACTTTATATTATCTGTTTCGTTTAAAAATATTATTTAAAATGCGGGAAATTTTAAGATCGATCGACAAACAAGACTAGTTCTCCGCATATTATTATTTTAACAACTTAAATATAAGGATAATATAAAATTAATCATTTGAATTCAGTAAATTCTCATAAAGTAATTTTTCATAGTAATAAAGTTATTTTGCCAATTATTACATTCGACAGGCTGTTATCGAAGCCGATAAGCTGCCGACATTAACATCATTGAATTTACAGAAATGAAATGTAGTAAATGACTTTTGAGCAATAGATACTAAACACTTCAACTTTAACAGTATACATATCTTATAAACGAATCGCTTAAATAATAACATTTAATTATTTATTGATTAATTATCATATAAAATAAAATCTATATACATTAAACCCTATTGCCATGTGGTACTCTTATAACACGATTTCGTATAGCGCGTTCTCGTATAACACGTGTTTCCCCTCGCACGCCGCGGGGATGTCCCGAGTCACATATGTGTACGGTGAAATTTATAATGATTTGACAGTTCATAATCAACTTTGTTACATTTGCACGTATTGTTCTTATAAAATTAAATTATTTTATTTAGATTTCGTTCCTAGTTTGTGAGTTTTAGGAACATTGATTATACATACAGAGATCCCTCGTATAACGCGTTTTCCAATAACGCGGAACTGATCAACTGCGTCACAGGAGAGTTTACTGTAAAAGTGCAAAGATCAACAGGCTTATTCACGGAGTTCATTAAATTATTAAACTTTAAACAATGCTTAATATTCTTTTATTCATAAAAGCTACTTTGACATTTGCTTAAGTAAGCTTAGTTTATTTATTTCGCGACAACATGCAACACTGTAGTAGAATTAGATGTTATTGATAAAAACCTTTAAAAAAAATGTTTAGTTTGATCTTATTTAAGAATAAATCTGTGCAAAAACAATGAAGACTTATTACTGACTTAGTAACATCGTGTTTTATTTCATTATCATAATCTTATATTATTATCAGTTATATTGTTTGATTGTGGTGGCGTATTATACAATATAGTTCGATTAAGGCGTATGAGTGAAGTGATATAAAATAAATGTGTGTATCGTGACTTTTTAAGTTGACTGAAAAAGGCCATAGAAGGTTTTGGTAGAATAGCCGCCATTTTATCAAGACGTCACGTGATAAGTTGACTAGTTACATTCCAAGAGATTTGACGCTATCGTATTTTACTTGACACTAGCATACTAGTTATAACTAATTGCCATCAAAAACAAGAAAAGAAAGACAATGAAAAACGCCGCCCGGTTTATTCGCTAGCTGTGATTGCGTTGTCATCACAAACAGCTGTTCACGTGTAATTTCTGTCCGCCATTTTGTTGATTATCGTTTAAACAAGGGTGCGCGGTTGTTTTATTCGACATCTACTCATGTAACAGATGTAGTTGGACGACTAACTGTAAACAGTGTTTATGAATGCAATTTTTATTGATCATTGTTTAAAGAGTTGTTTAAAAAGTTAATTAACGTTTGTGAATGAGGCCACGACGTTTTGGCGTAGTTATTGTACAACGCCATCTACCGCTCAGTGGCCAACCTCTGTGGTTGTTTCTGGAGGAACTTTTGTTCGTCCCTTATGATGCTGGCGAGGTGCTGAGCGGCCAGCTCCATGTCCTCAAACGGGATCTTGCTGAAGGTGAGACGAACATAGGGGCAGGGGGCGCTGCTGTCGTACACGAACGCCTGCCCCGGGATCAGCATGAGGCCACGTTCGAACGCGCGGTGAAACACCTGCGATTTATCAAATGTCAAATAAACAATTGTAATCAATGCAAAGTAGTTTTATAATAATTTTATTTACATCACAGAACGTCTTGGAAATAATACATATAATTTAATCCATGAACAGGTTAGATGCTGGTATTTGTTCTGATATTTAGAGAACATCATACAAATAACAACATAACCTCAAAACTTTTCCCGCCAAATAATATTAAGGGCTTTGCGATTTTATTTTTATTTTTTTTTATATATTTATTATATATTCACGCCTATTCCGCAGGGGATATGCAGGGGTTGGCAGAGACCACAGAGCTCTACTCGCTACCATTCATCGCACCGAACGGCTCTCCATTGGTCGCTTTTCGTCCTCGTGAGAGTCAGGACGTGACGGGTGGCGAACCACGTCGCCGTTATTTTTAACAAATAAGGTATATTAAATTCGTGTTAGTGAATCCCACGAGCCGCAAGAGAGGATGGAGGTCAGCCCCAGCAGAGCCCTGCATGCTGAGGTAAGGCACTACAGTACTCGGGAGACTGATCCCGGGACGGCCGGGACGCTTGTGTATTGTGCAATATAATTCGATTAAGGCATATAACTGGAGTGACATAAAATAAATACACGTATCGTGACTTTTTAAGTTGACTGTAAAACTCCATAGGTTTTGATAGACACGCCACCATTTTATCGAGACGTAACGTGACAAGCTGACTTCCACATTTCAAGATATTTGATGTTATTATATTTAATTTGACCCGGGCATAATAGTTATAAGTCATTGTCATCAAAGAAAAGTAAGTAAATACAATAAAATGATATTTTATTTTCTGTGAGAGATTAAACATAGGATTACTTTTGAGAAAAATGTCCTAACGAACTTTCTTGTTTTAAAGTATCCATCTCATTGAAATCTTGTTTAATCTCAATTATTATGTCAGTTTTAAAATATAATATCTGTAAAATGACGTGACCATCTATGAAATGACGACTTTTTAGGTCAATGATAGGGCTCGCCGGCCCACGGCGTCAACGGTCGCGGGTTCGATCGCCCCAACGGAACAAATATGTTTATGGCTTACAGATATTTATTCCTAGTCTCGTAACCCCGCAAATTCGCATTGGATAAGCATTTTGGGTTAACGTCCATTGCTCCAGAGATAGGGAGACCCGCGCTCAGAAGTTGGACACACACGGGTATGCTCGCAAATAATACTAATAATAATAATAATAAACCTTCCAACCTAACAACTAAAATGTGAACATCCATCTGTCAAAATTAGGTTTGAGTAAGTCGGTTAAATTCACAAGTTCAAAAAGCAGCCATATTGTGCACGGCTAGGATCGTGATAAGGTTCCTTTCCTTGGATGCATAATCCTTCGTGTGCTTGGTTTATCCCGCCACAAAGGATTAATAACCCTAGTGTGAATATTATATTTATACAGATTTTTTTATATTAATAATATTGTTACTACGAGACATTTGTCCTCTGTCAGGAACTAAATAAATGAGTCATACAACAGGAAGTTGAAATGTTCCAATTTTTATATCACACACATATAACTACGTGTCTTTAGTGGCTAACTTCAATACTGCGTCATCCACTTCAATTGGAGTTATAAAACTGTTTATTAATTAACAGTTGTATTACTTCCTACGTTGTAAATATAAGACGGCTCAGTGGCGCGGCCCTCCGCCCACGGAGTCAATATATGTATGGATTTATAAATATTTACTCTGAGTCTAAGTAACCCCCCCAATCAGCATTTCCTTTCCTGCCCTTTCCTTTCCCTTCCTCTCCGCCAATCCACGGTCTGCTGTGCCAATGGATGCGTGGCTAGGGGCGAGCCTAGTCGTAAGCGTGCCGACCGTCCCGGGATCGGGCTCCCACGGGGACTATGGAGCCTTACCTCAGCATGCAGGGCTCTGCTGGGGCTGATCTCCATCCTCCCTTGCGGCTCGTGGAATTCACTAAAGACGAATATACATAATTTGTCGAAAATGACGGCGACGTGGTTCGCCACCCGTCACGCCTGATTCTCACGAGGACGAGAAGCGACGAGCCGTTTCGCTGCCATGAATGGCAGCGGATGAGGCTCTGTGGTCTCTGCCAACCCCTGCGGAGGATAGGCATGAATATATATATATATATATATATATATATATATATATATATATATATATATATATATATATATATATATATATATATATATATATATAAAATAACAGTTGTCTGAAGTATATCAATTATAATTGTAATATCTAAGACACGCATCTGCAAAATGTAAAGAAACCTTACCATATTGTACACGTCGTCCACCCCCCTCACGCGCACCCAGTAGAACATCCCAGCGCTGGGCGCGTCCCAGTCGGCGAGGCCGTCGAGCGCCTGCAGCGCTTGACCCAGCGCCTCCCGCCGCCCCTCGTAGAAGGCCCGTACCGTTTCCACGTGCTCAGCGAGCTCGGCGCGGTCTGACAGCAGACGGAGAATGATGGCCTGGAAGACATCGAATTTACAACTACTAACGCTATCCAAACCGATTCGACTACGACAACTTTCTTAGTAAAATAAATATAATATAAAGAATGGACGTAATGTTTGGGCACATAGAGAGGATGTATGAAAGACGACTGGTAAAAGAAACTTATGTTGAGGATCTGGATGAAAGGATTGGTCGGGGAAGACATAACTAAAAGTATCCTTAACCGACGAGCTTGCAAGCTGTCTCCCGTAGGGGTAGGCGGAGACCACAGATCTCCATCCACTACGATCCCGGCACACCTTCCTTGCTTCCTCCACACTCATCCATCCTTCCTCTCACATTCATCGTAGCGAAACGACTCTTCATTAGTCGCTTTCCGCTCTCGTGGGAATTAGGAAGCGACAGGTGGCCAATAATGTTATTTTTTAGCAAATTAGCAATGTACAGATAGGAAGAATTCAATTAATCCAGATTTATCGATTTGTTCAAGGTCAATACTGATAAGTGGCTCGTATGTTTAAATCAACGCTAATCTTATCTTCGATCATGTTTGGTACGCGACGGTAATCACTGTACGTGTGAAGATATTCAGAAGACAACGTGAAATAACTTTAAAAATTGACTTTTTGTTTTCAAATACAAGGATACACTCTCTCTCTGTACATATTTATTTATATATCTTGTTCTGGTATTCGATGAAGATAGTATTAGATAAAGCTGTCAAAGCCAATAGGCTACCAGCGTTAGAAGCAAAGATACATCTTCGAATGGAATAATTACAATATCTTGTTCAAATTTCCAATCGTTACATACACGGATAAATATCGTCCCGCCTGCTTCCCGTAGGAGTGGCCAGAGATGATATCATTGATTAGACAAGGCGATAGGTTTACAATACTACCAAAATGGAAGATAAGGAGTGATACGGTAGTGACTCGAGAGGCTGGGGTACCGCACCGGCGGCTAGGCAAACACATCAGACAGTATGTGGAGACCGCAGATCTCCATCTGCTAAATTCTCGGCACACTGTCTTCGCTCCCTCAACACTCATCACTCTTGATACAAACTCGTCAGCAAAGGGTACTTTTGACCTGGCCTTTCATGTCAATTTCTGCATTTTGGTCAATATACGTTCTCCTTGGTGTTACGCTACCGATCGTTCCAACCACATTCGCAACTTGTATTCATCAGTCGTCTTTCATCCATCCTCTCTATGTACCCAAACCATCCAAGCTCGTCGGTCGCAATGCTAGTTTTGACCTGGCCTTGATTTAGCATTACCTTCTCCAAAATGTCTTTAACAATGTGCATCACAAAATATTATATATGGCGAGGTAACAACTTTTTTATCATATTCAACAAACAAAATCAATTAGCGAAATAAAATAAACGTTATCTCGAGATGGCGACTGCTTACAAACGAAATGTTTGAACGACCCGCGGGTAGCTGACGTAATGTTGTGGATAACACCCAGCATGCGACGCGCGGCACGTGACAATACGCTTGTAGTTGTAACGCAGGTTTGTCTATTGTTTTAATTAGTTTTTTTTATGGCATAGGAAGGCAAACGAGCAGGCGTGTCGCCTGATGGAAAGCAACCAACGTCGCTCATAGACATCCGCAACGTCATAGGCAGTGCGGAAGCGTTGCCGACCTTAAAGGAAAGTGAATTTGAGGAGTGGGAGTGGGAGGGGGAGTGGGAGTGGGAAGGGGAGGGTGTTGGGTCTCCGGAACTCAGACCGCTCACCGTAAGAAACACAGTAGCTAAGCTACCACTCAGACACCGGTTTTCTGCGGGAGTGTGGTACTTCGCCGGACGAGCCGGCTCATTCACGCTATAGACACATAATATGCCTGAAAAATTTCTATTATCTTTAATTTTATTTTGTTCAGTATCTTTTTTTCACATATCATCATCATCAACAGCCTGCGGCAGTCCACTGCTGGACATAGGCCTTCCCCATGTAACGCCACCTAGCCTAATCTCCGGCTATACGCATCCAGTTTCTGCCAGCCGCTCTGCGCAGATCGTCGCACCATCTAGCCGGGGGGCGTCCCACACTACGTTTACCGAGACGCGGTCTCCACTCCAGCGCTCGTCTGCTCCAACGACTGTCGGATCCCCGACAAACGTGACCGGCCCATTGCCACTTCAGTTTGCTAATTCGAAAGGTACAGGTAAAGTAAAGGTAGGTCGAAGACTTTTGTCTTCAGTTTCAAATGGGGAGGCCATTTCTCGAGGAACGGTCGTTAATAAGTGTGGAGGAAGAAAACAGAGTAAGCGTGCCGGGATCGTAGCAGATGGAGGTCTGTGGTCTCTGCCTACCCCTACGAGAGACAGGCGTGACGATATGTATGTATATAGTCGCGTTTCGTACCTGCGACAACGTGCATGGGTGCAGTAGCTCCGCTTGGGAGTGCAGCTCGGCGCGCTGCACCAGCGCCGAGGGCGCAGTCACCCAGCCCAACCGCAGCCCGGCGCTCAGCGCCTTCGACATGGAGTCCAGGCGGACCACGCGCCCGCACGCGTCCATCGACAAGAACGACGGCGTCCGCTTCTGCACACCCATGACAATTGTAAAACGAACAGCCTCATTCATAAAACTCCATTAATTCTAAACAACTCTATGTGGACGGTCAGAATTTTTACTTATCTAAGATTCACGACAAGCAAACAAAAGCAGAAAAAATAATAAGCGAGAGGCGAGAAGCGACCATTGGAGAGCCATTTTGCTGCGATCAATGGTAGCGGATTGAGCTCTGTGGTCTCTGCCAACCCCTGCGGGGGATAGGCGTGAATATATAAAAAAAAAATAATATGTGTTTTTTACTGGAAGAAGTGGATTTAAGGGGAACTAAACTAATTTACTACTGCTATTACGCGATCTGACCACATTGGTTCTCGTTGAAACCCAGCGCCAGGTGCTCCAATAGAACGCCTGGCATACGCTGAGCAAGAACCATTCTATGACACTTGTTAGATTTAAATTATTTTATTTTTGTTTGTTTGTTTTATATATTATAATATTATAAAGGTTTTAATATTAGCTATTGTAAAAAATTTGTCATAAATAAAGATTTTCCTATTCTATTCTACTACTGTTCCACAATGTACACGAGACGTGTTTCGCCTCAACACGAAGCATCATCAGGTATAGTAGACTCTACAGAAGACTCACTTAACGGTTGTCTATAGAAGAGTGGTAATGTGTGCTTGGTGTTGTGGTAGTGGTTGGTAGATGGTAGTTATTGAAGGTCGTTTTTCGGTAAGATTTAGTTTAAGTTCCCTGGAATTCCGATGTGGATTCCAGTAAAAAAACACATTTTTTTTCTGCTTTTTCAGTAAAAGTCCAAGGATTAAGATTCGGCGACGTGGATTGCTAAGAGATATCGCAGAAACAGCTAATTAATTTTTTAGTGTTATGTGCAATGTATTCATTCCGAATCTCGATGTCTGTTTTTGCACTGCAGATCTTTATGGGCGATGTTGATCGCTTTTCATTAAGTGACACGTCGGCTCGTTTGCCTTCCTATTTCATAAAAAAAATATATATAACAACTCACTCCGGAGTAATTCAGGAACATGTACGGGTCATCTTCAATGATGAGGAAATCGTACCGGCATGCCATTTCGTAAAGCTTTTTCTTCCTCTCCTCCGATATGATGAGTCCAGTGGGGTTGCTTCCCGTGGGAACGGTGTATAAGACCTTCGGCATCTTCAGACCCAACGCCAACCGACTCTCGAGTGCCGACTCCAAGGATTCCGGCACCAGACCGTCCTCATCCTCCGGCACTGAGATGATCTCGGGTTTGTATGGCTTAAGCTGTAAGGATACGAATTAAATTTATTTATTTATTCGGCACGAAAACAAGTTACAGTCTTAAAGTGTAATCTCTTTAGATTTGCGCACAGCATGGCTACATTTTAAATATAAGGTTACATATAAAATAGAAACAGATAAAATAAAAAAACAAGACTAAGAATAACCTCGTGATCTATCTGCTGCCAAAGATATCCCCGAGCGATCGCTTTAATTGGTGTATTTTAACCCTTATCAGTCGTACGTCACCTCTCACGTGCCAGCAGTACTTTGTCGCTGCGGTCGTAAGGCACGTGAGAGGTGACAAGACGAGACACGCTGAAACTCGCTCCGTGTGAAATGCAGGTACTATTGCCTTATTAGGTAAATATCCGTAACAAAGCAATTGATATCTACAGTTATATATCATTGCGTTTCAAATTATTTTTCAATAAATTGAGCCCAAAAATGAATAAAGTCAATGAAAACTGTATCTGTAGCTACAACCTAGCGAGAATTACGTATAAAAAGCTAGCGACCGATAAGGGTTAATATCAAAATATAGAATGTTTTTGTACGGAGGTCAAACTATATATTATTGTATATGCGAAAAATACGTATCGTGGAATTATAATGTGATATGTTATTTGGATGAGATTTAATACTAAACATTGTATGGGAGTTTCGTGATCTGGTGCAGGTAATTTAAAAGAGAGAGCAGTTTTGGATGGTCAATATGCGAGTGGATTATTTTATAAATATTTAAATCAAATTAATTTTGATTTTTGATAAATCCTTAACTGAATATGACATATATAAAAAATATTGAGATTATAATTATCAAAGAAGGAAAGGAATAAAGATTAATGTTGAATGAGTTTGTATATTTAGGGTCACTGTTTACAAGAGGTGGAAAATGTGAAGGTGGCATTGAAAGGCGGGTGAAAGCTGGTAATCAGGTCAAATATATATGTAATAATGTAATAGTGACGCCATTTTGAAACAATTTTGAATGTTTCAAAATGTCGCCACTAAACACGTTTAAAACTTTAATTACTTTTTAAAGGTTAAGTATATAAATAAATATGTACTGTTTCTTTTTATTTCTTAAATTATACATAATTTTATTTATATAATAAAGCCTCTTTTTGTCTAGTTCATAAAAAATAGACCTTTTTCTCACATGTGACTAGGTACAGAAGTACAATGGCAAACTCGTGCAAAAGGACGTTTTGTGCCAGGGTACGCCGATCGTGGCTATTTGTACAGTTAATCGTCGCAAGACAAACTAAAATATAATTTAAATATATAAAGAATACTCTTTACTTTTTTTGTTTTCTCTTCTAATAAAAATATAAATACTACTTGAATACTTTTTTGACGTTTGACGTTGTAAAACTATGTGGACAGTCAAAAGTTTTTACTTAACTAAGATCCGCGACAAGCAAAACAATAACAGAAAATTAATAATGTAAAAACTGAAAACTTACCGAAAATCGGCCATCAATTCTCCACCCACCAACCACCATACACAACACCAAACACATTACCACTTTTCCATCCTGTAAACGACACGTGTTTCGCCCCAACACGAGGCATCTTCAGGTATAGTAGACTCTACGGAAGACTTTTCCGTTGTCTTTTTTTGCTTGTCGCGGATCTTAGCTAAGTAAAACTTTTGACTGTCCATATAGTGATGGATTTCCGCAAAGTAACGCCTGACTCCATTAATAGTTGTAAAACTAGTTGAATGATTGTGAAAACTGGATTCGGAATATATAAATTTATTTTTGATAGTACACACGTTGACATAATGAAGAAGAAAATGTGTTGCCACACTAATAATTTGATCTTACACAAATTTTACCCGAAACCATTCATTTCGACTCATTCACCACTGAGCCACTTGGGTAGGCGTCATACTTGTCATATTTTTTGTTGGTGTTTTTAAAATAGAGGGTAGTATAGAAATACACTCACAACACTAAGCACGCCCGTGTAAGCGAACTCGCTGAGGATGATGGGGTCGCCAGGGTCCACAAGCATGTCGATGCACTGGTAGATGCCGTGCTGCGCACCGTTGGTGACTATCACGTCACGTGGGTGGGGAGGCGGACGGTGCAAATCCTGCTGATACTTGCGGAGTTCGGAGAGGAGAGCGGGGTAACTGCGAAAACATTTTTTTGTTGTAACACTTACATATTAGAGTTTCTGTACTCCTAGGGGTCGCCGAGGGTCCAGTAGAGGTTGTGATCACGAATCTTCTAATAAGCTGTTAAAAATTTCCATGACTCATGGGAATAATAGGAAAAATGGTCCCATTGCCTTCTGCTCCAGTACTTTTAGAGGTTATTTAAACCTCAAGTTTTTTTGAGTTTTGTATCTCTCATATGATATTATATTAAACTACAGTAAATAACGTAGGTGTCACATTTGTTTTTTATTTATAAATAAGTATTTTATTGTAACATTGTTTATTTAAGTCAAGTCAAGTCGTGATTCCCACGAGGGCGAGAAGCGACTAACGGAGAGCCGTTCCACAACGATGAATGTGAGAGGAAGGCTGGATGAGTGTGGAGGAAGCAAGGAAGGTGTGCCGGGATCGTAGCGGATGGAGATCCTACCCCTACGGGAAACAGGCATGACGATATGTATTTTTACAATACAAACTAGCAAACTCAGTCACAGGAAAAAAATGATACATAAAAAATTAAGAAAGCTCGATTATATTATATACGACATAAGTATATGAATCTAAAAAACACATCAGATGTGAAACAGATTCATCAAGTAATTGAAACATAACGCAAGCTATTCGGGCTTACCCAATCTAAATAGCATACACCGCCATCTTTCAGAAAGTTATGGTACTTACAAATCATTATAATTCTTTGTCCTGTAATAAACGATTAATTTGAAATATAACAATATTTATGTCATTAATCGAGGTAAAAACTACGCTATGTCTTAAGTTGAACCAAATTACATACAGAATACACTATTTCATCGAGATCGGTTAGGTAATTTCGGAGTTTAGTGAAGACAAACAATCTTGTGTCATAGATTTTTATATATGTAAAATGTAATGGTGTCGTTACATACCCTTGTGACGGCATGTATTGCAGTGCGGTGGCTAACTCTTTCCCTTCTAGAACTATGCGTTTCCCACTCTTGGTCTCCAGATTCAGGTGGCTGAAGGGAAACATGTCTTCGTTTGGCATTCCCTCAGCAAGCGATATCACTTGCTTGCCCACTTTGTAGGCCAGCGTGGCTGCAACAAAAAATATATATTTATTTTATAAAGCGGCATGGCGAAGCGAGTTGTTTTTAGTCAAAAGTGATATTATGTATTTGACGTTGTCAAGTAACCATGAAGAGATGTTGGAGGATTTGCTGACGGCCGTTCCTCGGTAAGTAATTCTCCATACACTTATTCGCAAATACACAATACTATTTTTCTGATTTGTATTCGCCCATCTAAGCAAAGTAAGTTAAGATCCACGAATATCTTTAAATACTAAGTATTCTATCAGATACGTTTCAAGATTATCAGTTAGATGCCATCAAACGTGATACATACATACATATAGTGACGCCTGTCTCCCGTAGGGGTAAGCAGAGACCACAGATCTCCATCCGCTATGGTTCCGGCACACCTTCCTTCCTTTCTCCACACTCATCCAGCCTTCCTCTCACATTCATCGAAGCGAAACGGCTCTCCGTTAGTCGCTTCTCGCCCTCGTGAGAATCAGGACGTGACTGGTGGCGAACCACGTCATTTTGTAACAAATTAGGTTAATTAAAATTCATCATAGCAAATCCCACGAGCCGCAAGGGACGATGGAGATCAGCCTCAACAGAGCCCCGCATACTGAAGTGAGGCACTATAGTACCCGGGGGAGCCCAATCTCGGGACGGTCGGCACTTATCCATTGGCACGGTACATCGTGGAAAGGAAGGAAAAAGGATATAAAAGAAAGGAAACGGCAGAGGAAAGGAAAGATGAATTTAGAGAGGATGATAAGGCTGATGATAGTAGCTCCAGAGATTATTAATGGAGTCAGGCGTGACTTTGCGGAAATCCATCACTACATGGACAGTCAAAAGTTTTACTTAGCTAAGATCCGCGACAAGCAAAACAATAACAGAAAATTAATAATGTGTGTTTTTCCGTTGGGTTAAGTAAATTTATTTGGAACTTAAACCAAAAAACTTACCGAAAATCGGCCATTAATTCTCCATCCACCAACCACTATATACAACACCAAACACACATTATCACTTTTCCATCTTGTAAACGACACGTGTTTCGCCCCAGCACGAGGCATCTTCAGGTATAGTAGACTCTATGGAAGACAACCGAAACTTTTCGGTGGGTGGAGAATTGATGGCCGATTTTCGGTAAATTTTTGGTTTAAGTTCCAAATAAATCCACTTAACCCAACGGAAAAACACACATTATTAATTTTCTGTTATTGTTTTGCTTGTCGCGGATCTTAGCTAAGTAAAACTTTGACTGTCCATGTAGCTCCAGAGGCTGGAGTCGCGTACCCGTGTACCAATACCATAACTAACGAACAGGCAGCTAGGCTGAGATACTCCCTGACCATCTTATGATAATAATACCAACGATATGAAATTTTTTAAAAATTAAGCAAATGCTTGTAAAATAATTGTAGCGTTCTTTTTTTTGAAGTACGTATTCCCAAAGCGATGATTAAGTAATTATGTACGTTCACATTGTGGCGACAAGGTCGTGCAGATAGCGTGCTGTTGACATAATACCGTTCGGTTGAATCGTACGAGATAAGGCGTTACTTGATAAGAATTAATAAACAAAAAAAATTGGCCAACGCCCACGACTGTTGGCGCTATATCACCTGATCTGTAGGTTAAGCGCATATCAAATTGGAGAGATAACACAATTTGGTCTTCTCAATATTTATGACAAAAGAACGTTCAGACCTCTGACAAGTTGGAAGGATAAAACAATTCACAATATTTATGACAAAAGAACGTCCAGACCTCACGTTGGAAGGATAATACAATTCACAATATTTATGACATAAGAACGTCCAGACCTGTGTCAAGTTGGAAGGATAATACAATCTACAATATTTATGACAAAAGAACGTCTAGACCTCTGTCAGGTTGGAAGAATAATAGAGTTTAGTCTTCCCAACATTTATTGCAAATGGCCTCCCAATTCATTAACCCACCTAGCTAGACAAAAGTGGATGAGCGGGTAATCTAGACTTCGAATAAATAAACCTGTTACACCATACATATAATTGTCTTGGTGCGATAATCGAATCAACGATCAGTCAATGACTACGAAAGAACAGTCTCATCCCCACCATCTGGATTTAATTGCAATCCAGTACTTTTCCAGAAACTTGTTTCGATGTACTGCTACCCTATGACCAGCTACCAGCGGTGTTTCTCAACTGATATGACATTGGCATCTTAAAAAAATTAAATCTACATATGTCTCCAAAATTGGCTACGTCTCTGCAATGTCTATGACACTGACGGATGGATGTGTATGGGCTGCGTTGATTGCTTTCCATCCTGTGACACGCCTCCACCGAATCAATGTAAATTCAAAATGTTTGCTAATAATACAGACAGGATATGAACGAACACACTTGTGTAAGAAGCACAGAAGTCGTAAACTCGAAACGAGATATTGACATTTTAGTAGCGACTCAGTTCATTTTTTTATATATTTTATATACAGCATTGAATGTTTAAAAAGTTACAGGTTTGTATAAGTAGCATTATATATTTGTCATATTTTACTTTACATTACCTTGCCTTGGACGAAAATGTGAAAGTTGTTGTTTGACTAATTATTTTGGGACAAAGTTATGGTAATAATTATTATAAGCGGGAAAAGAATAATAATAGGCCAATGTATTTGGCCTCGCGCATGAGATCTCCGCCACGTGGCATGTTGATTCCACTGTCCTTTTTCAAGTATTAATAGTGGTAGAGCCACGTTGCAGACGAATACTTTGTCAAGAATGGCATAATATTTATCTGTAGGGTGAATGGACCGGCCCGGGGAAGTACCACACTCCCGTCTGAGTGGTTGCTTACCTACCGCGCTTCGTACGGTGAGCGGCCGAGTTCCGGAGGCCCAACACCCTCTCCTTCCCTCTAGCCCTCCCCCTCCCATTCCCACTCAACGCAACGCTTTCGCACTGCCTACGGCGCTGCGGAAGTCTATGGGCGGCGTTGATTGCTTTCCATCAGGTGGCACGTCTGCTCGTTTATATATATATGTATATATATATATATATATATATATATATATATATATATATATATATATATATATATATCCGCTCAATCCGCTACCATTCATCGTAGCGAAACGGTTCACCTCGCTTTTCGCCCTCGTGAGAATCAAGACGTGACGGGTGGCGAACCACGTCGCTGTCATTCTCGACAAATTAGGTATATTAAATTAAAGCGTCTTAGTGAATCCCACGAGCCGCAAGGGAGGATGGAGGCCAGACTCGGAATAAACATTTATAAATCCATATAAATATTTATTCCGATGCGGGATTCGAACCCGCGACCATTGACTCCGTGGCGGAGGTCCCTGTTACTGAGCCAATCGGTCGAATTATTTTAGTATTGCAGAATAAAAGCGAACTTATTTACTTGTTTTTTTAAAGACCATGCCAGCGTTGGCACTTTGTATACTCATTCTATAGTGTATATATATACACGTTGCCGTATTTTGGTAACCTTGGCGTGACCATTGACTTACAGGTGGGTAACTCGTTTACATTCTAATTTGTATAAATAAATATTCATGCGTGCGTGGCGGACAGACGTAATTTTTATTGTTCAACATAATTACGTAAGTAACACACCCAATAATTTATTTATATAATATAAAACAAAAACAACGCTCTATCCACGGTCTCATTCTTTGATGGCAATTAGCTATAACTATTATGCCAGTGTCAAGTAAAACAATGTCGAATATCTTTAAATGTAAATTCAGCTTGTGACGATACATAGATAGATAGATATATTTCTTTTATGGGATAGGAGGGCAAACGAGCAAGCGTGTCGCCTGATGGAAAGCAATCAACGCCGCCCATGGACAACCGCGACACCGTAGGAGTCGCGGAAGCGTTGCCGGCCTTTTAGGTATGTATAGGCTTGTTTTTTGAATGTCGTAACGGTTCGGAAAGACCGCCGAGGATAGCTGGTTCCACAAACTGGTGGTGCGTGGAAAGAAGTTACGAGAGAAACGCACCGTAGTAGATCGCCATTCATCCAGATGGTGGGGATGAAATTTTTCTTTACGGAGAGTTGTGCAGTTGTGGAATTCGGCGGCGGGAATTATTCCAAACAATTGCTCGGAGCACTCCCCGTGATAGAAGCGGTAAAAAATGCTGAGAGATGAGATGTCTCTCCGCAACGCTAGAGAATCAAGCCGATCGGTGAGAACTTGGTCATCGACGATTCGGATCGCACGACTTTGAATGCGATCAAATGGAAGAAGTTGATACTGTATTTATTCTTTATTGTACACCAAAAGCAAAGTTATACAGCATATTGTTTGTAATATTTATATACAAATGGCGGTCTTATCGCTAATAGCGATTTCTTGAAGACAACCGTATATACGTATGTGCGTCTTGATAAAATAGTGGCTGTTCTACTAAAACTTACCATTGCTTGCCATTTTCAGTCAAGTAAAAAAAAATACGACACACGCATTTATTTCATTTCACTTCTTATCGTTTATCAAACTATATTGACTTTATACGCCACTAGTTTAATCTGAGCCTATAAAAATGAAATTAAAATAAAACGTCACTTATGTCACTTGGCGGGAAAAAGACTTTCGTTGTTCTTTATTTTTTTTTTTTGATGGCAATAAGTTATAACTATAATGCCAATGTCAAGTAAAAGACAATAATATCAAATCTTTTCGTGCTTTTTCCTTATTCACCGTAATCGAACTATATTGCATAATACCCCAACACAATTAAACAATATAACTGATAATAATATAAGATTATAAAAATGAAATAAAAAACAACGACAGTGATGTAAGTTGGCGGGAAAAGCCCTCGTTTGTTGTTGGCGATGGTTTCCTGTCTAACAGAGATCTATGTCCAATAGTGAACTAGTTATAGATTACTCTACTCTAGTAGTTTCATTGTTTTTTTTTTAATAAGTGCAATCGCGGATGTGAGCTAGTGTGCATAAAACATTTCGACCTTACCAATAAAACGTCATAGACAAATGACCTCGACATTCATTTTTTACGCGTTACTTTTTTTATCTTTACGCGTCTCTATAATCTATGGTATTCATTATCTATCAAATCCTTTCCTAGTTTACTTAACTATTATTATTATTAAATAACATTTATACTTCATTGGAGATATGTTATCTGTGACTATGATTTCCTAGGAAGCACAAATGTGTCTCTTTATATTCTTCCTGAATGAATGAAAGAATCGAATACAATAATAGTTTAATAGCATCGAGTGTATATAATGTAATAGATTTGTTTGACTCTTTTAAAAACTACATCTAAATTATCCTTTAATAGTATTAAAAAATCGTACCATTGTACATAGTACAATTCAGACATATTTTCGCATACACTTGAAATACTTAAAAAGGACTTTTCCCGCCAAATTATATTAATGACATTGTTTTTTATTTCATTTTTATAATCTCATGTTATTATCAGTTATTTTGTATAATTCTGGGGATGTATTACTCAATATAGTTTAATTTAGGCGTAGAAGTGAAATGAAGTGAATGGGTGTATCGTGTTTTTAAATTGACTGCAAATTTTCATGCAAATTTTGGTAGAAAAACCATAATAATATCAAGAAGTATCGTGACAAACTAAATTTATATTTCCAGAAACTTGATGTTATTTTAATTGACACTGGCATAATAAATATAGCTAATTGCCATCAAAGAAGAAGAAAGTACTTAAATAGGACTTTTCCCGCCAACATCAGTGACGCTGTGTTTTTATTTAATTTATAATAATCTTATGTTATTATCAGTTATATTAATTGTGGTGGCGTATTATATAATATAGTTCGATCAAGGCGTATAAGTGGAGTGATATGAAATAAATGTGTGTATCGTGACTGTTTAAATTGACTGAAAAAGTCCATAGAAGGTTTTGGTAGAATAGCCACCATTTTATCTAGACGTAACATGACAAGCAAACTAGTGTATTCCAAGATATTCGATATTATTTTATTTTGCTTGATATTGGCATAATAGCTATAACTAATTGCCATCTAAAAAAAAAAGTACTTAAATATATATTCTGTGGAATTGACGCAGCGAGAATTTGCTGAAAAAATATATCTGAATAGATTACGAAAACTTTGCTATAATTTTTTATTTAAAGTCTTAATATTAGTTATAAATTCAAACAAATTCCACTCAATAATATTTTTGTGTTTACTTTCTGCTTAGCACATAAAGAATATGTTTGTATAAGATGTGACATCAAAGAGGACATAATTACGTGTTTTGCAATGACAAATGATACAATCACTCTCTTGTTTTTGCCTAAAATATAATTTTCTATATAATGTTTTATCTGTCCATAGTGTAAGTATAAAAAATCGTAAAAACTTTTCGACTTTTCCCGCCAAGTTCAGTGATGTTATATTTTTATAATCTTATGTTATTATAAGTTATATTTCTTAATTATGGTGGAGCATTGTTCGATTAAGGCGTATAAGTGGATTGATATGTAATAAATTGGTATATCTTGACTTTTAAGTTGACTGTAAAAGTATATACATGTATAGAAGTACATAGAAAGTTTTGGTAGAATAGCCACAATTATTATCAAGACGTAACTCGTTTACTAGTACATTTCATTCATTTATTCTATCATTCATTCATTCGTTCATTTGAATTAATGGCATTCAATAGAGCCATACATTTCACTTGATATTATTGTATTATACTTGACTCTGACATAATTGTTATAACTAATTGCCATCAAAGAAAAGAGAATTTTTTCAAAAAAAAAATTATTTTAATATAACTATTTAGAAGTCTTACTAGATGACACAACCAGGGGCTTATATACCATTAATTGTAAACATACCTGTTGTTCATTTATGTTATAGTAATAAATATTATCCATCTCAGAATGTATATTGTTTAATTTATCACTCCTATGAGTTGGGTTGATTTGAACGCCCTACAGACTACGATAAATCTCGAGATTCAAACTCATGGCCACCCTACCCACAACCTGTGTACTTTCACAAAATTCCAGTTAGTCTGTCTAGAGAACTGAACTACCAGACTTGAGGTGATCAACGCGTATTGAACTTTAGAAGTAGCAATGCTTAGAATATTTCAAATAAATAGTGTGACCGGCTCATTTGTGATTCAAATTATCTTCGTATATGCATGTATATGAGATAGGTGTTTTGATATTTGGTTAAAAAAAGTCGCGTCATTAGCTATGTGTGTGAGTTGATAACATTCGAATTATTTGTACATTCTAGAACTAAACATACTTGTTTTTGCTATCGCATTAATTATGCAAAACTGTTAAATAAATATAAAATAATTGAAGTATATATTATCTAGCTATTCGTTTTATGATATAAAAATCGATAGTTATTTTGTTAGTCTGGTCTCGACTGATTTGAATTTATATTTTCATTTTGTTCGCTATAATACAGGGAAGGTTTACGAATAAAAAAATATACGGAAAGACATATAATGAATAAACTATTGTCTATAAATGAAAAATGTATGTGTTTCTGTCCTGTATCACTATGTATACTGATAGTATACTGATATAGATATCATATATATCTACGCTGAACTATATATGTAAATATATACAGTGTATTTTTATTACTAATATATACAAATATATCTAAAGAAAAACCAAATAAAATACGCATTCGTTACAGGAACTATTTGGAGACTTCTGTCATTTGGATTCATCCTAGTTTATATATTTATTTAATTATTATGATGTCCTAAAGCGATAATTAATTAATCGTAATGTTAGTAAGTTTTTAATTATTACTAATACATATTATATATAAATTTTACATGAATTCAAATCTATCACTTCGTCTGATTACATTTTTGAATTAGTCATATAAGAAAAATAAATCATCCAAACAAAACAAAAAATTAATCGTATATATAGTAGAATCACTAAGCTCTAATTCTTGTATGCCAAGTCCAAATCAAATGTCTACTTCTAGACGTTTCTGCGTTGCAGGAAGCGGCGAACGGGTCTGACCTGTTTGGCTATATCTCTAATAGGTATTGCTCCAACAAGCATCTAATTAAGTGTTAGATCAAGCTATCTTACAGCGGGAAATGCTCGACTCGACTGTCGTTTAGTTCGACAACCTTGGGAACAAATAGAATGATTCTATTCTATGTTGGTAAACAAGACTACTAATAACTTCTTTTCTTTTCTTTGATAGCAATTAGTTATAACTAAATATAATGCCAGCGTCAAGTAAAATACAATAATATCCAATCTCTTGAAATGTAACTAGTCAGCTTGTCACGTTACGTCCTGATAAAATGGTGGCTATTCTACCAAAACCTTCTATGGACTTTTTCAGTCAACTTAAAAAGTTACAATAAACGCATTTATTTCATATCACTCCACTTATACGCCTTAATAGAACTGTATTGTATAATACACCACCACAATTAAACAATATAACTGATAATAATATAAAGATTATGGAAATTAAATGAAAACACAATGTCACTGATCTAAGTTGGCGGGAAAAGTCCTACTAAAAACTTAATAGTCGAAAACGTATTTGCAATATCTATGGTCTAAATGACGCTCATGTCTATGGATATATATCAGACGACACGTTTGTTTGTCTCTGTATCCCATAAAAAGAACAGTAGGAGCCGAAATATATAGAGATATAAATATTGTAAATATAATGTAAACAAAACTTCTAAAAAACTCTACGCACATTGCCTACTGGATGTACATATATATGTCATTTATTGAAATTATACTTTACTCGATGGAACATTAAAGCAACAGAAATAAAATGCAATTGTAACAGCCGGCACAGTGGTAGGGCAACCGCTTACGGATTTAATGATCCCGGGTTCGATCCAGGCATCGGAATAAACTATATATGTATGGCCTAAACATATTTATTCCGAATCTGGTTATCCCGCCAATCCATATTGGACAAGGGTGGTGGGTTATATGTATGATCATCAAGAAATGAGGAACGTATGTACCCAACAGTAGAACGATGGGATTAGGGTATCACACACTACGCACACACACACACACTACACACACACACGACTTTCGACATGTATGATGACATAAATATCCGTAAGCGTTAGTCTTGTACATGACACTGGTATTTGCACAAGAGTTGCCACTGAGTTTTCTGACATCTTATTGGTAAATTTAAGTAAAGGTAAGAATTCTAAAGAGGTTTCCCAATAGTCAGACGTAGCCCAAAAACTATTATGTATGAAGCCATGGTTTAACAGGTCACTTACTGTGTACTGTGCAATCAGATGAAATGAATTAAAAAAAAACGATGTTATATCACGCTAATACTACGCACACACACACAAACACATGTATATAAATAAATAAATATTTTATAGATTAACTACCATGACCAATGAATTTGTATATATGTACACTCCTTTACAAAAAAAAAACAGGCGGTCTTGATTTTTCTACATTATTTGTAATAATTTAGTTCTAAAGAGGTTTTAAGTTAAGATAATAAAATATAAGTGCGTTATTAGCTCCATAAGTGTGCTGTGGATTTTGTTCTAAATAAATAAATAAATATGTATTTTATGATTCTTTCATTAATCGTATCAGATACTCAAACAAAAGAACGTATCTTACATCTAGCGACAATATATACAATTTACACAAAAAGATGTAAGAAAATTAATAAAATACTCACTTATTTGTCTGGTGAGCGCTGGTTCCCTCTTAAGAGCTCTTTTGCTGATGAACCTATTGTAGTCCTCATCCGCCAAAGGCTGATATTTCTGTCCCAACTCCCATTTGCTTTCGCTATAGAACTTGAGAGATTCGGGCACACTATCCGAATATGAATTACATGACGCGAAATAAACCGAACGGATTTCCAATAACTTTTTCAATAATTTAACATTGGATCTAGTGAGTTTGACTGTTGAAAACATTTTAGTTTTTTTTTTTTTAATTTAGATAACTTTATTTACAGATAATAAAACTTCTTTTGTATTTTTCTATTACTGGCCAGATAAGTATGTATTTAAAAAGAATAAAATTTTTCTACTTTTATAACTGGCCGCAAAACACACGCAATAAATATTATTTGTTTTGTGTTTTTTTATACAAAAATATCGTCGTTCGTTATAAGAATACTTTAATGTTTTTTTTTTAAAGAAATATTTTTCTGCCAAATCGCAATTTCGCTATTGAGTATTTTTTAGCAACGCGAATCGAGTTCGTCCGCGCCAATGGTTCGCGAAGAAATGTAGCCGGTGGACCTTTTTTGGCTGTGTTAGTCATTACGTCATTCTATATCAGTGGCACGGTGGCAAGTTGATAAGTAATTAAGTTAATTATTTAAATTACAATTCAAATCCTTCGTTATTTAGACATACGAAATAACATTTATCATCATTTCACAATGGCGGTAAAAGTTTGAATGTGTTTCCTCTGAACGGAGAAGAAACGGCGAAAGTAACTCCGCGAGTATCCTCTTTCTTTATTTTACAGTATATTTTTTTTTTTTTTTAGCTAAGTAGCAAGCAGCCGCCCTGCACAGATCGTCGCTCATCTAGCAGGGAGGCGTCCCACACTACGTTTGCCGAGTCGCGGTCTCCACTCCAGCACTCGTCTACCCCAACGATTGTCGGTTCTCCGACAAACGTGACCAGCCCATTGCCACTTCAGTCTGCTAACTTGAAGAGCTATGTCGGTGACTCTGGTTCTCCGGCGAATTTCTTCAATTCGAATTCTATTCACCAGAGAATCTCCAAGCATAGCCCTCTCCATAGCCCTCTGAGCGACTTTGAGCTCGTCAAGGAGACGGACCGTCAGTGTCCACGTCTCGGCACCGTGGGAGAATACGGGCAGGACGCACTGGTTGAAGACTTTTGTCTTCAGACTTTGTGGTATGGGCGACGAGAACACTAGACGAAATTTCCTAAAAGAAAACTTAATTTAATTTATCATTTTACAATAATGGACCCCTACTATAGGGAAGTTCTAAAAAACATATAAGGACTCTTAAGATTTGCGCACAGCATGCCTACATTATAACAATAGGGTTACTGATTCATAATACATAAATACATATCGTCACGCCTGTTCCCGTAGGGGTAGGCAGAGACCACAGATCTCCATCCGCTACCATCCCGGTACACCTTCCTTGCTTCCTCCACACTCATCCATTATTCCACTCACATTCGTCGTAGCGAAATGGCTCTCCGTTACTCGCTTCACGACCTCGTGGGAATCAGAACGTGATGTGTGGCGAACCACTTCTCCGTCATTTTTTTACAAATAAGGTTAATTATAATCGTCATAGTGAATTCCACGAGCCGCAAGGGAGAATGGAGGTCAGCCCCAGCAGAGACCCGAATGCTGAGGTAAGGCACTATGGTATCCGTGGGAGCCCGATCCCGGGACAGTCGGCACGCTTGCGACTAAGCTCGCCCCTAGCCGCGCTTCCATTGGCAAGGCAGACCATGAATTGGCGAAGAGGAAGGGAAAAGGATAATAAAGGCAGGAAAAGGCAGGGAAAAGGAAAAATTGATTTAGACAGGATGATAGGGATATGATACTATCGCAACAGAGGACAAGGAGTGATATGATAGTAGTTCGGGAGGTCGGAGTCGCGTACCCGTGTATCAGTACCATAATTACCGAAGAGGTGGCTAGGCAAAGATAGTCCATGAACTGAAAAAACGAAGGATGACGAGATTATTCGTGATCTATGGGCTGTCAAAGATATTCCGAAGCGATCTTAAATATTGATACGTACATCTTAAAAATTTAACATTAAATCATTTTGTATAACTACTCCAATAGGTACCCTCATGAACTGTAGCCATCTTTGTATCGATTTATTATTATTTTTCTTCCTGTACCGTAGTCAAAAATGTATTAAGTCATTATTTATTATTCCGTTGAACTTTTAGATGTTTATTACGCATCAAAACTTTGACCGGTTTTTTTAAACAGATCCCAAAAGTTTGAATAACAAAACACAACCGGTTTTTCATGTCGACAAACATTGACCTGTCCAATGTCGGCTATACACCCAAACTATATCGACCGAACGCCTCTGCACCGAAGACATAACAAGGTACATTGAAACGATCACATCTGAATAAAGAATACTTATATAACAATGAAATCAAATGGTATTCAAATCAGGTTACACGTGTTACGAATATAATTGAATAGTAAACATTTATAGATAATATGTATTTATCAACCAAATTGCTGAAACTTCACCTTGACCAAATAGCTGTAGTTTTTAAGAAAGGCCAGGTCAAGAGCACCTTTAACCGGCGGGCTTGCATGAGGAGACTGTTGAGTGTGGAGGAAGCAAGGAAAGTATGCCGAGATCGTAGTGGATAGAGATCTGTGGTCTCTGCCTACCCCTACGGGAGACTAGCGTGACGATATTTATGTAATTATGTATGTCTTTATTTATTTATTCGGCACACAAACAACACCAAAAGTTACAGTATTGAAAGAATAATATATAATAATAATTATTATTATTTATTTCAACACCACAGAGTTACATATATATATTTTTTTTATATATTCACGCTAGCTTTTTTATATATTCACGCTATCCCCCGCAGGGGTTGGCAGAGACCACAGAGCTCCATCCGCTGCCATTCATCGCAACGAAACGGCTCGTCATTGGTCGCTTTTCGCCCTCGTGAGAATCAGGACATGACGGGTGGCGTACCACGTCACCGTCATTTTTCGATAAATTAGATATATTAAATTCGTCTTAGTGAATCCCACGAGCCGCAAGGGAGGATGGAGGTCAGCCCCAGCAGAGCCCTGCATGCTGAGGTAAGGCACCATAGTCCCCGGGGGAGCCCGACCCCGGGACGATCGGCACGCTTTCGACTAGGCTCGCCCCTAGCCACGCATCCATTGGCACAGCAGACCGTGGATTGGCGGAGAGGAAGAGAAAGGATAGAGAAGAAAGGAAAGGGCAGGAAAGGAAGGGGCAGGAAAGGAAATGCGGATTGGGGGGGTTACCAGACTCAGAATAAACATTTATAAACCCATATAAATATTTATTCCGGTGCGAGAATCGAACCCGCGACCATTGACTCCACGGGCGGAGGGCCCCGCCCCTGAGCCAATCGGTCGTCTCATATATAGGTTACAATATAGAAAGAAAATAATATGTAGCGGGCTAGTGCCTGAACTAGGGGTGAGCCTGTATCTCAGGTCACTAGCCTTCCACCCCTTATTTCTAAATGATTATTAATATCTATGGAGAAATTTATATAAAATCTTAAACATTATATATTAAAATGTGTGTGTCCGTTATGTGCATTCAATTGTTATTAAATATATTTTTTTAAAAGTTACACTTTACATTTCTGGTCGCAGCAGATTTATAATATTATAACAAAAGGGAATAATCCTTAATATTAACATTTATATTTACCTTTAGATTTTATAGTTATTTATTCAGAGCTTAGATGCCCCAAATCCGTATCGGGCAAATATGATTGGTTAATATCGATTTCCTTACAAATAGAGGAATCCCGTACCCAGCAATGGAAAATTTGTGGACTGTAAAAAACATTCGTTCTTCGATATCGGTGGAACCTTTTCTCTACTTGCCTGATCAAGTATAGCTTGTGTGTGTGTGTGTGTTTAGAAATTATAAAAGACTCCTCAGACGTTGGGTTGTTGGAACTGTTATATAAGACTCCTCAGACGTTGGGTTATTGGAATTCCTATATAAGTCTCCTCAGACGTTGAGTTGTTAGAACTGTTATATAAAACAACTCACACGTTGGATTTTTGGACTTGTTATATAAGACTACTTAGATATTAGGTTGATGAATCTGTTATATAAGACTACTCAGATGTTGGGTTATTGGAACTGTTATAAGACTTCTCAGTTGTTGGGTTGTTGGACCTCTTATATAAGACTACTCAGATGTTGGGTTGTTGGAACTGTTATATAAGACTTCTTAGTTGTTGGGTTGTTGGACCTTTTATATAAGACTACTCAGAAGTTGGGTTATTGGAACTGCTATATAAGACTTATCAGTTGTTGGGTTGTTGGACCTCTAATATAAGACTACTCAGATGTTGCGTTGTTGGAACTGTTATATAAGACTACTCAGACGCTGGGTTGTTGGATTGTTATATAAGACTTCTAAGTCGTTGGGTTTTTGGAATTGTTATGAAAAATTTGGCAATTTTTTTCATGTACTGCATTGTTATCTTGTTTTCGCGACGGGAATCTGCTAAAGAAAACATTTTCAGATTAGATTGCGGAGCTTGATGTGAAACTGGGCGTGCCACTTAATTATCTACGCAGTTAGTAATGAACTTGCGATAGTCCATTAGGAAACCATATGGACGCACAAAAGCGAAAACGTTGCAAGACACAAAATGAAAATTATTAGAGCCAAAAAACTTTTAAGATTTATGGAAAAATTGTTTCTGATCACTCAAAAATAGTAACAACACTGTACAAAACTATCTCTTAGTCGGAAAGTCCGACCATTCGTCTCAGTATTTTTTTCTGATCCGAATATGCGTTTTCACTTTTTTGCGTCGATATGGAAGAGTCCTTCATAATACCGAAGTCGAGGAGCTTATGACCTATGCCAAAATAACCGGAGAGAAAAAGGCGCACAGATTCCCTTTTCAGGCGATTGGCAAGAGGCAGCTCAACATCGTAACCAGTGGAGGGTTCTCGTATGAGAGGCCAATATACACTTTGAATCGTGACGTGGACAAGTAGTAGAATGTAAATAAAAAGTATGAATGAAATTTAAGAATATATTTATTATTTAGGTTATTTCGTGACGTGGACAAGTAGTAGAATGTACCTATATAAAAAGTATCAATGAAATTTAAGAATATATTTATTATTTAGGTTATATCGTGCCGTGGACAAGTAGTAGAATGTACCTATATAAAAAGTATCAATGAAATTTAAGAATATATTTATTATTTAGGTTATATCGTGCCGTGGACAAGTAGTAGAATGTACCTATATAAAAGGTATCAATGAAATTTAAGAATATATTTATTATTTAGGTTATATCGTGCCGTGGACAAGTAGTAGAATGTACCTATATAAAAAGTATCAATGAAATTTAAGAATATATTTATTATTTAGGTTATATCGTGCCGTGGACAAGTAGTAGAATGTACCTATATAAAAAGTATCAATGAAATTTAAGAATATATTTATTATTTAGGTTATATCGTGCCGTGGACAAGTAGTAGAATGTACCTATATAAAAAGTATCAATGAAATTTAAGAATATATTTATTATTTAGGTTATATCGTGCCGTGGACAAGTAGTAGAATGTACCTATATAAAAAGTATTAATGAAATTTAAGAATATATTTATTATTTAGGTTATATCGTGCCGTGGACAAGTAGTAGAATGTACCTATATAAAAAGTATCATTGAAATTTAAGAATATATTTATTATTTAGGTTTTTTCCGTGTCTGTTTACCCTAGCTATTCACTTTTCACAAAGGTGGTGAGTTAATGTCTGTTCTTTTAGAAATAGGAGGCCGTTCCCAGCAGTGGGGGATAAATGTGCTGTTAATAAAATATACCATGTATTTCAAGTAATGGATTAATTTATATTTCTCTTACAGTTATGAAATTAAATTGGAAATAAATCAATACAATTTTTTTTGTAAGCTACTAGGAAATCATTTTATTGTATATATTTCTTCATAACCTGTTGAACCTGGAACTTCTCGGGGTGGAAGTTTCGCTCCCAGTCGGCGTGGCCGCAATACTTGCAGGAGGTAATAATCTGTTAAAGAAAAAAAGAAAAACGTATTAGGACACTTGGTAGATGTGAAAAATTGACGACGGCTCGGTCTCTACCGTGTGCTCAATATAGAGCCGATTGAAGGGAGCGTAGCCTGAATCGAGACGACGTCTCGGTCTACAATTTCACTCCCATAGCCCGCGATAACATGTTTCACATTAATTTCTTTTTATGTAATAAGAAGACAAACGACCAATTGTGTCGCCCGTTGGAAAGAAATCAACGCTACTCATTGACATCCATGACACCACAGGAAGAGGCATCATCGACGGACGCGCTGCTGGCCTTTAAGAAATGTGTAGGCTTGTTTTTGAAGGTTCCGATCTCGTATCGATTTGAAAACACCGCTGAAGGCAGTTGGTTTCACAGGGTAGAGGTGCATGGAAAGAAGTTTCGGGAAAATCGCCCCATACTGCACTTATCTATCCTAACACACATTGAAACTACTTTTAAATACTTCCGTTCCCCCGTTATTAATAGTTCTACCTTGAGATATGAATAAAAATATTCTTACCCTAGGGTAAAATGTTTTTATTCTTACATGTATTATGTATATATCTATTATTTATATAATATTACCATTCCTACCCTAGGGTAAAAATAGTAATGCTGCGGTAATTATTCACTGACAGGTAATCCACTTGTCACTTGCCTTCCTATCCCATAAAAAAATCATTAGACTTGTTTATCGAAGGTATATATGTCGTATCGGTTCGAAAATGCCATCGAATGCAATATATTAAGACTGTACAGACCTCACCAGCCGGTTGTACCGTTCGTATTGGTGCAGATTCCGTGGTGGTGGCAAAGGCTCCGGGGAGTGCAGCGTAAGCGCCAGGTGGGGGCCTCCCACACGCACCGCACGCACCGTCTGCCAACACCAGATAACACGATGATAACAGATCCAGTAATCCAGAGTTGAGAGTAGGTACTAGACCATACTAAACATGTTTACTACTTCAACTAAGCCTAAACCTTAAAGAGAAACGGCAAATCTTACAGCACGTTGAGAATAGAAGAAGAATTATAATTGTGTAATTTTTTCATCGAATTTTTGCCGGAAATTAAAAATAAATAAAATGCCGTAAATTAATAATAATAAAATTCTCCGGAACACAATCGTTCACCGGACGAAGCGCGGTAGCTGAGCTACCACTCGGACGCTGTAATGACTGTAGTAATACGCCATATAAAACTTATGAACAAACAAAAGAGTACGAAATTGACTTAAATAATCAAGAACAAAAAAACTGCATGAGTGCTTAATATTATATATTTATGTAGTATGTGGTAGAAACTCACAGCATCCAAATTGGATTCCATCTGATGCAACTTCCAGTTTAGATCGCTCTTTAGGCCTTGCATAAGCACGAAATCCTTTTCTAGTATTCCTTGCAAACCTAAAAAAATCGTTTGATTATATTATAAATGAAAATCTTTATAAATGAAAAGCTCTATCCTTTCCCTTCCTCTCCGCCAATCCACGGTCTGCCGTGACAATGGATGCGTGGCGAGTCTAGGCGTAACCGTGCCGATCGTCCCGGGGTCGGGTTCCCCCGGGGACTATGGTGCCTTACCTCAGCATACAGGGCTCTGCTGGGGCTGACCTCCATCCTCCCTTGCGCCTCATGGGATTCACTAAGACGAATTTAATATACCTAATTTGTCGAAAATGACGGCGACGTGGTTCGCCACCCGTCACGTCCTGATTCTCACGAGGGCGAGAAGCGACCAATGACGAGCCGTTTCGCTGTGATGAATGGAAGCGGATGAAGCTCTGTGGTCTCTGCCAACCCCTGCGGGGGATAAGCGTGAATATATATAAAAAAAATAAATGAAAATAATATTAAAAGTTGTATTTATTTATTTATTCCCTGCGTTATAAGGCTAGTGGAGAATAATTGCGTCCGCGGCAGCATATATCTACCTTTTATGTGGAAGCCACTATGACCAAAATTGTGAACCATAAAGTAAGTAAAAAAAAATATTTTTATTTAATGTGCAGAACTTAATGTGGCAGACCAAATTCCACGCGAGCGAAGCCGCGGGCAAAAGCTAGTTAATCTTTAATATCGAAACGGTAAATACTCACCAGCCTTTTCCAAGAGTGAGTTTAAATCATGTTCTGTGCTCTCAGCCACGCCGTCTCCTGGTATCATTAGATATGTAGAAGTTGGGACTGAAGGCTGCACGGGTGACTGTCGACCAGCTGACCCCGCTGAGTCTATATATATATATATATATATATATATATATATATATATATATATATATATATATATATATATATATATATATATATATATATATATATATATATATATATATATTCAAGGCACCGACCGCCCCGGGATCGGGCTCCCCCGAGTACTATGGTGCCTTACCCCAGCATGCAGGGCTCTGCTGGAGCTGATCTCCATCCTCCCTTGCGGCTCGCGGGATTTACTATGACGAATTTTCATATACCTAATTTATTGAAAAATGACAGTGATGTGGTTCGCCACTCGTCTCGTCCTGATTCCCACGAGGGCGAGAAGCGTCTAATGGAGAGCCGTTTCGGTGCGATGAATAGGAGAGGAAGAATGGATGAAAGGATAGATGAGTGTGCAGGAATCGTAGCGGGTGGAGCTCTATGGTCTCTGCCAACCGCTGCGGGAGATAGGCGTGAATATATATAAAAAAAACAAATATATAACTCTATTTAATATCTATATATCTAAGTCACTCACAAGTAACGCTGACTATATCCTCTGGCAGCTCCCAGAATGAAGGTCGGCGAGCCCGCAGGGTGTCACTGGGTGGTGACAGGACGACACCCTGGTCGGTACCCCTCAAGTCAAGGTTCAGAGTGCACACGAAATCGCAGCAAGTGATCAACAACTCTGGACGGTCAAAACGCTGGTATTCACTGCAATCATCGCGAGTGAATAGAGAAGAATTAGTCATTTTGAAAGTAGTAGGAAAGACATTAATGAACGGGTCGGCTCGTCTCAGGAAATAATATACCCTAACACAATATCGATGTATTACCACATATCGTATGAAGAATGTACGACACCTAAGGCCAAAGATCTTTCCCCTTATGTGGACAGTCAACTTTTCGGTTGTTTTTCCGTAGAGTCTACTATACCTGAAGATGCCCCGTGTTGAGGCGAAACACGTGTCGTTTGCAAGGTGGAAAAGTAGTAATATGTGTTTGGTGTTGTGTATAGTGGTTGGTGGGTGGAGAATTGATGGCCGATTTTCGGTAAGTTTTTGGTTTAAGTTCCAAATAAATCCACTTCATCCAGCACAAAAAACACACATTATTAATTTTCTGTTATGGTTTCGCTTGTCGCGGATCTTAGCTAAGTAAAACTTTTGACTGTCCACATAGTGATGGATTTCCGCAAAGTAACGCCTGACTCCATTAATAATTTTTCCATTTTCTTTACTTCGTTCTTTTCTCCCTATGAAATACTTCTACCCCCTCCCATATTCGAAGCCTTATCTCTAGTCTATATTACAGAGATTCAAAATACAAGAGCTCTTTCAAAAATGAAGCCTTCTTCATATCTCGAAGGCCATAACGCATTTATGATGCTAATGGTTTTGCGTGTGTCAATAGGTGTTGAGTGTTTTCCATCAGACACGCTCGCTCGTTTGCCTCTCTATCCCAGACTATCTAAAACAAAGAGATACATCTGCGACAGTGATTACCGATCATGAAATGACCCTCTTACTTGTATATCAATCTCATCCTTATAGATACATACATATGTATATATATATATATATATATATATAAACCTTTTTTTTGTGAGACACCTTTTTAGGATATATAAAATGCTATTGATATCAGGTCAAATATATATAAAAATAGGGATGTATAGGCGTTTATGCCAAAAGCTAATACTCATCCTGGGTTGTAGTGCTAATGGAAACATACTATAACGAAACTAAATAAAAATTAACACGCAAAAAGAGAATTAATGGAGTCAGGCGTTACTTTGCGGAAATCCATCACTATGTGGACAGTCAAATGTTTTACTTAGCTAAGATCCGCGACAAGCAAAACAATAACAGAAAATTAATAATGTGTGTTTTTCTGCCGGATGAAGAGGATTTATTTGGAACTTATACAAAAAGAGAAGACAATAAACAATTTCTACAACGTTTACAATGCTATAGAGAAAAATAAATATTCACGGATCTTTCTCCACGTCCCTCGACAGATAGTCTTCTTGTTGCTGGTCTTCCTGCAGGACGAGGCCTCCAGTAGCTCCACGGCACACGCTGGACCCGCGCCGTGATGTCGACGCCAACGCAGGCTCTGTTGCTTCCCCTTCGGAATTTATCTTCTTACGTGCCGGACCTAACACATATGAAAATCATCTCTACAAGAGCTATCTAAATAGTATCAAAATAATATTATAATATTTTCATGTTATTGGCTACGTATAAAACTTTTAGGTATAGTTTGTAATAATAATAATAATAAAAATCAATCGTGCAACATTATACTGGAATCGATCCATTATCACGGACCGCCACATTGTTGCCAATAAGCCTAATATTGTGATAGTGGATCGAACTACACGCGAGGCAACGATAGTTGATATTAGTGTTCCACATGACGAGAATCTCATTAAAGCGGAAAAATATAAACAAATAAAATACATAGACCTCGCGCATGAGATTTCCGCCATGTGGCAAGTCGATTCAACTGTCATTGTACCCATAGTGGTCTCTGTGAATGGACTTATCGGTAAAAATTTAGACGCCCATCTGTCCAAGTTAGGTTTAGGTAAGTCGGTTAAATTCAAAATTCAAAAAGAAGCCATATTGTGCACGGCTAGGATAGTGAGGAGATTTCTTTCCTTGGATGCATAATCCTTCGTGTGCTTGGTTTATCCCGACACGAAGGATTAATAACCCTAGTAATAATATTATTTTTATAGTGATTTTTTTATATTAATAATATTGTTATTATGAGAAAAATATATAAACAAAGGATAATAATAATAATATCTTTATTTTTAAACTGTTTACATATGTTATACTAGATATATATAGTAAAAGTTGGGTTTGGCAGAAGTCATTGTTGCTGACGGCTGTTTTTTCGGTAAGATTCATTTTAAGTTCCCCGTAAATTTCTTCCTGTAGAAAAACACAGATTATTATTTTTCTGTTTATATATGTATGTCGCGGATCTTAGCTTTTTTTATGGTATAGGAGGGCAAACGAGCAAGCGTGTCGCCTGATGGAAAGCAATCAACGCCGCCCATGGACAACTGCAACAAAATAAAAGCTAAATAAAAGTTCTGACTGTCCACATACAAAATGTATTTCCGAAAAGTAACGCCTGACTCCATTAATGATCTGAATAAAAATAATTTAACCATGTCTTACCGGGGTGTATACAATATGTCCCGAACTCCACCTTCTTGCCCAAAACACCAAGAAATGGAAACTTTATCTTGATGCACTGCAGGAGACATTCGTCGTTTATATCCCAAATGTTAACGGTCTGTATAAATAAAAACAAAATCATTTATAATCTATATAAATTTATTCATTCTATTTCATTGTACAGTTTTCGGTAAAAAGTTCTATCGTCAATATAATGAAACTCTCCCAAGTGAAATTTATATATCATATTATTTATATATCACTGTACATTTTATATTTCACATACTTTGTCAATATTATTTACAAATGAGAATTAGAAATATTATTTACAAATGCAAAGAAAGGTGATATGTTATTTGAGAGACGTCAGTCGATCGAATCTTTTCTTTTCTTTGGTGGCAATTAGTTAAAGCTAATATGCCAGTGTCAAGTAAATACATAATATCGTATATCTTGAAGTATAACTCGTCTGCTTGTCACGTTTGGTACAATAGTCACCATTGTATCAAAACGTACTTGATAAAATGGTGGCTATTCTACCATAACCTTCTATGGACTTTTTCAGTCAACTTAAAAAGTCACGATACACGCATTTATTTCATATCACTTCACTTATACGTATAATACGTCACCACAATTAAACAATATAACTGATTTGACGTTATAATCTGGCGTTACTTTGTGAAAATCCATCACTATATGAACAGTCAAAAGTTTTACTTAACTAAGATCCGCGACAATCTTGCCTGTTCGGCTATGCTAGCCTTTTTAAGATTATTAATGGAGTCAGGCGTTACTTTGCGGTAATCCATCACTATATGGACAGTCAAAAGTTTTACTTAGCTAAGATCCGCGACAATATAACTGATAATAATATAAGATTATGAAAATGAAATAAAAACACAACGTCACTGATGTAAGTTGGCGGGAAAAGTCCGATCGAATCTTACATTGTTTTGTAAAACTATTTCTTTTTTTATTAATTAAAAAATGATTTAGGATAATAAATAGAATAATAAATAGATAGAATAATAAATAAGATTTAATTATATTCAAACAAAAAGTTTTAATACATTAGTGAATATTACCTTCTTATTATACATATCACTAAAGTACTTAATGCCATTATAAAGGCATTCAGTTAGCTGACATTTAGATATTGACGAATAAGATTTTTAATAGAAATTAGTGAATGGATAACTCATTTTTTTTTTCATAAATCTCCCTACCTTCACATACTAATCCTGTTTTTAAATTTAAATAAAAGAGTTGTAGATAAAAGACAATAAAAAATTTTTATTACAAAAAACGTTTTTTTATGTATTATCTTATCTATCTAAATTAAATATTTATTCACATATATGAGACATCACCCAACTGTTCAGTGCCTCTCCATTGGGATCGATCTTCGATCGATGGAGAAGCACTGTGGATGCCCTCTGCCTCACCTCGGGGACATAGGACCATAAGAAGAAGACCTAAATGTTCCTGCAGGCGGCAAAAGAATACACCAAAATAAGTTCGAAGTCCACACTCACACAATTGACATGGTAAGCGACAACAATATCCAGGGATGCAATCACGGCAACGTCCACCACCGCCGGTAAGCCCGGGACGGTCAGGGATGCGTATGGTGAAGACTGTGTCGTCTCCCATAGGCGCACCACACCATCACAACTGCCGGTCGCGAGTAAGTGGAGAGACGACACCGCGTGGAAACAGCTGACGCCCTGAACAAAGTAAAAATGTTAAGAGCAAGATACAGTGGAGTGGACCCAGGGTAGTCCGGACTCTGTCTAATCCGACGCCCCCTGTAATCTGACACGCCTATCACTGTTATTGTATATAAGTATTTCGACAAATCTTCACTGATATAGCATGATTGGACATGTTGTGACTTGTACACACCGCCATTACTGTTTTCGTAAGTTCTACAGGACTGATGTTGTTATTTTTACAATAAAACATTAGCTTCTCCATTGTGATGTTTCATTTACTAAATTACACATTCATATTATATATGTACACAATCGTGTAAAATGATTCGTAGTTCAAATATATTCTTTGATTTGTAATTTTGCGGATTACAAAGTATAATACTATTTTTCAAAAAATTCCGACCTAAACATAATCCGACAAATTCGATAAACCAACATCGCCCTGCAAAACATTTGTCGGATTACCACGGGACATTGTATAATATATACGATTAAAAAGTTATATATTACAATATATATATATATATATATATATATATATATATATATATATATATATATATATATATATATATATATATATATATATATATATATATATATATATATATATATATATATATATATATATATATATATATATATATATATTTTATTTTAATATGGGAGAAAAAAATTATGTTATATAAGATATTCAGCATGATATAAATTTATGAATAAATACCATCAGTGGCGAAGTGTGTAGACCGCTGGAAGAATGTTACTTGTATATTACATATTTATGTTATAAAATCTAATTATGCCACCCAGCATACTATATAATTAACAAATCACGCACCACCACTCTGTGTAAACCAGCTACCTTCGTCGGTCATTCCGAACCGATACGACAATGGCACCATCAAAAAACAACCCTACACATACCTGAAAGGCCGGCAACGCTTCCGCGACTCCTGCGGTGTCGCGGTTGTCTATGGGTGGCGTTGATTGCTTTCTATCAGGTGACACGCTTGCTCGTTTGCCCTCCTATCCCATTAAAAAAACAAAGTAGCTTACCCTTTGCACCCTGAAAACATAATCGTTCAACTTTTCGGGCACGTGCCTCGCCCGAACGCTGACGGACGCGTCGTGCGAGCAGGACAGCACGATATCGCCGTTGCGAATGTAGCTCACTCGACGCACAGAGCGGCAATGCACACGGCGCCATGAATGAGTGACGCAGTATGAAGTGTGGGGTGGTGAAGCAAGCTCCTGGAATTTCATCTTTATTGACACTGTGATAAAGTGGACAGTCAAAAGTTTTACTTAGCTAAGATCCGCGACAAGCAAAATGATAACACAAAATTAATAATGTGTGTTTTTCTGCTGGATGATGTGGATTTATTTGGAACTTAAACCAAAAAATTACCGAAAATCGCCCATCAATTCTCCATCCACCAACCACTATACACAACACCAAACACACATTACCATTTTTCCATCTTGTAAACGACACGTGTTTCGCCCCAACACGAGGCATCTTCAGGTATAGTGGACTCTACGGAAGACAACCAAAAAGTGAATTTTTACGTGACGCCTGACTCCATTAATAAACAGAGAGAAATTTCTGATTGCCTTCACTACTTTCTGCCACGGAAGGTGCAAATGTTTTTCCACCTGCGGTGTTCCAAGATTCGTTCAAGAAGTCCATTAAGGAGACGTATATCAAAAAGTCGGCAACGCATCTGAGATGTCTCCAATGTTGTGGACCTCTATGGGTGGCGGTGATCATATACCACCAGGTGACTTGCATACCCGTTTGCCTGCTCTACTATAAAAAATACGTTACTTGCCCTAGGAGAAGGGCATCAAATCTGTCAGCATCTTTTATGGGTTCTACCATGGGGAGTGCTTTTAGGAATCATTCGAAATAATTCCGGCCGCTGATATCCACAAACGTTGTAGTAAACGAATGCTGGAGTGAAGACCGCGTCTCGGAAACGTAGTGTGGGACGCCCCCGGCTAGATGGTGCAACGATCTGCGCAGGGCGGCTAGCAGAAACTGGATGGGTAAAGCCGAAGATCGGGGGAGGCCTATGTCTAGCAGTGGACCAATCCAATACAGTGCGTTTATGGGATAGAAAGGCAAACGAGCGGGCGCGTCACTTGATGGAAAGCAATCAACGCCGCCCACTGTTCCATAGATATTGCAGACGCGTTGCCGACCTTTAACAAAAAAACCTTTTCCCGAAACTTCTTTCCACGCATCACTATCCTGTGGAAGCAGCTACCTCCAGCGGTATTACCGAATTGATACTACATTTGAACCTTCAAAAAACAAGCCTGCACAACGTTTCTGCTATGCCTATGGCACTGCAGATGTCTGTGGGCAGCGTTAATTGATTTCTATCAGGTGACATGCCTGAACGGAACGGAAGGGGAATGGAATTGGTCCTACAGATCCCTGACATTTTTTGTATACATATACGGTCTTTTCTTCTTCTTAAAGTGCCTCTCCGACTTGCGAAGGTTGGCAGCCAATTCAGCACAACTTTCCTCCTCCTTCGCGAGGTGCAGCAGTTCTGAAGCACTCGCTAACCCAGTCCACTCCCTGATATTACGTAGCCAAGACTTTCTTTTTTGATCAACTTGTGTTTTGCCCGCGATTTTTCCCATCATGATCAGTTGGAGCAATTTGTACCTGTATTGTCTCATGATATGACCTAGGTAAGCAACTTTTCTACCTTTGAAAGTCTGCGAAAGTTCACGTTTTTGCTTGACTTGTCGGAGAACCTCGTCATTGGCCACCCTTACATATACGGTAGATGGAAATAAATGTGAATCAATAACTAACGGAAAGAAGAAGAAATAATTCACTCACCATCCAAAAGTAATAGTTGATATTGTCTGTGCACTTGGTGTAGAATAGGGATACTCTGGGCTGCAGGAAGTGGATGCGGGTGAGATCGCCGCGTTCAGTTCCAAACACCAGCTCTGAGCTATCAGCTGGGCTTGATGCTGCACGGTATGCGAGACACTGGAACATGATAGATTGAAAACAATAAGGATGCTATGGACAGTGAAGCTTACTTCTGCTAAGCATGCATTTATTGTTTATTTGACTTTTAACCCTAAATCTACCTCTGGACCCAATATAATAATAATAAAGCCGACCGTCCCGGGATCGGGCTCCCCCGGGTACTATGGTGCATTACCTCAGCATGCAGAGCTCTGCTGGGGCTGACCTCCATCCTCCCTTGTGACTCGTGGGATTCACTAAGACGAATTTAATATACCTAATTTGTTGAAAATGACGGTTGGTGAATGGTGAATGGTGGTTCACTACCCGTCATGTCCTGATTCTCACGAGGGCGAAAAGTGACTAATAGACAGCCGTTTCGCTGCTATGAATGGTAGCGGATGGTGATCTGTGGTCTCTGCCAACCCCTGCGAGGGATAGGTTAGTGAATATATATTTATATTATATATTTATATATATATATATATATTATATATATATATATATATATATATATTATATATATATATAATATATATTTATATATATATATATATTATAGTGAATATATATATAAAAATAATAAAGCCTTTGCAATTATTTTAATACTATATATAAATATTTCGATTAAATAATCTCTGTTATTTCGGTGTGCCTTACAGCCTCCAACTCTTTCCACTGGTTTCTGTCTGCCGCCACTCTTATCCAAAAGGATCCTAATGACTTTTTCAGGTCGTTTTTCCATCTTATTGCTTTGCTGGACCCAATACTAAGGTTAATTAAAAATAAGTGAAACCAGCTCACAGTTGGTATGTTGGGCAGACCGGTGATGCAGAAGAGCGGCGAGTGTGTGAGGGTCGCCACGTCGTAGATGGTCAGGCTGCGGTCGGAAGCAGAGAAGATCACGCACTGCACGTCCTAATGAGACCATTATTATGACAGTGATAGAGTCACGCGGCAGACGAATACTTTGTCAAGAATGGCATAATATTTGTCTGTAGCGTTAATAGGCCGGGGGAAGCTCGCCTGAAGAAGTAGGTACCACACTCCTGCAGAAAACCGGTGTCTGAGTGGTAGCTTAGCTACCGCGCTTCGTACGGTGAGCGGCTGAGTTCTGGAGGCCCAACACACTCCCATAATGTCACTTTCCTTACAGTCTTCTAGTCACTTTCCTATGGCGCTGCGGATATCTATAGGTAGCGTTGATTGCTTCACCAAAATCACTAAGTATTTGTCTCATATGTGCTCAAACATGTGTATTTTAAACATCGATGTGTTCAAATTCAAAGACACTATATAGCTTAAGATGTATAATGCTGAAGATAATAACCATGAAAAAGCATATTAATGTCATGTGGTTTACGCTTGTTTTTCATCAAAAAAGAACAAAAGAAACTCACTTTCATGTAAATCGCGTCTGTGACCCAACAATTCTTCACCCGTCGACGCACGCCCGCTCTGTGATAGAATACCTGCCGGATATTTCAATTTATACATGTTTTATATTTTTTCCGCAGCCCATAATTTCCGCAGCCCATAATTTAAGGTTCATTTTATAAAAGCACCACAAAGTCTGAAGGCGAAAGTCTTTAACCAGTGCGTCATGCCCGTACTCTCTTACGGTGCCGAAACGTGGACACTGACAGTCCGTCTCCTTATCAAGCTCAAAGTCGCTCAGAGGGCTATGTTCGGAGTTTCTCTGGTGGATAGAATTCGAAATGAAGAAATTCGCCGGAGAACCAGAGTCGCCGACATAGCTCTTCAAGTTAGCAGACTGAGTGGCAATGGGCTGGACACGTTTGTCGGAGAACCGACAATCGTTGGAGTGGACGAGTGCTAGAGTGGAGACAGCGACTCGGCAAACGTAATGTGAGACGCCCCCCGGCTAGATGGAGCGACGAGCTGCGCAAGGCGGTTGGCAGAGACTGGATGCGTGTAGCCGGAGATTGGGCTAGGTGGCGCGCCTTGGGTTAGGCCTATGTCTAACCGAAATAACAGCCCTCAGCAACTCTCCACCTCCCCAGCCACGGAAATTTATTACAACTTAATCAGTGACAATGAACTGGTCACGTTTGTTGAGAGTAGACGAGTGGAGACTGTATTTTTACAAACTCCCTGCAGAACCTCCCACCAGATGGACTGACAATGCATGCTACCCCGCATGCACCACTACCCAGTGGACCAGTTACCCTCAGCGGTGTTTCCGAACCAATACGACATTGGAACCTTCAAGAACAAGTCTAAATATTTCCCCAAAGGTCGACAACGCTTCCATGATACCTGTATGGTGTTGTATGTTGTCTATGGGCGGCATTCATTGCTCTCCACCAGCTTGCTAGTTTGCCCTATCCCATACACAAAATACAGCACCATTTGTATATTCTTATAGGTTTCGTAAGAGTCCCGGGTTTTATGGACAGAATTGAGAACGTACGACTGGCAGAAACAAGATGAGTGTAACTGATGATTGGGCTAGACAGCATGCTTTGGTCCACACGTAATCAGAAAAGGTTGTCGAGAATTTATCTGCAAACTAAAAGACTTGCTTCATAAGAGCTCATCAGCTTCATGTGACCGCTGTAGACGCCAACTCTCCCCCCCTTCGAGACGGCAGCGTAACAGAACGAGTCCTTCCTTTCTATGTTCACCAGTTTCACTATAGTTTCCCTCTGAAACGAACATATTCACATTTTCAATCTTTAACTTTCTTATTTCTAGAATGAAAATCAGTGTTACATAAATTACTCCTATCGTAATATATTATATTAGATTGCATTTATATTTATGTCGTGAAAGTTTTCAGTGGCAGTCAGTCTTGGTAATGAACTAACTAACATTGTTGGCGCAGCGAACCAAAATGGATCATGGCCTCCAAACAGATCTTACGCTGCTGTGTCCTGTCCTGCGCCACCTCCTGCCAGTTACAGACTTGAAGTTTGCGCAAGTCATCTTCGATCATGTCTCTTCAGCGGTACCTGGGGCGCCCCACAGGACGTCGTCCAGTTAGGCGACCCACATACCCTCTCTTGACTGCGCGATCCTCGTCCATACTCTCAACGTGGCCCAATCAACGAAGTTGGTGAGCCTCATCACTCCTATTACATTAGGTTGGGCCACCAGATGCTCGATTTTGCTAACCGCCATCATCACTTTTGGTTGGGCCCAGGATCTTTCGGAAGACTTTTCGTTCTGGAACTAAAAGTTTCTTCTCTTCCTTTAGCGTCAGTGTCCGAGCCTCACAACCATACGTTAGAATGGACTGAATAATCGTATTATAGATTCGGAGTTTCGTCTTTATACTGAGAAGTTTGGACCACAATACCTTGTGAAGAGCTGCGCTGCACGACCTTGCGTCTTGGTAATGGGGATATTTTTTTTTGCAGTTCCGCTGCTAGTTACGGATGTTGCCATTTCCGGAGGAATACACCCATCACGCTTGTTCAAGAAAACTTTGCGGAGGACCATACTTGGACTTAATAACTTTAGGCATATATGTACAAATATATGTATTTATGTCGATACTAGAAACAAATCCCGTTCATTGACTCTCATAGCAGTAGATTCCACACTCACTTAAACATACGGCCCTCGGTTATTCAGAAATTGATAAACCAAGAAAGTAATACCTCAGAATTTCTTATTTTTTTACAGCCTAATTATCAAAATTAGTAAATCCATATGAATAAATTTTACAGAAACAACAAAAAATCGATTTTGTTACATACTTTGACATAACATAATTGACAGGCCTGTTTCCCGTAGGGGTCGGCAGAGACCACAGATCTCCATCTGCTACGACCTCAGCATAGTTTCCTTGCTTCCTCCACACTCATCACTTTCCTCATGTAAGCCCACCGGTTAATGGTACTCTTGACCTGAACTTTCCAAAAAAAACTTGGGCAATTCGATCAAGGTATGTTGTCCGTAGTCTTCTCCTACCAGCCCTTCCATCCACATCCGCCACGTAAATTTCTTTAGCCAGTCGTCTTTCATTCATCCTCTCTAAGTGCCCAGATGGTTTGGGCATTCTCGCAAATAAAGCACCTCTTTCTCAACTTTTGTCAAGATACCTTCTTTCACTCCAGGAATTTTTATAAAACTATTCTTACTTTAGATATAAAAACAGTAATTTTTGATATAAATACGAAGTACGAAGTAGAAGATTATCTATTAGATGGCATCAAAAATGAGAAGTCAGAAAAAATGTTTTATTTAGAATTAATAATACTGATAATATACTATTCTCTTACAGCACCGAAACGTGGGCGCTGACAGTCCGTCTGCTTCACAAGGTCAGAGTCGCTCAGAGAGCTATGGAGATACTTCGAGTTTCTCTGGTGGATATATTTCCTCATAAAGAAATCCGTCAGAGACCCAAAATCACAGGAGATAGTCTTGCGAATTAGCAAACTGAAATGGCAATTGGCTGGTCACATGTGTCTAAAATTCGAAAATCGCTGGAGTAGAGACCGCGTCTCGGCAAACGTAGTGTGGGACACCAACTAGGTGGTTTGACGATCTACGCAGGGTGGCTGGCAGAGACTGGATGCGTGAAGCTGAAGATCGGGGTAACTTTCGATACTTGGTTAAGCCTATGTTCTGATCATTTAGCCGACAATATGTACTGCTAGAGCACTCTAATAGGACAGATCTGCTTCTACTGATCGTTGCAGAACTGATTTCTTATCACCTGGCAATGCGTCAGTCGTCTGGGTTCCCCAGTGTTGGCTGGCTTCCACCTCTCGGCGCGGGAGCCGGTGGCTGTAGCTCCCGCCGCAACCACCCGGGTCACCACCCCACGCCACCACACGCGGCCGCTCCCGAAAGGATCCAGGGCTTGGAACAACTTACGGGCGTGGCTCGTGTATTTGTGACTACCTGGATGAGAAGATTTTGGATTTTTTGTTTTGATTTTGCATTGAATCAGTTATGTTGCATGTAACGTTTACGTAAATAAAATTTCGTACAGCGTTGAAATTGACGGGGTTGTTAAATACAATTTTTTCAAAACCTGTGGTAAGTTTCAAGCGGGTTGTTCTGTTTCCCTTTTTTTGCGAAATGCGAAATATGAATTGGATAATATGGTTGGCTATGCAATAATTATTGTTTAGCTTGTAATATTTTAAGTCACTTATGTATTGTGCTTCTATTTATTGCCTTTTAATAAAATTATTAAAAATGATTAAATATTTGTGATACTCTATAAAATGATTTTCGACCACCTTGTGCTTTTTTTATAGAGCAGAGAAGCATATATAGCGTTCCCTATGCGTTCACGCACCGTTCATCCGATTGCTATGAAAGTTCATACAGTTCCCACAGAAAACCGGCGTCTGAGTGGTAGCTTAGCTACCACGCTTCATACGGAAGCAGCTGAGTTCCGGAGGCTCAACACGCTCTCCCTCCTCCCTCTCCCATTCTCACTCCCATAATGTCACTTTCCTTAAAGGTCGGCAACGCTTCCGCACTGCCTACGGCGTTGCGGATATCTATAGGCGGCGATGATTGCTTTCCTTCAGGTGACACGCCTGCTCGTTTGCCTTCCTATCTCATAAAAAAAACATATTATTAGTACTCATGTGAAGGTTTTGACGTACATCAACGTCAACACCCTCCCACACAACCATTTACATTCACCTACGCATTAACAGATGATTCTTATGAAGATTATTTTCTTTAGCAACGGTTACTATGGAAATCGTTGCTAATAGCAACAAAAAAAATAGTATAACATAGAGAGAGAGAGAGAGAATTTTTTATATAAAAAATCTCACTATCTCTCATTTGTTATTGCTGCGTCTTTAAGATACTAAACAAGTAACTATACTTAAATATATTCGCAAGCGTCCATCCGCTACGATCCCGGCACACTCTCCCCGCCTCCTCCACACTCATCCATCCTTTCATCCATTCTTCCTCTCACATTCATCGTAGCGAAACGGCTGTAACCCCATTAGTCGCTTCTCGCCCTTGTAGGAATCAGGACGTGACGGGTGGCGAACCATGTCGCCGTCATTTTTCAACAAATTAGGTATATTAAAATTCGTCTTAGTGAATCCCACGAGCCGCAAGGGAGGATGGAGGTCAGCCACAGCAGAGGCCCGCATGCTGAGGTAAGGCACCATGGGTATCCGGGGGAGTCCAATCCCGGGACGGTTGGCACGCTTGCGCCTAAGCTCGCCTCTAGCCACGCATCCATTGGCACGGCACACCGTGGTTTGGCAGAGAGAAAGAGAAAAGGATAGAGAATGGAAGAAAGGAAAGGGTTGGAAAGGAAATTCGGATTGGGGTGCTATATCGATGATGGATAATATCTCACCAAATATATTGTTTATGGCCTCCACGAAGCCGGGCTCGTCCAGGCACAGCGGGTCTGCTTGCGGCGCTGCCTTCGCTGCGAACTCTATTCCCTCTTCAGCAGCTGCTGCCCGCATCACCTCCTCCACTCTTCTGTGATTAGAACACCATGTATCATGTTTCTTAAAAATATCCATACTGTAATAATAATTCTTTATTTGCATAATGTCCAAAGTAACAAGATGAAAAAATCCGCTTAAAAGCTCCATCACATTGCCACTTATGGCGTACAAATTCCATTAATTATTTATTTATTTGTTTATAAAGTCAACTCTACATAAACTATATACATGTACAGACGCAAAGAGATCTAAATACATAAGTCGCTTATGGTTACAAAGCATTAAATTATTAATAAACTGTTACATTGTCATTAAAATTATAATTGATTTATCTATTACTAGCTTTTGCCCGCGGCTTCGCTCGCATAGAATTTAGTCTGCCACATTAAGTTTCGTGAAAGATCATGTTAAATAAATTATATATATATATATATATATATATATATATATATATATATATATATATATATATATATATATATATATATATATATATATATATATATATATATATATATATATATATATATATATATATATATATATATATATATATATATATATATATATATATTATATATATATATATATCTATTAGTACTCCAATAAAACGCATGAGCATATGCTCTTAATGGCATATGCTGAGCAAGAACCATTTTATGACACTTGATAGATTAATATTATTTTCTTTTTGTTTTATTTGTATAATATTATTAAGGTTTTAATTTTAGTAATTGTAAAAAAGGTGTCATAAATAAAGTTTTTTCTATTTCCATAAGTAAAGTCTATGAAAACCCACAACCACCTCAGAACTAAAAGAACATATCGTTCGCGAGCAGAAAGCGATAGTTTGGAAATGGCGGATTCCTAGCACAATCACCTGTCCACATTGCGTGCCGCGTTTCTCTCCCTGGCTTTCTTAAAGCACCTCCGCAGCTTGCTGAGCACAGCCGGAGTGAACCTCTTCATCAGCTCTCGTGACAGAGATTCTTCGTCGTCAGCACTGTAACGAATAGAAGGAAAACATGTAATTAATTAAATAAAAAACATTCATTTCATTATATTCCAATTATTATATTATATTATTATCATAAAATGAATTATTATATTAAGGAATTAAAATAATATTATTAAAATAATATATATAAAACATGTAATGAATTAAATAAAAAACATTAATTTTATTATATTTCGATATATTAGTAAGTAAGAAATAAGCAAGATTTTTTAGCACGACCAAGAGCATTTATAGAGGTGCTGAGAATACATCAAGAGTTCTTCTTTAATAATAAGTTTTCAGAGAATAGTCTAATTTTCATTAGATTATTCTACGAAAACAATATATATTCAGCAATTATTATTATTAAATACTTTATTATAATTAAATATTCAATAATAAAATTCAGCACCGGTTTGAGAGACATATGGACTATCTAGAGCATACTTTATAAAAATCATAATATTGAATAATATATTTTTTTATTTCATACCAATATCAGCCCACGGCAGTCCACTGCTGGACATACTTCTCACCCAAGGTGTGCCATCTAGTCCGATTTATTTTATTTACTTTCTTCATATTTATATAAAATTTTAATAAAATTGATCAATCACAACGATGTTCGTTAAATACCCTGACTACTTATACCCTATATTAATGTAATTATAATCAGAAAAATTATAATCAATGGAAACTATAAAATCGTCTTAAGAGATTACGAAGACACGTCAAAGCATCAATAAAAGTTTACAATAACAAACATACGTGCAAATAGACGTCATATATTAAGTTCATCGGGTCAACTTACATCGAAAGACTTTCTTCTGATACACTTCTTGCTGAATAACTCTTCTCGAATATCTCTGAACATTCCTCGTTTAAAGATTTCTGTGATTTTATAGACATTTTCACCGTTTCCCAAAACGCATCAAGATATTGTTTGTTTGGTCAATATAATACACAAATCACACTTATTAATATTGTATTTTGTGACATCTCGTATCAAATAGTGAAACTATAACAAAATATATACTTTTTCTTATTCAGCATAGTAGTTGACTCAAGTGCTAGAATATCGTTTTAAAATACGTATCATATGAACTTGCTAATCTCTTCCTCTCAATTTCATTAGAGGTGGATTTAAGAGCTCTTCTTCTTGATATGTTTTGGGTATTTATTGGTATTACCAATAAATACTCAAAACATGCGTGCTGTAAAAAATATTGATGATTTTTTGATTAAAAACTCAGAAACTATTCATTTTACAGTACAAGAGACTATATGACCAAATAATATTAGATAACAAATTATTTGTATTGTCATTTAAAAAAACTTTCAAATCGTTAAAGCGACATCTCTTGTTGAGTAGCTTAACTATGAACTGTGTTTTAAATTCAAAGTTAAGCAGTCGTATCTATATTAAACAAAGATGGCGCTGACTGTCTTATTTTTATACAATTTAATTAATATTTGCTTTCTTAATTTTTCTTAAATTTGACATACACATTTGTAATTTTGTATTATTTATTGTAAATAAAATTAATATTCTTACTAATGGTTTAATATTCATTTTAATTATTTTTTCTTTTTTGTGTTATTTTAGTCCATAGGTCTTAATTTATTATGTTAACATTTTATATATAATGCTTTTATTTTTTTAATTCGTTATTTTAAAATTATAATATATCAAATATTTTTAACTTATTGTATAGTTTAACTCAGAGAATGTTTATATTTCTCTGGTTATTATTATAATTTTTCTTTTTCAATAATCCAGATGTAATATAACTTACCTGACAAATTCTATTAGAATTCTTTTTCTATTAGAAAAAGTCTTTCCCTTACACAATTTAAAAAATGGATTTTACCATTAAAAATAAGAGCAACTGTGAGAAAAACAACAAATATTGTCAGCCTAATTATAAAAGTACTTAACACCAAAAATCATTTTTGTTTTTCACTTATTTTGACGCTATCTAAAGGATATTCTCAAAGGGTATAAATACAACCTTGTATTTAACTCAATATGTACTTCTTTTTATGCCTAAAGTTAAAATGGTTCCATAAAAGCTTTTCAAACTATGAAAGTAAATCAGGTTTTATTGTTCCTATAAAATTTACTCATATGGACTTTCTGATAGTCTTCAATTTTTAATTCACGTGAAACATACTCTTCACGTGAATTAAAAATTTTATTTTAAAAAAGTTTAAATTTTAAATGTACACTTTTATTAAATACTAGCTTTTGCCCTCGGCTTCGCTCGCGTGAAATTTGGTCTGCCACATTAAGTTTCATGACTGATCATTTTAGATAAATATATTTTTTTACTTAATTTATGGTTCACAATTTTTGTCATAGTGGCTTTCACGTAAAAGGTAGATATATGCTGTCGCGGACTTTTATTTAGAACTGTTCAAGACAAACAATCCTACGGTACATCATCTTTGTGTAACTCCAATGGTTTAGGCAGCGTACGCCAAGATAGCTCTCAGAGGCCAGATTTTTTTCCGACTTAATTGACATGTATCGTTTATATTACGACCAAAAAAAAATACATAAAATCATTAAAAATCATTACAAAGCAATCAACGCCGCCTGTAGACATCCTCAGCGCCACAGGCAGAACGGAAGCGTTGCCGACCTTTAAGGAAAGAGTCTTTATGGGAGTGGTATTGGGTGGTTTGGGGAGGAGAGGGGGTGTTGGGCCTCCGGAACTCGTCCAATCACCGTACCAAGCACGGTAGCTATGCTACCACTCAGATGCCGATTTTCTACGGGAGTGTGGTACTTCCCCGGTAGATAATTACTATGGTCGTCTGGAATCTTCTATCATCACAGTGATGTATTCCTCCTATACAGAATCTTCGAGATGCGGTCAAGTTTCGACGAAAAAGTCAAAATAAAACACAACTGAACATTGTCTATTTTATTGTATGTATATATTATTAATACTTATACGACTAAATGTATGTGTACAGTAGCTGTATGGGCCATGGATACACAGGCGAGCCGCTAATCTGAAAACTTACGTTCTCCAACCACTGACTCAGTCCTATACACACACAGTGTACATGACGCTTATATTGAAGGCAATGCTGTCATTCACGTTCACACAATCTTGACACATAATACCTGTTTTTACACATATAAACATTTTTATATCAATACTAACATTAAATCTATAATTTTATTTAGATACTTACGTTATATCTGATACAAAATAGCTCTAAAGCTTCGCTAACGAACGGCAATTAATTCCATAATTATCCTTCTTTTATTATTCGATCACATAACTAAATAAAATATATGATCAATATGGCTTGTGATATTTTTAAAATAAAATATGTTACAAATATTATCAGCAAATATGTTCGTTTTGATACAAAAATGTTTTATGAGTACAAAACATTGAGATACAACACGTATATTTCTATTATCCGTAATCAAAAATGTTTTTTAAAACTCAATTTTATTCGATCTTATATTTTACTTGTAAATAAATATATTAATGGATATCGATAAGCTTTAAAACAGATAAATCAATTAAAAAATAATAAAACATCATCTGAAATTTTCAGCAATCTTTTTTTTATATATTTATCGATATAACTTGCTAGTTTTACACCTGATAGTCATTTTAATAATTTTATAAATACAAGCAAGGTATGACAATAAAAATGTATATTAAATTATGTTTATATAGTTTTTTACATTTATTATTACATTTAAAATATACTGTACACAATATGATATTTAACGGTTTGTTATATTTCAATGACCTTTAAATGAAAATATTTTCTTTCGATCCTAATTTTGAATGAAAAAATTTGAAGTCGCAAGTATAAAGATTTTAAAAATTATTATATTATAATACATTTATATAAAGTTGCGTTTTTAACAGCCCATATATGGCTCACTGCTGAGCACGAGCCTCTCCATTTCTGGAGGAACGGACGTTGTCCAATGCGGATTGGCTGGGTTACCAGACTCGGAATAAATATTCGTAATCCATACATATATCTATTCCAGTGCGGGGATCGAACCGGCGACCATTGACTCCGCGGGGCGGAGGGCCACTGAGCCAATTGGTCGTCTGACCCAAAATTACATTACGGAAACAAAACTATATCGATATTATTCACACGAAAACCATAGAAGTAAGTAACGTAACATTTTTTTTATACAATGTACGTAAATTATAGAAGTAAACTTAAAACACCGTAAAATCTGTAAATAAATAGGAACTATAACCACTTGAAACTAATTGTATGAGCGCGAAAAACAAAGTGGCTGCCAGGATCCGCGAGAACATAAGACTCCATTATACGGATTGCAACCATATTTACTCCTAACTATACAATTTTCACACACAAACATATATTCTTTCCCTTCGAACTGTGTTTACAAAATTACACGAAAGACGGAGAAAGACTTTGACAAGGCTTTTACATTTAAATACTATTATACTACAGATTCGGGTTTTCTGTTCCACAATATATTAGGGATTCTTTAAATAAAGTACATTTTTTTTAAATCCATACAGTCGTGTAACAAAATTAAAATAATTCACGCTTGTATCAATACAAAACTTCTCTCACTGGGCGATCAAATCAAAATAGATTTTTTAAACTTAGCTTAAATCTGAAAACTTATAGTTTTTAAAATTTATAAAAAATTGTATACATTAAAAAATGCACGTGATATAATCAAAAGCATATAGTTTTCATTCATTTGCAATTTCAAATATTATAAATAATGTAATTACTAGAATATATAACAGATTTTCTTTGTAATGATAAGAAATTTTGAGACCACGTTATTTTATTTGTTTAAAACCTTTTTACTATGTATATTACATTTAAAAAAAACAAATGAAATGTATCCTAATGAAGTGTATACTTGAAAAGTGTTTGATAATCCAAACATTCTTGTTATTTAATACATTTCATGTTTATATCGATACGAAAATCATTTCATATGTCATTGCATATAATTTGAGATGAGCAATTATTTAATATTAACAATGTATTATTTATTTTTAGATGTATTTTAACATAAAAAATGTAAAGGATACGATGAATAAAATTTTTACATTTCGCATTCAGCATCATATAATAATAATAATTAATATTTGTAATGGCTTTTAATATTTGTAATGACGACCGATTGGCTCAGTGGCGCGGCCCTCCGCCCACGGAGTCAATGGTCGCGGGTTCGATTCCCGCATTGGAATAAATATATATATGGATTTATAAATATTTATTCCGAGTCTGGTAACTCCCCCCCAATCCGCATTTTCTTTCCTGCCCTTTCCTTTCCCTTCCTCTCCGCCAATCCATGGTCTGCCGTGCCAATGGATGCGTGGCTAGGGGCGAGCCTAGTCAAAAGCGTGCCGACCGTCCCGGGATCGGGCTCCCCCGGGTACTATGGTACCTCAGCATGCAGGGCTCTGCTGGGGCTGACATCCATCCTCCCTTGCGGCTCGTGGGATTCGCTAAAACGAATTTAATATACCTAATTCCTTGAAAAAATGACGGCGACGTGGTTCGCCACCCGTCACGTCCTGATTCTCACGAGGGCGAAAAGCGACTAATGGAGAGACGTTTCGCTGCAATGAATGGTAGCGGATGGAGCTCTGTGGTCTCTGCCAACCCCTGCGGGGGATAGGCGTGAATATATAAATAAATAAAAATAAATATTTGTAATGAAAAAATATTACACATTGAAACATGTTTGTATCGATACAAAAATTAGTGTTTTACGATACAAGTTTATATTTCAATTATCTGTAATAAGAAATATTATAAAAAAATTATTAAAAGTAAATCGAAACTTAATAACAGCTTAAAAAAATTAAAAGGGAAAAACCTTTTTGTATAATATTTATAATCTATAATCTATTTTGCGTATTTGTATCAGTTACAACATTGGATACACACATGTATAATACAAAGGTTTTCATACACTTAAATAACAATTCACTGTCACATTTATATGTAAATCGATGATATACTATACAATACTTACTAAATGCTCAGTTACCACCATCTCGCGTGTCTTTGAGATTCGAAAAACAACAATTAAACTCTACTCGTCGATTTACAATGAAAGTCACTCACTGTAACCTAACGAAGTTGCGTATACACCATAGACCACACCTAACAACCTATTCATTATATCATATCTGTTACTTAACAAATAAATAGCTTACGATTATCATATTTATAACTACAGCTATTATTGTACGAACGCGTATACATGTATTTCATCGAATACAGCTCAATCGAATAACTCTTTTACATGTCCTAGTATTAAATGGTGTTGTACCAATTCATTTGGAGCAATTTCATCGGAGTAACCTAGGGCGACCATGAAGTTTTTAATTTTAATCCATTTTTTTAACAGGTTTCTAAATTATTGTGTGTTGGATTACTTTTTCCTTCCGATTCTCTATAAACGATATTGCTTGGTTAAAATTGCATTGCCATCACAGATTTAAAAGCTTTGCTTTCGATATATTAAAATTGTGTGACATTTCATTTTTTAAAAATATACTGAGTGCATATTTAGCATTGTAGTGATACAATCATAAATGTATCACTAATGCATTAAAATCTTTTATATTATATTATTTTTTGCAAACGTAATATTCAAATTTAAAATGAAAAAGAAATTGTTATAAAACAAAATGCATTAGTTCGACTGACATCTTTTGAATACACATGTGGGTAACATTCCGGCATAAAAATTGAAATATTATATATTGAGATATATAATGTAAAGTGAAAAGTATGAATAATATATTATATAAATGTACAATGAAACGCAAGAGTAAATAAATATCATTTTGAAAAATTTTATTTGAATAAGCCCCCTAAAGATTGAAAGAAGCTTCGGGTCTCGCCGAAGCATTACGGCAGGCACGCAGTACTGAAATATTCTTGTGATATATGATTTGTTTTCTTGAATTGGTGATTATGTTTTTAACTACGTTTAGTCTTAATAAATTTGTTATATTTTTTAGAATATATGAAGTAATCAAGCACATATTAAAATATATTATATTAACAATAGCAAATATATATAATAGTAATATAATTATTAAGACTATATTTTCTTTTAGTGCTGCGATGGTTGTCAGATTTATCAATCAGATTCATAGAAATTAAGTCCTGGGTAGCCATGGGATATAGCCGAAACGGCTTATTAAATTGTTAGGAAAGAAATCACAAAGAAATTCCACGGTCTCTCCAGCAGTGTGTGCCGTATTTTGTTGGAACAATGTGTGTGAAGTGAAGACAGGACGTTTTCAGGATTAATAAGAGTATGTATACTGATTATTCGACCTGTAACCGGCACATAAAGAGGATGGATGAAAGACGACTGGCAAAAGAAATTTAAGCTGCGGATGTGGATGTAAGGGTCGGTAGGGGAAGACCAAGGAAAACATACCTTGGCCAAATTGCTGAATTTTTAGTAGAAGTCTGGCAATATTGATTATTCATCTATCCTATCTGTTATATCATCAGTGGTATCAAAATACGATAATATACACTCATCATTAATTTACACATCATTGGCTAGTAGCCTAGAAGTCTATGGTATGTGAAATTTTTATTGTAATAATATAGAAAAATAATATATAGATGGAATAATGTCTGTTCTTTTTTGGTTTGTTTGTTCTCAGAGTAATGTTAGGACTTTGTATGACAATATTTTATTACATATATTATTAGGTGCAAGATTAAGTTCTTTCTGTTTGTCATTAGATGGCTCCAGCAGTAAGTGTTGGTCGATTTTGACATATCCAAATCGTCATGAACCAAGCTTAGATATATGGCAAACAAACTTAACCGGCGAAGTGGACAGTCAAAAGTTTTACTTGACTAAGATCCGCGACAAGCAAAACAATAACAATAAATTAATAATGTGTGTTTTGCTGCTGGATGAAGTGGATTTATTTGGAACTTAAACCAAAAACTTACCGAACTTACCGGAAGACAACCGAAAAGACTTTTGGCTTGTCTTCCGTAGAGTCTACTATACCTGAAGATGCCTCGTGTTGGGGCGAAACGCGTGTCGTTTACAAGATGGAAAAGTGGTAATGTGTGTTTGGTGTTGTGTATAGTGGTTGGTGGGTGGAGAATTGATGACCGATTTTCGGTAAGTTTTTGGTTTAAGTTCCAAATAAATCCACTCCATCCAGCAGGAAAACACACATTATTAATTTTCTGTTATTGTTTTGCTTGTCGCGGATCTTAGCTAAGTAAGATTTTTGACTGTCCATATAGTGATGGATTTCTGCAAAGTAACGCCTGACTCCATTAATAATCTTAACCAGTGAACTTGTATGGAGATAGTGATGAATGTGAATAAAGCAAAGACAGTGTCCTGAGATCGTAGCAGATGGAGTTTTGTGGTCTCTGCCTGTCTCTGTATGTATGATCTATATAATAAACATATCGATTTTGATGCACATATTAGTTAGTGTTGTACTGCAAATAATGATACACAGTTCATCCTGTGCACTGACGTATGATTGATTTGTAGATGAGATTGGAAGGTCAGAGTTGTGATTCTGTCTCGATCAGTAGACGGGACTGTGGCCGTTTTGGTTGCGCTGGTAGACACCACCGCGCAGACAGTCGTCGCTGCGAAACTGCGGTCAGTATACAGGGCTGTGGGCGTCGTAGTTCAGCTGCAGGTAGGGGGGGATGGCGGCAGACAGCTCCGATGCCCTCCTCCTCAGTGCCGCGATGCTGTGACCGCGCCACACCTCATCCTCTCCCTGCTCTCCACCTGCACCTGTTATACATCATAAAGTTATCTATAATACTCCCATTAAAATCTTCAACGAGACAAAAATGTAATTCTCATGTACCAAGTAGCAAAACTGACGACCAATTGGCTCAGTGGCGGGGCCCTCTCGCCCGCGGAGTCAATGGTCGCGGGTGCGATTCCCGCATCGAAATAAATATTACATATATTTATTCCGAGTCTGTTAACCCCGACATTCCGCGTTGGACAAGCGTGGTGGGTTAACGTCCGTTCCTCCAGAAATGGGAAGGCCCGTGCTCAACAGTGGGACATATATGGACTGTTAAAAAGAAGTGGCAAAATAATATAATAGATGATGCATTCATAATATGATACATGATACATGGATGATGACTTCATTAGGAAAGATAATTTTTTGAATTTGGCTGCAATATAATCAAAATGCACTCACCGGAGGCATTGGGTGAGGCGTTGTTGTTGGCGCAGTGCGAGACGTGAGGGGGCGTGGGGGAGCCCTCCAACGGCCCTCCTTGCTGCCCTCCCCCCAAGTTGTTGCAGTAAGACATCATCGTGTCACCTGAAATACAATGTGAAGTGAAACACTTCTAAGATGAAACAAGTAATATATAAAAAAAATTACAATCAATTTCTAGTTAGGTCAACAAAGGAACATTATATTTTAGTTACTTTTTATTAATATTTATATAATATATTACATAAATATTAATAAAAATATTAATAAAAATATTGGAGATATTTTGTTCTCCCATATAAAATAAAATTAATATTTGAAATATATCAATGTTTGTATTAACATCAAGTATCATTCACTACAAGTTTAAATAAATGTATTTGAACTTCAGTCATGAACAAATAGTGTTTTATTAAATTTATATAAAGTTTTAAATATTATTGATATATCATATAAATATACATATATATATATATAGGCAGAGTGTAAAATAATATTAGGAAATGAAAAAAATACATTATTTAGGGAAATATGTGATTGTTAAGGTGTTCGCGCTTACGATCTACCCGTATTTATTCTTTATTATTCGCAATAAAAATATGAGCGGGTAGAAAAATAAAATGTAATGTGTCAGTGCGAGTGCGATGTGATTTTTTCTTTGTTCTGTTCAAGTTCTTATGCTAACTAGACAAGTTATAATTTATATTCTTCAAAAGTATCAAGATTACACTAGTTTTGAATCAAATTTTGTTTTAATTGAGTTCGGATGGACTCCAGTGTCTAAGTAATAGACATATTTGGCTAAATACGGATAAATTTCAAAGCTTTTCAAACACTATATTTTTTAATGTATTGTCTATAGAAAAGCAGGCAAACGAGCATGCGTCTCACCTGCCGTTGAGTGATCACCGAGATCTATAGACATCCGCAACGCCACAGGCTAGACATCCGCATCGTCTCAGATGCGTTGCCGGCTTTTTGTGAACACATACGCTCGTCTCTTGAATACCCCTATATCGTTACGCGGGAGCACCGTATGTTATAATAAACTTCGACATACCGGAAGGTGGTGGACGGTCAACTAGGTGATGGGGATGGACCTTGATATCGTGGTAGTTTGATGGTGGAATTGTTTGGCTGGGGAGAGACTAAACCTCAGAATATTCGCCGTAACAAAATATTGTTTCACGAGTTTGTTTTTCGGGGATCCTAGCAAAGTAGTTATTGACTCTTCTTCTGGATAATGGATTTTTAACACCTGGCTATATTAATTTCTTTTTTTGAATAATTAAAAGTTTCTTTATTTGAATAATCTTAGGTAAAACAAGATGAAAAAAAGAGATACAAAAGCTCCATCACATTGCCACTTATGACGTACAAATTTAATAACAATTTTCACCGTGGAAGAGCCACGCTGCAGACGAATAGTTTGTCAAGAAAGGCATAATATTGGTGTGTAGTACGAATGGGCCGGCTCGCCCGGGTTAATACCACACTCCCGGAGGAAACCCGCGTCTGAGTGGTAGCTTAGCTACCGCGCTTCGTACGGTGAGCGGAGGCCCGGAGGCCCAACTACCCTCCCTCTTCCACTCCCATAATGTCACTTTCTTTTTAGGTCCGCAACGCTTCCGCACCACCTATGACGCTGCGAATGTCTATGGGCGGCGTTGATTGCTTTCCATCAGGTGACACACCTGTTCATTTGCCTTCCGATCCCATAAAAAAAAATACATAGTGTAATGTTAATCTAACCCAGTGAGTTGATGGGGTAGTGTGATTGGTACGGCTGGCCTGACGCGACCGAGCTGATTGGCAACGCTGGATTGAGGTCTGCAGTCAGCTGGGGAAGGCCTCCGGCTCCAAACCCACCCATGGAGACGCCGCCCTGCGACAACTGACCTAAGCCTGTGGAGAAAACGTGGAATATGTATTGCATTGTTATAATGACTAACTAAATTGACGAAGAGAAATATTTTAATACATTTATTTATTAATTATATACATATTATTTTATTAAATATTTTATTAAACAATTTTGAGAATTTTTTATAAAACCATTTTTACTTTAAATATAATACGAAATATGTTTATTTTTTTAAAAAGTTAATTCCTACTTAGGTCAACAAAGAAAAATTTTAATTCAGTTCAGTATCAATATATTCAATATCAGCCCGCGGCAGTCCACTGCTGGACATAGGCCTCACTCAAGTCGCGCCACCTAGCCTGATCTTCGGCTACACGCATCCAGTCTCTGCCAGCCCCCTGCGCAGATCGTTGCTCCATCGAGCTAAACGTACATCATCTTTGTGTAACTCCAATGGTTAAGGCAGCGTACGTCAAGATAGCTCTCAGAGGCCAGATTTTATTCCGCCTTAATTGACATGTATCGTTATATTAATACCAAAATTACACAAAATCATAACAAATTGTAGCCTATATGTTATTCCGATGTATAATCTATATTACTGTAAAGTTTCATCCAAATACGTCCAGTAGTTTTTTCGTGAAAGAGTAACAAATATACATCCATACTCACAAACTTTCGCATTTATAATATTAGTAGGATAGGATGTTTGAAAACCTAATTCTGATATCAGACCTTTTATAATAGGTACATGAACCGGAAAATTAAAGCGTTTTGGAAAGTATGCTAAAAGAAAGAAGATTAAAGAAGAGAGCACCGTTACTTAACACAGCTGTCGCATCAACAAACAGACCAACCTGCAGGCATTGACCAGGGTCGGTCTCCGAAAACGCCAGGACTGCAAACGTCACCAGCTCCGAATGGCGGCAGCCCGTGCGATGGAAGCAGAGAGCCAGGTGATCGGAACACGTTGGTGCTCTTCTTGCGTTTCTTCCACTTCGCTCGTCTATTCTGGAACCATACCTGCGGGTGAGAAGAGAAATGCTATTTACTAATATATTTCGGCGCTTTCAGCGATTAGAATGAGAATGAATTCCTGATGGAAAGCAACCAACGCCGCCTATAGATATCCGCGGTGCCAAAGGCAGTGCAGAAGCGTTGCCGACCTTTAAAAACGTGTCATCATGGGAGGGGAGGAGGGGGAGGGGAGGAGGGGGAGGGGAGGAGGGGGAGGGGAGGAGGGGGAGGGGGAGAGGAGGGGCGGAGGGGGAGGGGAGGGGAGGGTGGTTGGACTTCCGGAACTCAACCGCTCACCGGACGAAGCGCGGTAGCTAAACTAGCACTCAGACGCCCGTTTTCTACGGAAGTGTGGTACTTCCCCGGGCGAGCCGGCCCATTCATGCTACAGACAAATCATATGCCATTCTTGACAAAGTATTCGCCTGCACCGTGGCACTAAGCTTTATGCAAGGTTTCCTTGTCTCTTTCTATTTATTTACTTTCTCTTTTACTAGGAATTTACTTTAATTTTTTTTATATAGATTTGTTGTTTCTTGTCGAGCGCAAAACGTATAACATATAAAAATACAATACATACTTAGTAATCGAGCAAAGCATTATCCTTTCTTACGCCGTCGTCGGGACAGATCGAATATGCAATATATCAAGAAATCACTGAATGCGGTTGAAGTTTCATTTAGCTATCAATCCGGCCCGAGGGAGTTCCCCGGCGGGATCAAGTAAATCCGAAGACGGCTCATAGATCGCACCTCATCCGTCACTCGGACGGTTTTGTGCGGGTACTAATGGCGTCTACGTGCTCGATTACCTTCTATATTTTACAAAAAAAAGAAGAACTATAACTTTAAATGACTTGATTGATTCAGCCACATTGGGTGACTCTCTTGAAAGTATTGTAATTCCCATCTTAATTTATCTATATACGCGGAAGCAAATCCATTCAAATGCATATATTTGTCTCGTGTCCCATATTTCTCCCACTAACTGGACACTGGGTTTTCTATTTCTGAAGGAGTGATTTGTTGAACCTACCAGGGGTTTTTGGGATTAGAAGAGATGTGCTTCATACACTCACGCATTTAAGAAACGAGCGTATGTATTCACAAAAGACCAGCAACGCATCTGAGATGCCTTCTTTCTTGCGAATGAAATTCTTGCTATTGGTTGCGGTGATCATTTGCTTCGTATGCTCGTTTGCCTACTTTAATAAAAAAATAATAAGCGCTTTTTTGTAATAAAAATTATAAACTAGTTCATTTCTATATCCCAAAAACGATAAAGTCATATTTAAACGTAACGTCTGAAGACATTTTGGAATTTGCGGATGTGGATGGTAGGTCGGGGAAGACCAAGAAAATTTACACCCACCCTTAACCAGCGGGCTTACATGAGGAGAGTGATGAGCGTGGAGGAAGCAAGGAAAATAGGTATGCCGAGATCGTAGCAGATGGAGATCTGTGGCCTCTGCCTACCCCTACGGGAGACAGGCGTGACGATATGTATGTTGAAAATTCACACAATATATACATATAAATATATTTTGTATAAGGAGAGTGTGAATTAATAGCAGGAATTGAAAGAGAGGAGGAAAGATTGGAGGTACATACGAAGTATTCCATCGGATATGACGCTTTAAGATTATCCATTAGATGCCTACAAAAGTGAGAGTTGAGATAAAATATATTTTATGGAATTACGAATTCTGATACTTAGATCAGTATTATATATACATACATATAAAGATAAAACAAATGGATAGTTATTTGTACTTTAAAACATACGATAAAACTGTGAAAATTTGTGTTAACGACACAGATTAAAAATGTATAATGCGGTAATACGTGTGAAAGAGACGGGTAGCGGTAGAACAGGGACGGCGCTATTCATTTGGCAACTGTCAGAGACAAACTCTATTATTTATGGGCTGTCGAGGATGGTCGAGAAAGAACCACATTAACTGTCTATTTTATTTTCCTTTTATTACACAAACGCTACATCGGTTCACAAAATAAAATATTTACATATATATTTTTTTCATGTTTTAGGTTATGAACATTGTAACTTTTTTTAGCTTAGAATTTCGAATGAATAAAATTCATAAAACTATAATATAAGAATGTAAAAAATTGGCCTATTTGTATGGACAATGTTACGTTAAGTGGAACAAAAGTGACTCTTCTTATTTCTTATAATTGAATTTATGAATTATCACTAGTTATCAATATATTATATATAAATAGCGACTATTGATCGAAGAGAACCTTTCGCCACTGAGCAGATTAAATCGTCATTTTTATAATACATGTTTATACGTCATGTATTTTTGTAAAAATCACTTATTATAAAATGTAATCTAATATATAGCAATGAATAAATAAAATAAAAATAAAAAGCCACACATTTTACAATTTTGTACAAAAAAGTAATGTTATATACTATAATAATTTAATAATTAAATATATAGTTATTATTAATGGAGTATGGCGTTACTTTGCGGAAATCCATCACTATATGGACAGTCAAAAGTTTTACATAGCTAAGATCCGCGACAAGCAAAACAATAACAGAAAATTAATAATGTGTGTTTTTCCGTTGGGTTAAGTGCCACGAGGCATCTTCAGGTATAGTAGACTCTACGGAAGACAACTTATCACTTTTCGGTTGTCTTCCGTAGAGTCTACTATACCTGAAGATGCCTCGTGTTGGGGCGAAACACGTGTCGTTTACAAGGTGGAAAATTGGTGGTGTGTGTTTGGTGTTGTGTATAGTGGTTGGTTGGTGGAGAATTGATGGCCGATTTTCGGTAAGTTTTTGATTTAAGTTCCAAATAAATCCACTTCATCCAGCAGAAAAACATACATTATTAATTTTCTGTTATTGTTTTGCTTGTTGCGGATCTTAGCTAAGTAAAACTTTTGACTGTCCACATATACAAAATAATCACGGTTCAATGAAAATTATTTCTGTATAAAAAGTATATCAGTTATATCTGCAGTAAAGAATGCTTCCACGGGGTAATCCCCGGGGGCGTCCGGTCCCAACACCCACCCTGGTGAATCAATAAGGCCCGTGATGTCGACGATTTGCCGATAATCCCCTACCATTTGTCAAACTGGGCTACATAGGCGGGGCACAATTACCAAGCATTTCACTTTTTTTCACGAAAATAGTGAACACCTAGTAAAATAATCTTCAATTCATGAGACTTATTGATACACCACCAACTCTAGAAGTATTTCCAAATCGACATGACATTGGAATCTTAAATAAACAAGCCTACACATATCTCAAAGGCCGACAACGCTAGGCGGCGTTGATTGCTGTCAGGTGACACGCCTGCTCGTTTGCCTTCCCCATCTCTATTTTTATTCGTCCGTTTACTATAATTATGTATAACAGATAATTATAAAAAAATTATATGCGCAGTTAAAAGTTTTACTTAGCTAAGATCCGCGACAAGCAAAACAATAACAGAAAATTAATAATGTGTGTTTTTCTGTTGGGTTAAGTGGATTTATTTGGAACTTAAACCAAAAACTTACCGAAAATAGGCCATTACATTACCACTTTTCCATCTTGTAAACGACACGTGTTTCGCCTAAACACGTGGCATCTGCAGGTATAGTAGACTCTACGGAAGACAACCGAAAAGTGAAACACGTGTCGTTTACAAGATGGAAAAGTGGTAATGTGTGTTTGGTGTTGTGTATAGTGGTTGGTGGGTGGAGAATTGATGGCCGATTTTCGGTAAGTTTTTGGTTTAAGTTCCAAATAAATCCACTTAACCCAACGGAAAAACACACATTATTAATTTTCTGTTATTGTTTTGCTTGTCGCGGATCTTAGCTAAGTAAAACTTTTGACTGTCCATAGAGTGATGGATTTCCGCAAAGCAACGCCTGAATCCATTAATAATATAAAAAAATTATATATAATATATTTTTCTTTTATGCCAATTAACTATAAATGCTTTAATTAAAGTCAGGGAGTATCTCTGCCTAGCCCCTTGTCCGGTAGTTATGGTATTGGAACACGGGTACGCGACCCCGGCCTCCCGAGCTACTACCGTATCACTCATTGTCTTCTGTTGCGGTAGTATCATATCCTGTCTAAATCCATCGTTCCTTTCCCCTGCGCTTTTATTGCTTCTCTATCGTTTTCCCATCCTCTCCGCCAATCCACGCTCTGCCGTGCAAATGGGTGCGTGGCTATGGGCGAGCTTAGTCGCAAGCGTACCGACCGTACCGGGATCAGGCTCCCCGGGTACTATAGTGTCTGACCTCAGCATGCGGAGCTCTGCTGGGGCTGACCTTTATCCTCCCTTGCGGCTCGTGGTATCCACTATGACGAATTATAATAAACCTAATTTGTTAAATGTATCTCCGCCTACCCCTACGGGAAAAATGCGTGACGATATGTATGTACGTATGTTTTACCACCATAACATCCGTGATACGCAACAGTTAATAGATCGCCATACCATTAACAGTCGATGGTGTTCAGTTGCTAATGGCCAATTAACGAAGGTCCGAATTTCGTACGGCCTCGCCACTTTCGTCAGGGCTCGTGATGGCTGAGTTAGCATCGCTCGTGTTTGCGCGCGATGCTAACTCAGCCAGCAAAGTCGTGCGCGACTAGCGGTCAGCCATTGGTGTGTGGTGCAAGGCAGAGAGTTTAGCGTTTTCAAATCATAATAAATATTACAACAGTTCTGTTATTTTCCTATACTATTATTAAATTGTACAAGGGGATTGTGGATGTGGATGAGAGGGTCCATAAAGGAAGGGCATACTTTAACCAAATTGCAAAATTTTTTTAAGAAAGGCCAGATGAAGAGTACCCTTAAACGGGGAGCTTGTACGAAGAGAGAGATGAGTGTGGAGGAAGCAAAGAAGGTGTGCCGGGATCGTAGCAAACGGAGAAGACATGTGGTCTCTGCCTACGCCTACAGGAAACTAGTGTGATCAATCATCACATTTGAATTTATTAAATTTTTATTAAATTAAATGTAGTTTTTTATTTGGGATGCGGAGGCACAAAGCAAGCGTGACTCCTGATCGGACCCTATCTTTCATTGGTATTGCATATGCGTTGCCAATATTTGAGATAAAAGTAGGCTTGTTTTTTGAAGGTTCCATTGACATATCGGTTCGTTATTACATCTGAAAGGGTTCCATAATATACAAATAAAAACAATAAAACAAAAACCGAAATAAATGTAATCTAACACGTGTCACAAAATGGCTCTTGCACAGCATATGCCAGGCGTTCTATTGGAGCACCTCGCTCTGGTTTTCGGCAAGAACGTGGTCAGATCGCGGACCACAGTGACGACATTGATACTGACATACACACATACATCCATATATATAGTCATACTCATATACATATACACATAAATAAATATTTCGGCTAGTTATGCAAGTTATTTCTGTTGAGAATAAATGTTTTATTTATATACTCCAAATCGCTTCAGCTTGTGTCTTATGGCAAACAAGTGTTAGGTTGCGAACGAGTTTTACAAACAGCCTACTCACGCTTGCAGTCCGTTGTGCTATTCCCAGTACTCGAGCGCAACACAGACTATACTCGCAGACATCCGCATCAGTTCTATTATATGCTATACTAATCTTCATCCTCTTTTTTATTCACTGCTCGTATATGTCCCACTGCTGAGCACTCCCTATTTCTGGAGGAACGGACGTTAACCCACCACGCTTGTCCAATGCGTATTTGCGGGGTTACCAGACTCGGAATAAATATCTGTAGGCCATGCATATATTAATTCCTATGCGGGGATCGAACCAGGGACTATTGACTCCGTGTATGGGGCGCCCCACTACTGGGCCAATCGGTCGTCATCCTCTTTACTAATTGGTTAAAGAATTTGACTAGAGAAAAAAGGATTTAGATTTTCGATTCTAGTTAAAACTGAAATTTGATTCTTCAGTTTTTAAAAATTAAACGTTTCTCCTATGTCTGCACTATTCTATAGTACTGCGGATGTCTTTGTTTAATTTACTGAATTCCATTCTTATTATATACATACATGACGATGTAGTATGGTTCGTAGTTCAAATAATAGGTTCTTTGATTCGTAATTTTGCGGATTACTATGTTTTTTATGGGATAGAAAGGGTAACGAGCATGCGTGTCACCTGATGATAAGGAATAAACGCCGCCCATAGACAACCGCAGTGCAGAAGCTTTGCCCACCTTTAAGGAAAGTATCACTGTGGGAGGGGGGGAGGGGAGAGTGGGGCAGGGTGGTTGGGCTTCTGGAACTCAACCGCTCACCGGACGAAGCGCGGTAGCTGAGCTACCACCCCGACACTGGTTTTCTTCCGACGAGTTGGCCCATTCATGTTACAGACAAATAATATGTTGTTCTTGACAAAGTATTTGTCTGCAGCGTGGCTCTACCACAACGATTTTTGTTATGACCTTTTTATTAAAAGATTCCAGAATATAAATATATATATATAGTATATATATATATATATATATATATATATATATATATATATATATATATATATATATATATATATATATATATATATATATATATATATATATATATATATATATATATTCACACCTTTTTATTTACAATAATTAAAATTAAAACCTTAATAATACTATAATATACAAAAAATAAACAAAACAAAAAGAAAATAATTTTAATCTAACAAGTGTCATAAAATGGTTCTTGCTCAGCATATGCCGAGCGTACTATTGGATCACCTGGTTGGTGCTGGTTTTCAGCGAGAACCAACGTGGTCAGATCGCGGACCACAGTGACGATATATGTGTAGCTCGATAAATAAGCAATAACCTATCATCGTAGAAAAGCTTTCAAAGTGTTGCCATGCTCCGGTTAAAACTTTACCCTACAGTCAAATCTCGCTAAATGCGCAGCTTTGCAAGCGCGCCGCGTCTCGTCCATAAATATCAATGTAGCATCCCACTCTGGGGCCCACGGCGGAGGGGGGGGGGGGTTGCCACCGCGAGTTAAACGCCGAACGGTTTATTCGACGATATCCCTATATTCGATATTAAAAGGATTACCCGAGTATCGATATTCGTTGTACATGTTTTGTATATTTTGCGCAAAACAATATACTTTACAACCCATTCCTGATAGATGAGAAAGGGATGCTTAGATGGTTTGAGCACATAGAGGAGATGGATTAGAGATGACTGTTTAAGGAAATTTTTGTTTCACTGCTCATATATGTCCCCATTTCTGGAGGAACGGACATTAACCCACCACGCATGTTTAGTGCGGATCGGCAGGGCTACCAGACTCGGAATAAAAGTGGTAGAGCCACGCTGCAGACGAATATTTTGCCAAGAATGGCATATTATTTGTCTGTAGCATGAATGGGCCGGCTCGCCTGGGGAAGTACCACACTCCCGTAAAAAACCGGCGTCTGAGTAGTAGCTTAGCTACCGCGCTTCGTACGGTGAGCGGTTGAGTTCCGGAGGCCCAACCACCCTTCCCCCTTCCATAATGACACTTTTCTTAAAGGCCGGCAACGCTTCTGCACTGTCTACGGCACTACGGATGACTATAGGCGGCGTTGATTGCTTTTCATCAGGTGACACGCCTGCTCGTTTGCTAGGAAAGCAAACGAGCAGGCGTGAAATCCCATGAAAAAAAAAAACAAAAATATCTCTAGGACATACCTACGTACGATCTCGCCTATTTCCTGTAGGGGTAGGCAGAAAGCACAGACCTCCATCTGCTATGATCTCGACACACTTTCTTTGCTTCATCCACACTCATCATTGTCTTCATACAAGCTAGCCGGTTTAGTGTACCTATGATCTGGCCTTTCTAGAGAACTTCAGCGATTTGGTCAAGGTATGATCGCCTTGGTGTACTCCCCCGAGCCTTCCATCCATATCCTCAACGTAAAATTCTTTTAACAATTATCTTTCATCCATCCTTAAGCATCTCTTTCTCAACTGTTATTACGACACCTTATTTACAAAAGTCTTACAAAAAGACAATACATATACACCGTGACTTTTTAATTACCCGAGAAAATTAAAATTCGCGTTTGTTAAAATATGTGTGTCAATAAGTAACATTCAAATATTATAGCGTTCATACAAAAATATTGTTTTATGAGACTTCAAAGAAATCCTCTAAATATTACGCGACCAAATTAGGTTAGTTTGGGTGTCGTTCATATTGGAATGATAATGATGTCTATTTGAATTAGCAAGATTTTTTGTTGTATAATTTTTGGTGTATATTAAGTATACTTTTAAAAAATTTTTTTCTTCGCCAAATTTAATGTATATCGATGACTGAATATATTACTTAATTTTCTCGGTTAATTAAAAAGTCGCGGTTATACACATACATATATATTTATTCCAATGCGGAGATCTAACCCGCGACCATTGCATCCGTAGGCAAGAGCCCCGCCACTGAACCAATTGTATATAAGCAATATAAAATGTGAATTTTATATTGCTTATATACAAATTGTAGAGTATATGTAAGAGGTAGTATAAAATAGCTATATGTAAGCATTGTACATATTTAGCGAGAGTCAAATCGCTCGATACATATGCGCGCAGGCGTATTGGGGCGGGCCCAACGACAATTCATAGTGATGTATTGTTGAGATATCGATTAGGTTTAAATATATATATTTTTTGAAACAACAGTCTAGATACTTATATAGATTATATAATATAGATTTTTCGCTAGATCAAGTCTTAATTTAAAATATCTTTATGTTACTTGTCAATTCGTGAAGGCGGTTGTCGAGTAATCAGAGAAAGAAATAAATGGAGTCTCCCCATTATGAGGAATTAAGTAGAAGTTTCATTCCCACCGCATGAGTGGCAATCCAGTACGGTGCGTCCTTTATGGAACTTCATTCCTCGCACCATCACTCTATGAAACCAAACCTGCCTTCAGATTTTCGAACTGATGTGAAATTAAAACCTTTAAAATACAAGCCTACTTTTATCTCAAAGGACGAGATCGCATTTGTGATGGTATTGCATATATCCGGCAGCGTTGATTGGTTGAAGGAAACCAGGCAACAAGGCTTGCTCGTTTGCCTCTCTAAGTTGTTTTTATTGCAGCATGTGGGTCATCTGGTGGTAAATGATAGACACTCACAGACATCCACAAAACCAAAGTCGTTGCTAATGCGTAGCCGGCCTTTAATGAACACATACGCTCTTTTCTTGAATGCCCCTATGTCGTAGTAACTTACGCGGGAACACAGAAGGTGGTAAATTGTTCCACATTTACACAGATCGTGGAACATACATGCATACATATCTTCCTCCTTCCTCTCACATTCCTCGTAGCGAAACGGCTCTCCATTAGTCGCTTCTCGCCCTCGTGAGTATCAGGACGTGACGGGTGGCGAACCACGTCGCTGTCATTTTTAACAAATTAAGTTTATTATAATTCGTTATAGCGCGACTAAAACGCACGGTGGTAGATGGTCAGCCATCCAAGTGATGGACATGGAGTCTTTTTTGTGAAACTATGCGAAAGAAGATTATACTCACAACATTTGCCATAATAAACATCGATATAGTACACAGAAAGATGAAACATCTCTGCGTAAAGTAAGTCTACTGTAAATTTATAAACGCTTAGATTTTAATATCGATATCGCAATGGAAATGCGTGCATCACTAGCGCCCCGCCCGCTCAGTGCGTTACTTCCGGTTCGCTGGGCGTCTATGTAACATAGCGCGATCTTTGTTCCTCGTTCAGCTCACGGGAAATATTCCTGTGAATATTTTCAAAACTCCTCTAGAATGTTTTCCTATATCGACGAGACAAAGCGAAAACGCTGTAAATAACACGGATGTCAAAATTTTTTTATTGCATATTCGAACCAGAATAAATACAGCGGCAAAAGATCTGAGTCTCGCAGCTCTTGGACCGATACAAAACTTAGTACAGCGTTGAAACTGACTGTTTATGAGTGATCAGATACAATTTTTTCAGAAATATTAAAATATGTTTTGGCTGTAGTTCTCATTTTGCGGTTTACCGCGTTTGTTTTTTTTTTTTTCGTTGATATATTATATTGTACTTGTTGTAGACCACGCGGCTTATGGGAATATGCTCTCTAATGAAGTTAGATAGAAGTAGATAGATAAAATAGAATGTAATATATGTCAAAAATATTAAATAAACTGGTATATATACAACCACACATACATATAGTCACGCCTGTCTCCCTGTAGGGTTAGACAGAGACCACAGATCTCCATCCGCTACGATCCCGGCACACCCTCCCTGCTCTACACTCATCCATCCTCCCTCTCACATTCATCGTAGCGAAACGGCTCTCCGTTCGTCGCTTCTCGCCCTCGTTGGAATCAGGACGTGACGGGTGACGAACCACGTCGCCGTCATTTTCTAAGGAATTAGGCATATTACGATTTGCCACTTTTTTATGGAATATTAACAAGCAAGCAAGATATTATTATATTAATATTGTATATTCCATATTAAGTGGCAATGGGCTGGACACGTTTGTCGGAGAACCGACAATCGTTGGAGTAGACGAGTGCTGGAGTGGAGACCGCGACTCGGCAAACGTAGTGTGAGACACCCTCCGTTAGATGGAGCGACGATCTGCGCAAGGCGGCTGGCAGAGACTAGATGCGTGCAGCCGAATATCCAGGCCTATGTCCAGAAGTAGACTGCCGCGGACTGATATTGATATTGATAACGAGCAAGCGTGTCCCTTGATGGAAAGCGATCAAAACCGCCCATAGCCGTCCACAATACCCTTGGCTTGGCAAATACGGTGTCGGCCTTTGAGATAAGTGTTTGGTTTTTGAAGGTACCAATGGCGTATTGATTAGGGAAAACCGCCGAAGGTAGCCAGTCCCACAGAGTAGTGATGCGTGGAAAGAAGATTTGGGAGAAGCGCACCGTACTGGATCGCCAACTTGTATAACTGTGACATATAATCTGGACGTCTTGGGTTCGTTTCCTCCACTGGACTATTGATTTGGGCCATTTCTTAGCACAAGTATTATAAGCTTAGTTGGAATGGTTAACAAGAATTCCAGTAAGGTTAAAAAAACAAACTTTTTTTTATTGCATTGGAAGGCAAACGAGCAGGCGTGTCGCCTGATGGAAAGCAATTAACGCCACACATAGATATCCGCAGCGCCATAGGCAATGCGGAAGCGTTGCCGACCTTTAAGGAAAGTGTCGTTATGGGAGTAGGATGGAGAAGGGTGTTGGGCCTCCGGAACTCAGCCGCTCGCCGTACGAAGCGCAGTAGCTAAGCTACCACTAGGATGCCGGTTTTCTGTGGAAGTGTGGTACTTCACCACTCTACTACGTACTTTTTCAAGAATAGTTGTGGTACCGTTCTTAACAAAGTATTCGTCTGCAGCGTGGCTCTATCACTATAAAAGTTGCTAGACTTCGTTTTTTTAAGTAAACCTCTTTAAATATTTTTTATAATGTAAATACATATATAATCTTACAAGAAGGAAGTTACTTAAATAACACGAATAAACATGAAATAGCAAACAGAAAATGTGTCACCCGGAGTTGGAAGCGCTCACAAAGATGTACCACCGTCTCAAACAATAACTGAAAATTTAATATAAATAAAGAGTTTCTGAAATGAAAGCTGTATTTCGTTCAGTATTTGAGGACGAACAAAAGCTTTCATTTAATTAACAGCGGGGAGGAGAGCCCAGATATTGCAACTTCGCCTCCACAAAGAACTGGCATAGCTCTCTTTCTCTTTCTTTATATTTCTCTCTTTCTCTTAAGCTACAGTATTGTTATCACAAAACGATATTAACTGCCCACAGAACAATGAAAGTATTGATAAAATGGTGGCTATTCTACCAAAATCTTCGATGTACTTTTTTAGTTAAATTAAAAAGTCACGATACACACATTTATTTTATATCACTTCACTTATAAGCCTTAATCGAAATATATTGTATAATACGCCACCACAATTAAACAATATAACTGATAATAATATAAGATTATGAAAATGAAATAAAAACACAACGTCACTGATGTAAGTTGGCGGGAAAAATCCATAGAATATTTTGTCTGCAGTAAAAAATCTTAAAAGTTTATTTATAGGGTTATTAGAACTGTAATCTAATTCTTCGCCCTATATAAAATTAATTTTAATATTATTAGAAACTAATTATATAAAAATTTAAAATCATTTCTTACTTAGGTTAACAAAGAAACATTTTATTTTTTATTAAATATAATTACAATTATTATAAATATGTATAGATCATTTTTTTCTCCCATGTAAAAGTAAAAGTTAATATTTGAAAAATATTAAGGACTGTTTTAACACAGATTGTCGAATTTTTCCCGCCAACTTATATTAGTGATGTTGTGTTTTTATTTCATTTAAATAATCTTATGTTATTATCAGTTATATGTAATTGTGGTGGCGTATTATACAATATATTTCGATTAAGGCGTATAAGTGAAGTGATATGAAATAAATGTGTGTATCCTGACTTTTTAAGTTGACTGAAAAAGTCCATAGTAGGTTTTGGTAGAATAGCCACCATTTTATCATAACGTAACGTGATAAAGTAACTAGCTACATTTCAAAAGATTTGACGTTATCTTATTTTACTTGACGCTGGCATAATAGTTATAACCAATTGCCATCAAAGAAAAAAAAGAATATCAAGTGTCATCCATTACAAGTTAACATTAAATCCAATGGTAAATTTTAAATACGCCGCAACCAAATGTTGGAACAACTTGCCACCACCTCTTCGTGACTTGCATACAATAAATATATTTAAAAAAAATACAAAAATCTAATTTTAAGTATGCAGTCAGGAACTTGTTCTTTTGGACGCGGTGAATTTAGTACATGACTTTGTGTTTTTTAATTCCATTGTACTGTACGTGTATTTATGTGTATGTGTATATGAGTATGAGTAGTTATATATATGGATGTATTTGTATGTACGAGTGTGTCAGTATGAATGTCGTCACTGTGGTCCGCGATCTGACCACGTTGGTTCTTGCTGAAAACCAGCGCCGGGTGCTCCAATAGTGCGCCCGGCATATGCTGAGCAAGAACCATTTTATGACACTCGTTAGATTAAAATTATTTTCTTTTTGTTTTGTGTTTTTATTTGTATATAGTATATTATTAAGGATTTAATTTTAGTAATTGTAAAAAAATGGTGTCATAAATAAAGTTTTTCTATTTCTATTTCTACAAGTATGCATTAAAAAAGTATTGTATTAACGATTGAAAATTTGGACAAAATATACATATATAGATATATATAGGGAAAGTGTGAACTAATAATAGGAATTGAAAACGAATCCAAAATAGTTCTAGATACATCCTATAGTAGCAACTGACCAAAAACACCCTAACAAGTAGACGCGTGTGGTGGCAAAAATTATTCAAATAGAAGACTTAAGATGAAGTAAACCAGCGCCGGGTGCTCCAATTGAGCGCCTGGCATATGCTGAGCATAAAACATTTTATAACACTCGTTAGATTAAAATTATTTTCTTTTTGTTTTGTGTATTTATTTGTATAATATATATAATATTATTAAGGATTTAATTTTAGTTATTGTAAAAAACAAAGGTGTCATAAATAAAGTTTTTCTATTCTATTCTATTCTAAGTTTAATAGCATAAAACAATGCGCTGGTTCAAAGGAATCCCGTTGACTTTCCAAGTCTCGTCAGCCGTAATCCGCAGCCTCCAAGTTGTCAGCAAATTGAAAACGCCTCCGAAACGCCGAGGGTACATTCGGATTTAATTAAAATGTTTGCCAAACGGTATGCATTCTATAATAGCTTCGATTCGAATCTTAGTTATTCTAAGTTTCTAAATAATGTTATTCGAATTTATCTAGCTTTGATATCAAATGATAGATTTGGCATTTGTGAAATGAGATGTTTAAATAGAGAGAGAAAATCAATCATTTACTCGTTGATTAGAATTCAGATTGCACTATATATATATATATATATATATATATATATATATATATATATATATATATATATATATATATATATATATATATATATATATATATATATATATATATAAATATATATATTGTATGTGGAGTCGATCTCAAATGTATTTATGGGATTCCGTTCATCTGCATGTACTGTGAATTAATATGTAATATGTAATAAATTGGCTAAGACCAAACTCTGTAATGGGGCCCCCCGCCCACGGAGTCAATGGTAGCAGGTTCGATCCCCGCATCGGAAAAATATACTATGTATGGCCTACAGATATCTATTCCGTGTCTGGTAACCGCAAATCCGCATTGGACAAGTGTGGTGGGTTAACGTCTGTTCCTCCAGAAATCGAGAGGCCCTGCTCAGCAGTGGGACATACTATATGTGCTATGAAAAAAAATGTATTATAATAAATTAAAATGTATTCTGCAGTAGGAAATGAATTTATCTATCTATATTTATAATATAAAGTTAATAAAATAAATGTTAAATTAATAATATCACCCTGCTACAATTCACAGACCGCAGGATAACAAGACAATGCACTATCCGGGTAAACAAAATGGCGCTCATTTTTTCCCGGTGAGTGGTACACGCGAAACGAATTAGACGTCCCTGGAGTGACGGCCCTCCGCAACACTTGATGCATCTGGCCTCTTGTCAGTGTAGACAACGAGGCCAGATTTGGGGAAGGCCGGCTGCTTTTTTTGCCTGATAATTACAAACAACTTTCTTTTTAGAAATACATTGTTATGGCGATTTCTTAAGTACATTGTATGTAAGGATATACATAGAGAGGATGGATGAGAGACGACTTATAAGATAAGTTTCCGATGCGGATCTGGATGGAAAAGTTGGTGGGGGAAGGCCAAGGAGAACATACCTTAACCAAATTGTCGAAGTTCGTAAGAAAGGCCTGGTCAAAAGTAAGTACCCTTAACCGGCGAGCTTGTATGAGTAGAGTAATGAGTGTGGATGGAGATCGTCCCCTCGATTTTTTTTAAAGAAAATTCGTGGTTCCTTTCTTTATTCCTTTCTTGATATATATATATATATATATATATATATATATATATATATATATATATATATATATATATATATATATATATATATATATATATATATATATATATATATATATATATATATATATATATATATATATATATATATATATATATATATATATATATATATATATATATATATATATATATCAAGGAAGTTTTCACTTCAAAAATAAAAGAGTACTGATACGAATTTCTACTTCATGCTAATCATGCCTGTTTTCCATAGGGATAAACTGAGACCACAAATTTCGACACTACGATCCCTGCATAATTTCTTAGCTTCATCCACACTCATCACTCACTTCATACAAGCTCGTCGATTAATGGTACTTCTGACCTGGCATTTCTTGAGAACTTCAGCGATTTGATCGGGGTATGTTCTCATTGGTCATCCTCTACCGATCCTTTCATCAAAATCGGCAACATAATTTTTTTAACAGACGTCTTCTATCCATCTCTATGTGCCCAATTTAAACATCTCTTTCTCAACTTTTATCAGGACAACTTCTTAAACTGATAAAATACTAGATATTAATACGGTGTAATATGAGTAAACAAAAAACAAGAATCGAACCCCGGTCCCGTCGCACCGTTTCCCTAATTACTATCTCCCCTCGCGTAATCCGGCCGCTATATTGACTTTTAAATCGGCGACCTCACGCCGAGGGGCTCCGGCTATATTAACAAGGATTAGACACTCGATTACATATTGTGTGTATGGTTCATGGTTAATCCAGTTATGGTAGACAAGCCCTTAATAAAACAGATTCAAGGTATAAGAGAGAAGATATTCAAAAACAAATATAGAGAGAGAGAGGAGATATTCAACAACAAATATAGGCACGCTGCAGATGAATACTTTGCCAAGAATGGCATAATATTTGTCTGTAGCACGAATTTACCGACTTGGCTACCGAGTTTCATTTCGCCCATCACCCCCTCCCTCTCCCCTCCCTCTCCCCTCCCTCTCCCCTCCCTCTCCCCTCCCTCTCCCCTCCCTCAACCCCTCCCTCTCCCCTCCCTCGCCCCTCCCTCAACCCCTCCCATTCCATTCCCACTACCATGATGACACTTCCCTTAAAGGTCCCCATCCGCAGCGCTATAGGCAGTGCGGAAGCGTTGCCGGCTTCCGCACTGCCTATAGCGCTGCGGATGTCTTTGGGCGGCGTTGATTGCTTTCCATAAGGTGACACGCCTGCTCGTTTGCCTTCCTATCTCATAGAAAAAGGTTATTTATCTTCTTGTTTACCTCTCACGGAAGCGTATATGTATGAAGCAAATATATGATCAAATACCAGTAGGTTGAAGATAGGCTAAAACTAATCTATTATAACCTGTCTTCCTAGCTTAAATAATTCTACATTTTAAGGAAAACCAATGTCTACCAGTGTATTGTTTTCCCCATATGGATAAATGGATTTTAATCTTTTCAGATCGTCAAAGTAATATATGTCCAGCATTACTTATACATTATGGAGCGACGAGAAGCAAGGCGGCTGGCAGAGACTGGATGCGTGTAACCGAAGATCGGATTAGGTGGTGCACCTTGGGCGAGGCCTGTGTCCAGCAGTGGACTGCCGCGTGCTGATATTGATTACTTATTTTTGGAGTAGTAAACGGGTGTACCATTGCATAAATAGGTTTTGAAACATAAATATAAAAATAAAAAAAATATTAAAGATACAAATAAAATACAATAAATTTTACGTAGAAGAGAAGTGTCGGTTTTATTTTTTGAATTTTCTTTGAATGCTGAGATGTTTGTCAGATTTTTTTCAGAAACTTTAAAGTAAAAAAAGTCCATGATGTCCAAAAGATGAGATGCGGCTCCCAAGGTGACTAGACCCGAAACGGCTTATAAATTACGCTACGGAAGGAATCACTAAGAATCTCTGTGGTCTCTCTAGTAGTGCTAGGCATGGCACCATCTTGATGAAGCTATATGCGTAAAGTGAATGCAGGATGTTCTCTCAATATCGGTAAAAATAATCATTAAGCGTGCGTTTACTGATTATTCGACCTATTCTGCCATCGGACATCCTGTATTAATTCGTAAGACAGCGGTCATTTAGCACTGTCCAAGAAATCGTTAAAATCCACAAGGGAATCGAACCGGCTACCGCGGGAATGACCCCCACGAACTTATTAACTCTCCCCCGCAGTGTTACCAGCCAAATTAACTCGGCACTGATCCTCAATACGTTTTTATTGCAAATGGCCGCCAGTAATGCTATATCACGCACAAATCCCCATAATGTGGGGGTATGAAGCAATTTCGGGGTACATTTTTTTCTCGCTATGGCAACATTATCTTTTATTGAGAAAAGTGTTTATGAGCTCTTGGTATTACGGCTCGCTTTTTTGTACACTTTTCATGTTTTAATGTTGGTAATCTTGGATCACAAGTTTAACACATTGCTAGTATAACCTTTTCTAATTATAGCTACTGAGTTGAGACGACCCTTTGACTTAACAAATAGAATACATAGTTTTCAAGTCAACAGATCTCAGTTCGAAGTTCGGTAGAAAGGTGGAATAGAATTTTTTAAAACATAAAATAAGATTATTAATGGAGTCAGGCGTTACTTTGCGGAAATCCATCACTATATGGACAGTCAAAAGTTTTACTTAGCTAAGATCCGCGACAAGCGAAACAATAACAGAAAATTAATAATGTGTGTTTTTCGTTGGGTTTAGTGGATTTATTTGGAACTTAAACCAAAAACTTACCGAAAATCGGCCATCAATTCTCCACCCACCAACCACTATACACAACACAAAACACACATTATCACTTTTCCATCTTGTAAACGACACGTGTTTCGCCCCAACACGAGGCATCTTCAGGTATAGTAGACTCTACGGAAGACAACCGAAAAGTCTTCTCACTTCTCACTTCTCACAAGATGGAAAAGTGATAATGTATGTTTGGTGTTGTGTATAGTGGTTGGTGGGTGGAGAGTTGATGGCCGATTTTCGGTAAGTTTTTGGTTTAAGTTCCAAATAAATCCACTAAACCCAACGAAAAACACACGTTATTAATTTTCTGTTATTTTTATATTATATTTCTTTCTATATATCTATCTATCTATATATCTATCTACCTATCTATCTATCTCGATATGTTTTCACAATTTGGGTGGTCTACAAATGGGTTTACAGCTTTCCATTCGACGCATCGACTCTTAATTACGTCGTGCGTACATTTTTAAAACCTACCAATTCACACTATTACAATTGTGTACTTTAATACTTAGTGTTGGGCTCACGCGATGTATCGACAAGTATCGATGTGCTAGCACCTGGCGATCGATAAACGGGCGCGCCGCCAGGTGATGGTGATTCTTTCAAACCTCGTCATCAATTAACTAAGTACGTTATTGTTATATTGTTGAGGGTTATACATCGGGATTGTTATGATATTTTCGGGGATGTTCATCATATTTTATTTAATTTTTATTTATTTATTTATAACAATTATGAAATGAAATCGTTTGGAGCATACTAGGCCTCACTAGCTTGATCCGTTGTGAGAGATACCGATTCGGCATACATAAACAAATATGCCAATTTTCAAAAACTTTTCAAAAATCATTATCTATCTCTATAAATATGTTTGTACCTTGTTTATTCGTTTTTTATTTACGGTTAACATATATACGTAACATATATGTGTGTATATATGTATGTATATGTGTGTATGTGTGTGTGTGTTTATGAATATATATGCTTATATATATTAGCTTATGGCTATTGTCTTTGTTTATTACTATTTTAATTTATTTTCTATCATCATAACGATAATGTATCACCAACCTACATCAAATTATCTTATTAACATTGTGTCTATCCTACGGTTATCTGGAAGAAATCGCTATTAGCGATAGACAACCGAAAAGTCAGTCTTCCGTAGAGTCTACTATACCTGAAGATGCCTCGTGTTGGGGCGAAACACGTGTCGTTTACAAGATGGAAAAGTGATAATGTGTGTTTGTTGTTATGTATAGTGGTTGGTGGGTGGAGAATTGATGGCCGATTTTCGGTAAGTTTTTGGTTTAAGTTCCAAATAAATCCACTAAACCCAACGGAAAAACACACATTATTAATTTTCTTTTATTGTTTTGGTTGTCGCGGATCTTAGCTAAGTAAAACTTTTGACTGTCCATATAGTGACGGATTTCCGCAAAGTAACGCCTGACTTCATTAATAAATATAATATCGGTTGGAAAATGCTGATGAATCTAGCTTATAATTGGTGACCAATATTCCTTCTTTCCGTGGTCATAACATACCTTGACCAAATTGCCGAAGTTTTTAACAAAGGGCAGGTCAAGGGTACCGTTAACCGGCAGGCTTGCATGAGGAGATTGATGAGTGTAGAGGAAGCAAGGAAAGTGTGCCGGGATCGTAGCAGATGGAGACCTGTGGTCTCTGTCTACCCCTACTGGAAACAGGCGTGACGATATGTATGTTCCTTCTTTGTAAATAGTTAAGGCTAAGAATCTATTTCGACCATAGGACATCCTATATATGAGGTGATGCGTTACTCATATACACACACTAGTAGGTGTGAAGCTATATATATATGTAGTTATATATATGGTGGGTATGTACAACTTTTTTCTCTTTCAGATCTGTTATACAATTGGCATTATTTTTTTAAAGAAAATAGTGTTGCACATTATACTGACAAATAAAGTTGGAACAGTCCGCAACTGAGTGGAGCGGGATGCGGAACTTCCAACATAAGTTATCGAGTTAATAAATCTTAATAGAACGGCACGCTGCGCGGCTAATGCCTCCTAATGCTTTAGTGATGTACCTACTTGTCCCGCGATATCGATATAAATACACATGTATTTGTTTCTATAATATACTAGCTGACCAGGCAAACTTCGTACCGCCTCAGAATCAATAAATAAAAAAGGTGAACGATAATTGCAGAATGTTTCAACTTTAGTAAAAAATGTGGTCAAAACTTAAATAAAGAAATGAAAAAAAGAAACTTCACTTTTGAATTTAATTTGATTTCTGAACGACTTTTAAATTTAATTGATTTCTGAACGACGGGACGAACATCAAATATTTGACAGGTAGGAATAGTTTGTAAGTGAAAACGAAATCTATGCCTTTACTATGTTCCTAATATTTTTATCATATTTACTCACCTTTCGAACCTTCCCTGTACTCCGACAAACAATTCAAAACCAAAATGAGCCATTCGGTCCAGCCGAGTTTTAGCGAGACTAACGAACAGTAATTGATTTATATATATATATATATATATATATATATATATATATATATATATATATATATATATATATATATATTCGGAGAAGAATCTAAAAATAGATTTGCTTCAACATAGCAACAATATCTTTTTAACAAACAAATGAAATTACAGCAAAACAATTCTAAAAATACAGCTCATCATTAAATTAAATATTTATTAACATTTAAATAATTTATTTTACACAAATTACAATTATTATAATTATTTTATATAAACCAACATTATTATTATATAAATTGCCAACAGATGGCGCGAAAATACATATAAAATTAATTATGTCTGTTGCATAAAACAATTAAAAAATGATATTAATTCTAATATACCGACAAATACACTACATAAGAAATTACCGGGAAAAGATCAATAATATTGTAATATGGTGGTTGCTCGATGGTATTTGTTGAGTGTTTGGTCAAAAATTCATTCACAATGATGGCCTTGTGCGAAGGCGCATTATCGTGGTGCAAAATCCAAGAGTTTTCTTTCCACAAATCTGGCCTTTCCACAAATCTCACTGTTTTCTTCACTTTTGCGATGTTAACTTCAGTTGCAGACGTTGATGGCCTACCCGAGCGAGGCAAATCTTCTATCACATCTCGACCGCCTTTGAACGCTTTGTACTACTCATAAGCACGAGTTTTTGACAAAGTCGATTCACCGTAAGCCTTCTGTAACATTTTCATGGACTCCGAACACGAAATTCCATTGGCGATGCAAAATTTAAGACAAACTCTTTGTTCGATGTTTTTGTCCATTATGAAATTCGCAATACACACTAAATATGATATAACTCAAAACAGCACTGTATTTAATATAAATAACAGATGCAACTCAAACGCCGCGCCAAAATGGAAATCAGTTGTGCCAATCTAACAACAACAAAAGGAACAAAAATTCAAATTTGGAACCATAAATAAATAATCCATTCCCGATACTTTCTTGACTGAATGTATGTCTTTTACAAAAAAGAAATTCGTCACACTACTTAATTTTATGCCATTTATAGATAATTTTAAGGCATACCGACGAACGACGGATCACTCTATATTTATGTCAAAAAATATCTCTTTTACACCTAAAATAAATTTCCGATACTACAAAAAATGTTTAGGTGGAACAGCACCTCTGAAATAAATTTATATGAACTATAAGAATATTTCATCACGCTTATTAATATTACAAAACATAGAAGATTAATTACATTATTTATTTTTTATTTATAATTGTAACTAATTATAGTTACAATTATAATATAAATATTAAAACAAATATTTATTATGATAGTTATAATTGGTTATATTTCGAAACTTTGGACTTAGGCCTCTGCTTTTTTTATATCCCTTACACATCTACAAAATTAACGACCTATTTAACTCAGTGGGAAAGCTAATGCTTTCAGAAACGATTGTCGTGGGATCGATTCTCGCATCGGAGCCTCCTACATGATGCATGAAGTAGGAAGCCAAGAAGAATGAATGACGGCGTCTGGTTGAACAACTCACCACTATATATAACGACCACGACTGCTCTGCCAAGAACATGACGACATAGAAGAAGATAACTCTAATGAATGAACATCCATTCCACCAGAAATAGAAAGGGCCCTTATTTAATATTGAAACAAATGGGCTGATATTAAAAGTGGAAGAAGACGATGAGTTGGATCTTATGCTGTCACTACTCACACAGGTTTCATATCCTGTATCCTCATTATTATTAATAGTGTTTTAAACTAAAACTGTAATAAACATTCTATGGACAGTCAAAAGTTTTACTTAGCTAAAACCCGCGACAAGCAAAACAATAACAGAAAATTTACAATGTGTGTTTTTCCGTTGGGTTTAGTGGATTTATTTGGAACTTAAACCAAAAACTTACCGAAAATCGGCCATCAACTCTCCACCCACCAACCACTATACACAACGCCAAACACACACTATCACTTTTCCATCTTGTAAACGACACGTGTTTCGCCCCAACACGAGGCAGAGAGAGATGCTAAGTAACACTTTTGACTGTCCACTATAGTGACTGCCGCATTTCTCGCCATAAGTAACGACTTGACTCCCACCATCTGAATGAATCGTAATTCATTCCACAGAATACCACTACTGAGAAACTGCTTTTCAAGCACCACCACCCTGTGGAAGCAGCTACCTCCCGCGGTGTCTTCGAACCGATACGACATTGAAACCTTCATAATACAAGCTTACACATTTCCCAAAGCCGCCTAAGCTTCTGCATTGTCTATGGCGCTGCGGATGTCTATGGGTGGCGTTGATTGTGTTTCATTAGGTGATAAAACAGTTTTTTTGCCTTCATATTCCATAAAAAAGAATCCACGGCTGGATATTGTTCTATTCAATATGGGAAAAATATTCCCATAACCTCTTCACTCATCATCTTACTCTTTTGGCAACGATAGTTGTAGTTTTTGTTTTAAAAAAAACTGTACGGATGCATACGGAAAAGTAAGAAAAATAATCAAAAAATAACTAGTCTATTTTAATGCATCAACAATTTCATCGTCCATGGCAAACGGGTCCGTTAAATAATTAACACGGACGCGCAAAAAAGATATAAGAGTCCCAGAATAATTTATCAGATAGAAAAGCCTTTCCCCTGTAACTCAGCGGGCACGTTTTAGCTGTCTAATTATCCGGAATCGGCGATGAGATGTTTTATTTTCATCGATGTCGATGCACGCGTCGCGACATCACTACGGCAATGCATCTTTTTAATAATGAAAGGGATTTGTTGAGCGAAGTGCAAATCACGGGGTAGGTAGGGGTGGGTCGACATTTTTTATTTATTTTTATTTGATAGCGGAGCGTGAAATTTTCGCTGCGGTGAATTTAAAATTCATTTTAATGAGACATGAATATAAAAGTGGTGTTGTAGCCTATAATTTACTTCCATTATATATATGCAAATAATATTATATTTAGAGAAAGAATAGAATACAATAGAATTGACATTTATTATATTTTAAATTTACATTTTCCTTAACCTAATCTCAATCTAAATTAATTTATAAGTGGTAGAGCCACACTGCAGGCGAGTACTTTGTCAAGAATGGCATAATATTCGTCTGTAGCATGAATGGGCCGGCTCGCTGGGGGAAGTACCACAATCCCGCAGAAAATCGGAGTCTGAGTTTAGCTTTGCTGTCGCGCTTCGTGCGGTGAGCGGCTGAGTTCCGGAGGCCCATCACCCTCCCCCTCCCACTCCCATAATGACACTTTTCTTAAAGGTTGGCAACGCTTCCATACAATTTATGGCTATGGGTGGCGTTGATTGCTTTCCATCAGGTGACACGTCTGTGTCGTTTGCTTTCCTATGCCATAAAAAAATATTAGTACTTAATTAGCAGTAGGCGTTTGCCTTTTGCCATGTTACGACGAATAATATTTATTTATTACATTTCTATAATTTTATCATTGGCGTCCTTAAATATAAAACTAGATGATCCAGTGAACTTTGTTTCACCTACAATTTATTTAATTCAAATTAACAAAAATATTATCTTCTGATAGGCTTATCTTCTCCTGGTATGTTAGTACTCAGGTATACAATACTTTTCAAAATCGGACAAAAGAAAGGACAGTTTTGTATGACAACACGTCGGATAGACGAACGCCATCTATTGAAAGTAATTAGAAGTAAACTGAAGAAAAAGAATTTTTGATTTTTTTAAATTTTTTTTTCTGTTTTCCTTATATTTTTTATAATATACCTTCCCTATATTACAGTAAACAAAATAAAAAGAAATTATTCAATACGATCGAGCCGAGAGTTTTTGAGTTTTAGCGAGACTACCAACTCTCTCTCGCTCGCTCGCTCTCCAGACAGTGAACATATATCAAAGCTCTCTGATAAACTTTAACGTTCTATAGCAGTTCAACTTAATTAATTTAAAAATGTCATTTTTTTTAAATATATCAATCACAAACTGACTTTTTTAAATTTCATTTTTCACTGAACAGTTTCAGAATCTATGCATACACTACAATAGTTTGAGAGCCACTGATACAAACGAAACATTGTTCAACTAGATCAGCATACCTACATTTATGTAGTTCACGTATAAAGTGGACCTTTGTTCCAATCGAGGCAATACACCTTCAAATCCATTCATACCACCTGCATTGGCCTCGTTGGGCCATAAAATCGGTGAGTTTGTTTGCTTTTTAATATTTTATTGCTGCGCTAAAACCAGTGCGTCCATTGTGGAGGGACTGTTGATTTGTTTTTTTTTATTCATCTCCGAGCTATGGAATTTAGTTGTTTGGACAATGGATGTCTTATACTGGTTTTTGATTTTTGTAATCTTTCTTAAAATAGTACAAGAATGTTATTAAATTTGCTACTAACAGATAGATGTAGTAATTTTTGCAATTTGTTTTTCTTCTGTCACTTATAGTTCTTTATTTATGTTCTTGTTATGATTTGAATTTGTTAATAAATAAATAAATTTATATAGAAATATAAAAGAGAGTCGTCATTAGACGCTTGGTGGATGTGAAACATATTTGATTTGATTTTATGTGAATTTGATTTTATTATCAATATAAATATCTACTTTTCTCGCCAAATTAAATCAGTGACGCTGGTTTATTTATTTCATTTTCATAATTATCAGTTATATAGTTCGATTAAGGCGTATAAGTGGAGTGATGTGAAATAAATGCGTGTATAATGACTTTTTACACATATATATACATACATATCGTCATGCCTGTCTCCCGTAGGGGTAGGTAGAGACCACAGATCTCCATCTACGATAATCCCGGCATATTTTCCTTGCATCCTCCACACTCATTATTTTATATTTTTTGAGGTATATGTGGTATTGAGAATGAGCGTAGCTAAAATCGAGACGATGACTCGGTCTCTACGGTATGCTCACGGCCATATGTAAGTGACACTGTATAGAGTCGAGTTTAGGGGAGCGTAGCCTGAATCGAGACGACATCTCGGTATACGATTTAATTTCCATCCCATAGATGTTTCACTTTAAAACAATATATCTTTTAGGACGTGGACATTAAGAATTTTCACTTGGCTAAGATCCGTGATAAGCAAACGAAAGCAGAAAAATAAATAATCTAAAAAAAACTAAAAACGGCCGTCAACAAGTTCGGTAAGATTTAGTTTTAAGTTAGATTTAGTTTTTAGTTAGTTTTTTTATTTAGTTTTTTTTAGATTTAGATTTAGTTTTTAAGTTCCCCGTAAATCCACTTCCTCCAGGAAAAACATACATTATTATATTTCTAATTTTGTTTTCTTATCGCGGTTCTTAGCCAGTTTCTTAGTAAAAATTCTGACTGTCGACATAATAATGGATGTCTACAAAGCAACGCCTGACTCTATTAATCATTTTTATTTATTTATTCACGCCTACGCCTTCTCGCTCTTTTAGGGAATCAGGACGTGACGGGTGGCGAACCACGTCGCCGTCATTTTTATAACGAATTAGGTATATTAAGATTCGTCATAGTGAATCCCACGAGCCGTAAGGGAGGATGGAGGTCAGCCCCAGCAGAGCCCCGAGTACTGAGGTAAGGCTACCCGGGGGAGCCCGATCCCGGGACGGTCGGCACGCTTGCGACTAAGCTCGCCCCTAGCCACGCATCCATTGGCACGGCAGACCGTGGATTGGCGGTGAGGAAGGAAAAAGGATTGCGAAGAAAGGAACATTTTTTATAACTGTACTATAATCTGGAGCTGAAGACTCCTACAGCAGTAAGACAAGTGCTTGTTATACAATGGTAATATGAAGTCATGGAGTTGTGATAAACCGCTGTCAATAGAACAATACCCACACTAGCGGTTCCCATAATTAAAACAGCAAGAAACAGTAGCCCATTGTGGGCCAACATACGCGAACAAACAGCCAGTGTGGTGTGGTGGTAGGTACCACAGGCGCGAGGTACTGCCCTGGTCACTTCGCGCCAAACCGCGACATTCTTCCGTGCGCGCCTCGTGTTTATTGTGGCTCAGCTTTTTGTGGACGTTGGTTTTTTTTTAAAAACGCCTGCAGCCGAGGTGCAAGGTTGGCTTTGTTTGTTTGGACTGGAGCGGTTCAGGGTTCCGCGGCCCAATCCTTGTTAACTAATATCTTAATAATAGGGTTATCCGGAAAGTTCGTGCCGATATTTTAGGACAATTGAAACGAAGCTCATTTAAATATTTATTTATTTATTTTTTTATGGGATAGGAGGGCAAACGAACAAGCGTGTCGCCTGATGGAAAGCAATCAATGCTATCAAATGGATAACCACGACAGCGTAGGAGTCGCGAAAGCGTTGCCGGCCTTTTAGGTATGTAAAGGCTTGTTTTTTGAAGGTTCCAACATTCTATCGGGGATGAAATTTTCCATTATATAAATTTAATTTCTATAAATTAAATTTATATAATGTATATACATAATGTATATACATAATGTATATACATTTATTAAATTATATAGGTACCATTCTGCTAATTGACGTAATGTCGAGCGTGGGTTGTTCTCGATTACTGTTCTAATTATATCTTCGTCTGTGGTGGACGGCCTACCTGGGCGTTCTAGATCTTCCAGGTCGAAATTTCCAGCTTTAAACCGGACAAACCACTTTCGCACATTTCTTTCGGCTACAGCATCCTCGCCATAAACAGCGCATATGTTATTTGCCGCTTGTGTGGCATTTTTGCCCTTGCGGATAAAGAAATGCATTAAATGCCTATAATGCACTGTATTTGCCACCATATTCTAAGGCGTACAAAGCTGATAAAAATTAACGAATCGTAACCAAACTTTTTTCCAAATATAACTGAAGCTTTTAGAATATGTACACATGTCATTTGTTTTCAACAATTGTGATATATTCAGTCAGGTCTCGCGCGCTACCTACCGAAAATCGGCACGAACTTTCCGGATACCCTAATACATAGAAAGATAAATTGTTTTCCTTCTGCAGCAACACATACATGAGTTCATATTAAATTATTATATCAATATTAATATCAGCTCGCGGCAGTCCACTGCTGGACATAGGCCTCACCCAAGGCGCGCCACCTAGCCCGATCTTCGGCTACACGCATCCAGTCTCTGACAGCCGCCTTGCGCAGATCGTCGCGGTCTCCACTCTAGCACTCGTCTACTCTGTACGACTCATTGCCACTTCAGTCTGCTAATTTGAAGAGCTATGTCGATCACTCTGGTTCTCCGGCAATTCAGAGTTCCCTCACATTCCCAATCCCATAATGAGACTTTCCTTGAAGATCGGCAACACTTCTGCACTGTCTGTGGCGCTGCGGAAGTCTTTGGACGGCGCTGATTGCTAAATTAAGTAATAAATAACATGGCATTTCTTTGCTTCTTTCTTTTATACAAATATCAATATCGAAATAATTGTACAGAACCCAAATTTTTAAATAGAGGTTTGTTTTAACGATTTTTTTTTCAGAGACCCACGCTATTTTTAAAGATCTTCATGAGAAAACATCGGTTGTGACCGGTATATACATGCATACATGTAAATTGTATTTGATATTATTTTAAAATCCATACCACGTACGTGAGTTGTACGTAATGCGCAAGATTATTGTGGATATCAATCGCGAAGTCGTAAATATATTCATTCGGTAGCTTTGATAAACAGACGATATGACTGTGTCATTTGTGGACGTGTGTGGCATTAAATATCGACAACTTTGAAAAATTTCTTCGCAGCTTTTTACAATATTTTTGTGAGACACGCCAAAGGTGATCCATAAGAATGTTCATTGTATTCAAATAAAAATATAATTTTAGCGCGAAACGATAGTTTATATTAATAAAATCCTAAAAATTACAATCATTTTAATTAGATCGTACGCCAATTAAAATGCATCACGTGACTTGTTTAAAAACCACGTCACTATTGGCGTTTTGGAGCAAAATTTAAAATACATACACATTAAAATTTTACTTCTGTTAAAATATGTTTATCTATATTAGATATATACCATAGTTATGCCTTTTTGAAACACAATAAAAATAATCATCACATATAACTAATTGCCATCATTGATAGCAATTAGTTATAACTATTATGTCAGTGTCAAGTAAATTATAATAAAATCGATTATCTTTAAATGCATTAGTCAGTTTGTAACGCTACGTCTCGATAAAATGGTGGCTATTCTACCAAAACCTTCTATGGACTTTTTCAGTCAACTTAAAAAGTCACGATACACGCATTTATTTCATATCACTTCACTTATACGTTTTAATAGAACAATATTGTATAATACACCACCACAATTAAACAATACAACTGATAATAATATAAGGTTATGAAAATGAAATAAAAACACAACGTCACTGATGTAAGTTGGCGGGAAAAGTCCATGTTTATTTTTTCTTATATGATAATGGCAAGGAATTAAAACTATTATGCCAGTGTCAATTAAAATAATGTTAAAAATATTTTGTGAAAAAATCTACTAATCAACTTATCACGGTACATCTTGGTACGCATTCTAATCACATTTCTCTATAGATTTTTGCAGTCAACTTAAAAGTTACGATAATCGCATTTATTTCATTTTATTTCGCTTATACGCCTTAGTCGAAATACATATATTGTACAATATACCACCACAATTAAAATATAAGTAACTCATAAAAAGATGAGATACTGAAAATGAAACAACGAGATGGATGAAGCCAGAGGATAGATGAAAGACAACGGATTAAAAAAAATTGCGTAGCTGATGTGGATGGAAGGCTCGGTAGGGAAAGTCCAAGAAATACAAACTTTGATCAAATTGCCGAAGAACTTAAGACAGGTCAGGTCAAAAGTAGTAAGACGAGCTTGTATGAAGAGAGTGATGAGTGTGAATGAAGCAATGAAAGTGTGCCGAGATCGTAGCAGTTGGAGATGTGTGGTCTCTACCTACCCCTACGGGAGACAGACGTGATGATATATGATGACAATAGATGGACCCGCAAGATGACAAAATGACTGGGTCCAAAAGGGAAAAGGAGTGTAGGAAGACAAAAGAAAAGATGGGCAGACTAACTAGATGAGCCCAGCTCTAGACAGAAAGAAATAGTTAAAGATGGAGGAGGCTTTTGCCCAAAAAGCACACACAATAAGAAATGGAAATCTAGCAAAACCTTACAAAAAAGTGTGGAGAAATAAAGCTATGATAATGTTATTTAAATGTATTATTTTACTATTATATAAAACTGCATTATCACTGACTGACTTGTTATTGTCGAATTCCTAAGAGATGAGGGGTAAGTTTGTTCGGATAAAATGTTCGGATAGGGCTCGAGGCATAGGACCTTGAAGATCTGAAGCTGGTAAAAAGTTACTCGACCATCCTCCTAAACCTTAATACCTACAGGGGTCGCTATCGAACAGAAAATGGTCACAAGTGTAAACGATTGCGTAGAGGAGAACAAACCGAAATGGCGGAAAATAAGATGGCCGCTATACAAAGTAAAAAATTTGTAACTGAAATTTGGCAGAAGCCCAAAAAGCTAATTTAAATTATGAAACTAACTTGCAGAAATGAACACACGAGAAAAGGACAACTAATACAAGATGTAAAAGCCTTTAATAGAAACAGTCCGAAGGAAAATCATAAACAACTTCGTGTAACAAGAAACCACAATTATATTGTCGTAATGAACTAGTAGTTAACAGATCAGCGCATTAACAGTGTGACAATGGCCGGTCAACAGATTCGAATCGTCGTTTAATGACGATCTTAACGATACATCGGCAACTTTCACGGATTACTGGCTCCGTTCAATTCGGTGACACACGGACGGAGCGAGCGTCGAACATTTTCGTTACTATTTAATGCACTTTATACTATAATTTAGATCTCTATGTATGTAATAATTAATGAAATGTGTACGCCTTGAGCTTTTATACGTCTTTTTTATCTTGTTATACCTCACATTATACAAATAAAGATATATTATTATTATTTTTAAAAATGTCTTTAGACACAGGTCTCTTCTGAAGCTCTCCATTTTGTTTTTTCTCTTGCTACCCTTAGCCAAAGCCAACAAGTTTACAACGCATATATTAGGCATTGTAGAATGCATGTATCACATATACATATAATGCACTTAAATTAGTTTTTAATGTGATATTGGAAGATTTACAGACTTCCCTATTTTAGACAGATAGAGAGATTTTATTTTAAGATAAGTATCTTAAACATACAATAATGTCTATAGCGATTAATAGAGTCAGGAGTTACTTTGCTGAAATCCATTATTTATTTTTACTTGGCTAAGATTCGCGGTAAGCAAACAAAAGCAGAAAAATAATAATGTTTTGTTTTACTTTAAAAAATGTATAAATTCTGAGTATGCACATAATGCCTATAGCCCTGTGGATGTCTGTGGGCGACGTTGATTGCTTTCTATGAGGTGACACGCCTGCTCGTTTGCCTTCGTATCCCATAGAAAATAAAATTAAAGTTAAATATGCATTCCACACACAACGAAACTCGACATCCGCAACGACCGTGTGTCTGGAGCGTTAACAAAATATAAATATTTGTCGGCCCACGACACAAATTATGCCTAATGTCCAACGCAAAGCACAGTTTAACTTGAAACTAAGTGATTGGACAAAGAGCTGCCGATTAGTGGTTTGCACGCGTCTCATACGGTAGCCTTACGGTAAAGGAATCGGTTAATACTCTGTGGACATAAGTAGTTAATAACATTTATCCGACGTATTGTGCAAACTAATCGCTATAATGAGTCTAACTGCCATATTGAAACTATCATTTTGCAAATTTGTCGGCAATTAACTGAATTTGAAACTGACTATTTTAAAGATAGATATATTTCCTTCTGCAGTAACTCTTATTATATATTTACTTACATATTTATTATATGGATAGTCAAGAATTTTACTTAGCTAAGATCCGCGACAAGCAAAACAATAACAGAAAATTAATAATGTATGTTATTCTGCTGGACGAAGTGGATTTATTTGGAACTTAAACCAAAAACTTACCGAAAATCGGCCATCAATTCTCCACCCACCAACCACTATACACAGCACCAAATACACACTACCACTTTTCCATCTTGTAAACGACACGTGTTTCGCCCCAACACGAGGCATCTTCAGGTATAGTAGACTCTACGGAAGACAACCGAAAAGACTTTTTGGTTGTCTTGTTTCGGTTAAAACTTTTGACTGTGCATATAGTAATGAATTTCCGCAAAGTAACGCCTGACTCCATTGATAATACATATTTATTCACTGTAGGTACTGTTAGTATAAGTTTACATTAATACAGATGGATATGGACAATGACTCAGTCCAAACCTCCACTCATATATTGATGGAGTCGTAATGTGGACAGTCGAAAGACGGAAAAGAACCGAAAAGACAACTTTGCAGTTGTCTTCCGTAGAGTCTACTATACCTGATGATGCCTCGTGTTGAGGCGAAACACGTGTCGTTTGCAAGGTGGAAAAGTGGTAATGTGTGTTTGGTGTTGTGGATAGTGGTTTGCTGACGGCCGTTTTTCAGTAAGATTTAGTTTATATTCCCCGTAAGTCCACATCATCCAGTAGAAAAAAAAATTACATTATTAATTTTCTATTTTTGTTTGCTTGTCGCGGATCTTAGCTAAGTAAAAGTTCTAACTGTCCACACATTGAAGCGTTGTTCATCTTTATATATTTTTAACTAGCCGAATATTTTTATTAATACAATTGAAATTAATTTCATTGCGATAAATGATCTTTGTAAGGCATTCGACTGCATCGACCACCCATTTGCGCTTTATAAGTCCACATAAAACTAATGTAAATGCAGTTTGTGTATCACACGAAGGTAGGAGATGCAGGTAGGCGAAGGTCTTGTGAAATGTGTCAATGTAGTGCAACTTTTGTATGCGACGTGCGAAGAGGGAATCGCTCAAGGTGAATTCTTGGTCCGGTGTTTTATTTTTTATACGTACACTTATATATATATATATATATATATATACACAGTGATAATGTTTGCATCAACGGCGGATGTCGGTTTACGGTTGGTATCGTGTTTGTCCTTTATTTTCAAATAAAACTTGAAACAAACCTATAACATACTGAACGGAAACCGTCTATTAGGACTTTTCCCGCCAATTTACATCAGTGACGTTGTGTTTTTATTTCATTTTCATAATCTTATATTATTAACAGTTATATTGTTTAATTGTGGTGGCGTATTATGTAATATAGTTCAATTAAGGTGTATAAGTGAAGTGACATGAAATAAATGCGTGTATCGTAACTTTTTAAGTTGACTGAAAAAGTCCATAGAAGGTTTTTGATAAAATTGCCACCATTTTATCAAGACGTAACGTGATAAGCTTACTTGGACATTTCAAGAGATTGGATATTATTGTATATTACTTGACACTGGCATAATAGTTGTGTAATATATACGATTATTATATGATACATTATATTTTTTTTTATTTATATATATATTCACGCCTATCCCCCGCAGGGGTTGGCAGAGACAGAGCTCCATCCGCTACCATTCATCGCAGCCAAACGGCTCTACATTGGTCGCTTCTCGCCCTCGTGAGAATCAGGTCGTGACGGGTGGCGAACCACGTCGCCGTCATTTTCAACAAATTAATTATATTAAATTCGTGTTAGTGAATCCCACGAGCCGCAAGGGAGGATGGAGTTCAGTCCCAGCAGAGCCCCGCATGCTGAGGTAAGGCACCATAGTACCCGGGGGAACCCGATCACGGGACGGTCGGCACGCTTGCGACTAAAATCGCCCTTTGTCACAGATCCATTGGCACGGCAGACCGTGGATTGGCGGAGAGGAAGGGATAGGATAGAGAAAAAAGGAAAAGGCTGGAAAGGAAATGCGGATTGGGGGAAACACCAGACTCAGAATAAATATTTATAAATGTATGCTATTGGTAAGTTAAATGTATCTTCTTATATATGAAAATGAATGTTTCTGGGTTCGGTCCTTATGCCTTCGCGTGCGATTAAAATGAAAGTTCGTATATTTTCATTGGTACTTGCGTGAAGGCATGGCAAACCCGAAGTGCTGGAGAAATGTCTCGCTGCAGGTGAAGCTAGAGATACTAAATAGACTCACCTGAACTCGGCTTTCGGTGAGGCCGATCCTCATGGCGATCTCCTCCCGCATGAAGATGTCAGGGTAGTGTGTTTTGGAGAAGCACCGCTCCAGCTCGTTCAGTTGCGCCGGGGTGAACCTGCGGGAATTCGTACTGTGACTTCTGTTAAACGTTACTTTTGCAGTTTAAAGTTCACATTCGAACAAAGTCGGGCTACGCCTCTGGGTTGATTTTTTTATGGGTTACGAAGGCAAACGAGCAGGCGTGTCACCTGAAAGGAAAGCAATTAACGCCTCATATAGACATCCGCAGCGCCATAGGCAGTGCGGTAGCGCTGCCGACCTCTAAGGAAAGTGTCATTATGGGATATGGAGGGGAAGGGGGAGGGTGTTCGGCCTCCCGAACTCAGCCGATCACCGTACGAAGCGCGGTAGCTAAGTTACAACTCAGACGCCGGTTTTCTGCAGGAGTGTGGTACCTACTTCCCCGGGCTAGCCGGCCTATTCATGCTACGAACAAATAGTATGCCGGTCCACTCATGCTACAGACAAATATTATGCCATTCTTGACAAAATATTCATCTGCAACGTAACTCTAGCGCTATCAAAATTGCTTCCCATTAAGTGATACGTCTGCATGTTTGGTTTCGTAAACCAATTAATAAAAGTTGATAATTAGCATCCAGCTTTTTCTATTGAAGAGATAAGAAACGCAAAATGATATTGGTAGAGCCACGCTGCAGACGAATACTTTGTCAAGAATGGCATAATATTTGTCTGTAGCATGAGTGGACCGGCTCGCCGTTAAATATTTGCAAGATTTTTTTTCTAAGTTTTCTACATAAAAATTCCCTAAATATATTTGTTATTATCCGTATTTAGTTTTAATCTTAACTAATATATATCAGCTATCAGGTCATTCTGTCGTATGTCATAGCTCTCTTCTTCTTGATGTTTCGACGCTACGCTTTTCCATCCTTTAACAGACACTCCTCTATATTTTTATCTGCACTTCTCTCATCCTCTGCCTTTTTATCTGCTTTCCTCTTTATTTTCTTCGTTTCTTGAATATCTTTCTTTAACGTTTGCCTTCCTCTAGACTTTGCCGTATTTCAGATACTTATCTATAACGTTTTATTTAACATTAATTACAACCACCTTACCTGCTTGTACTTACTCTTCCAAAAAACACATAACTATTTTATTATTACCTTGTCCGATGCCTCTTCTGCTTGGCCGGTTTGTCGCTGTCCGAAGCTGATGAGGACATGCTGACTGGCACCGTTGCCATATGCCCACCGCTGTGTTGTTGGTGGATTCCACCTGCCAATAAAATCACTATTTTGGATATCAAAGTACTTTTTCGTCGTTTCGTCATAGAATACGGCCACAGAATGTCTTCCTGTGGATCGTGTACGAAGCAACAATTCGAAGAAATACTAATATAAAGACAGCAATATATATGTGGATAATGAGAACAAATCTTCGATTCCCAATCCACCCGTCAAGTGTGGGATTTGGAAATCCCATTATTTACAGAGGCTCTTACATAAAATATATAATAGAGATATTAAATAACTTTACAGGTATTTTAATAAGTCTTCATACGTCATATATAACATTACGGAATAGACTGCAGCACTCTGCAGTGGAAACCGTGTCTTGGAAAACATAGTGTGGGGCGCCCCCGGTTAGTTGGTGCGACGGTTAGCGCAAGATGGCTGGCAGAGACTGAATGCGCGAAGCCGATGATCGGGCTAGGTGGCACTTCTTGGGGGAGGTCTTTGTCCAGCAGTGGACTGCGCAGGCTGTTGATGATTAGGATGAAAGTCATACTCTGTTAAATAGCTTTTATCTATTTTTCTCAATTTATCATTATCACATCCACTGCCACCCGCTCTGCGCAGATCGTCGCACCATATAACCAGTAGGCGTCCCATAATACGTTTGTCAAGAAGCGGTCTCCACTCCAGCACTCGTTTGCACCAGCAATTGACCAATCTCCGACAAACGTGACCAGCCCATTGCCACTTTAATTTGCTAATTCGAAAGACTATGTCAATGACTTTGGTCAGATTTCTTCATTCCGAATCATATCTGCCTTCTCACGAACCTGAGCCAGGGAAACTCCGAGCATAGCTCTCTCCATAACTCTCTGAGTGACTCTGAGCTTATGAAGGTCTGCTTCATAATGAATGTCAGATTCCATGTTTCGACTCCGTGAGAAAGTATCTTGATTGCGATATGAATAAAGTAAGAACATGCTGATGGTTACCTTGCAAATGGTCTGCCCGTATGGAGTGCGCGAGATGGAGCCGGGCGCCCAGGGCATGGTGGGGGCGCTCGACGTTCGGCTTTAGCTCAAGCTGCTTGCTCTCCTCCGTGCAGGACTCTTTGTGACCTACAACAACACCGCACCACACGAGAAACATGAGTAAAACGATACAGAAAATCCTGGTAAATCTTACAACAACACAACTTTAACTAAATACAGTCTTTCGAACAGTCTACTACGACTGAAGATGTCTATGGCGGGGATCACTTATCACTAGGTGACCTGCATGCTGGTTTGCCTACTCTGTTATTAATAAATTTGACATTTTTGATATTTGACTTTTTCATTTATTTTATATGGGAATTTTACAACCAGTTGCTTTTTTTTGCAAACCAACTCAAAGAAAGAGAAACGATACCTAGTGGTGTATTGGGGAATCGAGGAAGCCAACGTATTACCAATCTATGATGGATTTGTTAATTGCCACTAGTCCAGCTATTTTCTAGAGCCACGCTGCAGACGAATACTTTGTCAAGAATGGCATATTAATTGTCTGTAGCATGAATGGGCCGGCTCGCCCGGAGAAGTACCACACTCCCGCAGAAAACCGGCGTCTGAGTGGTAGCTTAGCTACCGCGCTTCGTACGGTGAGCGGTCTGAGTTCCGGAGGCCCAACACCCTCTCCTTCCCAATCCCCCTCCCCCTCCAACTCCCATAATTTCCTTTCCTTTAAGGTCGGCAACGCTTCCGCACTGCCTATGGCGTTGCGGATGTCGATGAGCGGCGTTGGTTGCTTTCCATCAGGTGACACGCCTGCTCGTTTGCCTTCCTATATCATAAAAAAAAATATTAAGTTTGTTACCCAGCCTGTGACAATTTCTTTTCTTCTAGAAAAACGCACTCTACTAGATCGCAATTTCTTTCGTTTCTTCTATAAAAACCGACTGTACTAGATCATAATTCATCCAGGTGATGGGGACAAAACATTTTTGTGGCGAATTGTGCAATAATGAAATTCGACAGCAGGATTTATTCCGAAGAATTCCTCGAAGCACTCCCCATGGTAAAAGCGGTAAATATTGAGAGATGAAATATCTCTCTGCTATGCTAAGGAATCTTTCCGTTGCCTAAATGTTTACATTATTGGCAAAAACTCGTCTTTAGGTTGTTTTTATCATATAAAAAGTCTTTGTTTATTAATATGTTTTTATTTATTTTCTATAATTATAACTATAATCTACCACCAACCTACATGAAACTATATTTTTAACATTATGTAGTTACGGTTGTCTGAAAGAGCGATCTCTTTGTTAGCTCTAATTTTCTTTATTAGCGATTTTCTATCTATATCTAATTCTCTTTATTAGCGATAAGACCGCCATTTGTATATAAATATTACAATCAATAATTGTATAACTTCATTTTTGGTGTACATTAAAGAATATATCTATCTATCTATCTACAATGAAAACTTGTTTTTTTTTGTTTATACAATAGGTATATTTAAGAATGTCTTGGCTACGTAATATCAGGGAGTGGACCGGGATAGCGAGTGCTCCAGAACTGCTGCACCTCGCGAAGGAGGGCGAAGAAGTACTTTTACAAGAAGAAGATAGGACATAATTATGTGCCCAATAAATATACATAACGATACAATACCTGCCAAAATATCGGCCATCGTGTGATTATTATAAAATTTTCAAAAAATTAAAATACCAAAGCCCAATAACCAAAATCGGTTAACATAAAACCGAAAAGTTAAATATGCGAGCTTTACAAGGCTTCCGAGAAAACTGCCGAAGTTAGCAGCGACTACGATTCTCCACAATCAAGTTGACGACTCTTTGGAGTTTCTAATTCTATTACAATACTTATTAGAACAATTTGAGCTTTAAGTTGTAAGCTTTATTGAAATTAGAGGAATCTTTCTCTCGTATCTCGTATCACCTTCAATTTCTGTGCTATCTTTAACTTATATTCTAGTACCATAAAAGGCAATGCATTTAATTTTGAAACATACTTATATAATTTACTTGCATATATTTTTTGTTGTTTTATTTATTTAAAACAGTAATTATTATATATATATATATATATATATATATATATATATATATATATATATATATATATATATATATATATATATATATATATATATATATATATATATATATATATATATATATATATATATATATATATATATATATATATATATATATATATATAACTAGCAACATTATCCACTAACTTGCCAAATAATCATTTGCCATAGAGCATTGAAATATTTCAATCATATGTAATATGTCAAATTTCAATTTTAAGAAATAATATAAAATTTTATTACAGTGATGAACACCCAGATCCAGAATAAAAATAATTCTAGGTGATACAAATATTTGTTCTGACATGAAAATCGATGACGATATTTGGCTGAAAAAGCTCAAACTTAGTCATTTTAAAAAAAAATTCAAAATAACAAATACAATCATAAAGAATATATTCGGACTTTTCCCGCCAACTTACATCAGTGACGTTGTGTTTTTATTTCATTTTCGTATTATGCAATATAGTTCGATTAAGGCGTATAAGTGAAATAATGTGAAATAAACGCATGTATCGTGACTTTTTAAGTTGACTGAAAAAATTCATAGAAGGTTTTGGTAAAATAGCCACCATTTTATCAAGACGTAACGTGATGAGCTGACTTGTTACATTTCAAGAGATTGGATATTATTGTATATTATTTGACACTGGCATAATAGTTGTAACTAATTGCCATCAAAGAAAAGAAAAGAATATATTCGGACTATTCCCGCCAACTTACATCAGTGACGTTGTGTTTTTATTTCATTTTCATAATCTTATATTATTATCAGTTATATTGTTTAATTGTATATTTAAAATAATAAGTAATAGTAGTAGTGAATGAGTGTATCGTGACTTTTTAAATTGACTGCAAGAGTTTATAGAAGGTTTTGGTAGAATGGCCACCATTTTATCAAGACGTAACGTGACAAGCTGACTAGTACATTTCAAGATACTTGATATTTTTGTATTTTACATGACACTGGCCTAATAGTTTTAACTAATTGCCATCAAAGAAAAGAAATTAAAAGAATATGTTCTTTTATTTTATATCCAGTCTTCAATAGGGATAGTACAATAGGCGTAAGAACCCCCGCATGAAAGACATCACCCCATCGGTTCAGAGGGATTAAGTAGGCTCGTAAACTGACGTTTAATGGAATCGAATCCCGTAAAACAGAACCGCCGCCATCAGCTTCACTGCCGAGGGTGGCGAAACTACTGAGCTATTCGTTTAGAATTGGTCGAGTTATCTTTATGTTACATCCAGTTTCCGGTAGCTGTTAAATTTTGTTTTTGAATTAAAAACAAATCGAATATAACAGCAATGGAGATTTGACGCGAACTTACATAAAATACTCGCTATTGTTCAATTTCTACTATTTGTTCACACTTCTGATTACACACTACTGATTCTTTGTACATATATTTATAAGTCCCTATATACAAATATCTATATAAAACCTTATTAATGGAGTCAGGCGTTACTTTGCGGAAATCCATCACTATGTGGACAGTCAAAAGTTTTTACTTAACTAAGATCCGCGACAAGCAAAACAAAGAAAATTAATAATGTGTGTTTTTCCAGCAGGATCTTAGCTAAGTAAAAACTTTTGACTGTCTACATATATAAAACCTATTTTCCCATTCCGGCCGGTCACCGTAGGAAAAATAGACCACCACCCATTTTCAAAAACAAAACAAAAGACGAAATATTGCAAAATCCTAGAAATATTCAAAATAAAACATAAAGAGTAACAGGTCTCACATACAATGTCAGATCTCTGCACACAACATTGTAGAAACAGCAGGAAAGGACTGGATGAACCAATCTTTAGTCAGAGAGAAAAGTTTAAACAAGGTGGAGACTTTTACCCAAAAAAGGGACCACACAATCGGAAAAGGAAATCTAGTAAAACCTAACAGAAAAAAGTGTGAGAAATAAAGCAAAAATAATAATCATAAACAAATATCTTAAACAAATTTTCAATAATTAATAAAATACTTTTTTCATCCACTCAAGTTCAAATACGTTTTTTTTTTAAACTTGTAGTGGATGACAGTTGATGTTAATAATTTTTTCAAATATTAAATTAATTAATTGTAAAATAGCTTTATTTTATATAAGATATTTAGTGGGATATAAACGTAGGAATTGAACTTAATTTTTTTTTATATTACTATAAAATAAGTAATACGACAACAGTATAACAAATACTGTTGTCGTATTACTTATTTTCTTACTAGTTTTTTTATCGGATTGGAGGGCAAACGAGCAAGCGTGTCACCTGATGGAAAGCATTCAATGGCGCCCATAGAAATCTACAACATACGCAATAGGTAGGTACATATGCGTTACCGTTCTTCGAGAAAGCTGCAGGTTTTTTTAAAGTCTCACATCTAGTTTGATATATATTTTCTTATAAAAGTACTTACTTATAAAAGTAGGTAAGTTGTTAAAGTTAAATAAATATAATTTTAATTTATTAGCGCAAAAACGAATAGTACTGGATCAATTTATACCGGGATGTACTACAATTAAAGGTGTGGTCTAACTCCAATAGCATTTTGTAGAATATACTATAGTGCGATTAAAGTGTAGAATTGAAGTGAAATGATAGGAACGGGGGTTCTTTTAGGGTATAGGAGGGCAAACGAGCAAGCGTGCCACGACACCGCAGGGGTCATGGAAGCATTGCCGACCTTTTATGTATGTGTAGGCTTGTATTTTGAAGGTGCCAATGTCGTATGGATTTGGAAAGACCGCCGAAGGTAGCTGATTCCACAGAGTGAAAATAAGTTTCGAGAGAAGCGCACCGTAGTAGATCGCCAATCATCCAGATTGTAACTAAGCATACAATCAGTAAATAATAGAATATTTTTTTTAATATAGGCATAGAATTATTAATTACTTTGCAGAAATCCATCACTATGTGGACAGTCAAAAGTTTTACTTAGCTATGATCCGCGACAAGCAAAACATTTGCTTGTCGCGGATCATAGCTAAGTAAAACTTTTGACTGGCCACATAGGCATAGAATTCTATCATATAAAAATTTAAGCAGCAATAACTCTATGAGTCAATTGAAGGACAAATAGTCAGCTTACAAAGCACGGCATTAAGCTTCTGAAGTCGTGTTTTTATATCCTCCATTGGACTATTGATGTGGACTATTTCCCATGGTTAACAAAAATTCTATCAATATTAAGAACATAGTTTGTCTATTTATTAAAGGTAAGAAATTGGAAAGTTGGCCTCACCTCCTAAGGCTGTCGCAGTGAGATTATTGAGCATGGCCTCAAAAGGCCAACCCTGGCCACCCCCTATATTGCCATCTTCCACCTTGCACCGGCACAAATCATTAAAAAACTAATAAACACAAAAAACTACGCGTTTAAAATTAACACTAAATTCACTTCAGTTTATTGTCGTAGTTCTTTATCCGGCTCGCAGGACCGGCTGTCATCGACCGCACGTTCAAAAATCGAACACTTCCCGTCGCCGACCGCGAAAAATTCAAGCGGCGATCACGCGTGATGTCAAAAAGGGCAAAATTCAGGCGAAAACCCGCCTTAATACAAAATAATTAGCGCTATATTACACCCAATTAGTTTTAATTACAACTCCGTTCACACTTATTTACACACTTAATTTTTGTTATAAAATTAATATAACCCGTTTAGTATCAATTTGTATAAATTTGCAGTTTGATTGGTTCGCCCTTAGAGTGATCGTTTAATATGAAAACCGACCGGCGACTGGTACAAAAACAGATAGCGCTTACATTGTGTCGACCGGGCCGCTTACGAGAGAGCCTACACAAATATATATCCATCTCACTTTAACTCAAGCGGAACCTATATCCCCGAATCGAATTTCACATGCGAGCATCAGTAATGGATGCTTACATTTTGTTTACGGTAGATTTGAACAAACGAATAATCTATTATTTCATTCGTGCCCGTATTATTGATACGGACCTTTCGCGTTCATGCAATATTCAAACACCGACACAACTATAGCCTTCTCTCTCTGTCGCTATGAACATCCCCACTGTTATTCCAATACCGTCCCTGTCTGGTGCGAGCTTTGAATATCGAACGCGTTTGATTCGACCAATGGGAGCGCGGAGATTTCACTTGGAACGATCCAAGGCTGGCTTCAGCTGTGATATTGAAATATTATGGCTGTATCTAACGCAGGGCGTTCCGCTCCTTTGTAATGGAAAAAACAAATACAGGCTCGCTGTATAGCTGTGTTCAAAGTAAATAAGTGTACTCCAAGCATCTACGTTGGAAATATTTCAGAGTTGCGTCGGTCTGAGTGCGATTTCTTGTAAAGAAACGTTTAATTTTCGGACGTTCTTGAATAAGGAATGCGGGGAACGGAAAAGGGAGACTGGCTATCGTCCGCTCTTTGTTTTTCACTTCCGCTTATTAAATTTTGCTGGCCAGCGGGCGATATTAAAATTATATGCGAACATTTCAGTGTCTATGGACTTATATTTAAAAAACAAATTTAAAAAAAACAACGTTGTTATACAATCGTATAGTATTGTACACAAATATAGCGTATAACATTGTTGTCATGGATTATTTATAAATTTAAATATTTCATATAAAAAGTGCGGTTATTTTATTTAATCTTGACAGTTATAATTTGCGTAAATTAAATATATTGACTACTATACTCGAGTAAAGGACTTAAGCGTATATATTTATATATATTATATATAAATATATAAGCTTAAATATTTACTCGAAATAAAATAGTGACACAAGAAGTATTAAAATATCATATGACACGAATTTAACTTCTTTTACGCCTTGATATTACTTAAAAAACAAAATAAATCTATATTGATACAATATAATTAAAAATGACAGGAGTTTATGAAAACAAAATAAAAATCGAAATTATCCTGACATAAAATGTGCCGCCATTTTATGTCAGGATAATTTTGATTTATATTTTATTTGACAATTTATTGATTAATTTAATTTGGTAATTTTAAATCCAATTATAACTAACACTATTGTTTTATAATAATAAAAATACATTTCAAATGTCGTGATGACACGAAAAATTTAATTAAAAATGTTGAATGTTGTTTTCTTCCATGGAAGTATGCTTCACGCAGATATTCAAGAATGAAAGACCCATTGAAAGGTTTCATCCCCACTATCTGGATGATTGGCGATCCAGTACGGTGCGTATCTATTTCCCGAAGCTTCTTTTAACACACCGTCGCTCTGTAGAACCAGCTATCTTTAGCAGTGTTTCTGAAATGATACAACCTTGGAACCTTCAAAAAACAAGCTCACACATGTACAAAGTTGCCATCTCATGTAATGCAACTGTTTTAACAAATGTGTATTATTATTTTACAAATAGGTAGTAATAACTTTTCACCTGGCAACATAGTAATTTATATAGTGTAGTGATACATCAATAAATGATTAATCGAGTCAGGCGTTACTTTGCGGAAATCCATCACTATGTGGACAGTCAAAAGTTTTACTTAGCTAAGATCCGCGACAAGTTGCTAGCCGTTTTTCGCTAAGTTTTTGGTTTAAGTTCCAAATAAATCCACTTCGTCCAGCAGGAAAACGCACATTATTATTAATTTTCTGTTATTGTTTGCTTGTCGCGGATCTTAGCTAAGTAAAACTTTTGACTGTCCACATTGATAAATGTATCACTAATCTGATAAAACTTTTTATTTGAATATATTAAAACCTTTCATATTATATAAAAGAAATAGAGAATATATATATATATATATATATATATATATATATATATATATATATATATATATATATATATATATATATATATATATATATATATATATATATATATATATAATGTAAATTGATAAAGTGTGAATAAAGTATGAATAAGATATAATACAGTAAATAGAATAATATAGTATAGTAGAACATATATAGTAATAATAAAGTAGAACATATAGTAGTACTATAGTAGAACAAAACAATGTTGTACAAAATTTAATTTCGCTGTCTACAACGACAAAAGCACTCTAATAGCTGCACTTCAGCGCTCACAGGTTCCATCCCGCCCGCGGAATTTCATTTAGAACACCCTGTGAACTCAGCATCCCTCTATATACCGTGGCACTATGTATACTCACTCGGATGACTCCAGGCCTAATTTGTGTGTTTTAATTCGTTTTTTTTTTGTTTTATGGCATAGGAAGGCACACGAGCAGGCGTGTCATTTGATGGAAAGCAACCAACGCCGCCCATAGACATCCGCAACGCCATAGGCAGTGCGGAAGCGTTGCCGATCTTAAAGGAAAGTGAAAGTATGGGAGTGGGGGGAGTGGGAATCGGAGGAGGAGCGGAAGGGGTAGTGGTGGGGAGGGGGTGGGGAGCGGTGGGGAAGGTTCTAGGCGTCCGGAACTCAGACCGCTCACCGTACGAAGCGCGGTTATTTTTGTGTCGCAAAAATCATTGTACGGCGACGTAAACCTAATTGTAAACTTATCTTTTCTGTATTTAAAAGCGAGACAAATAAAAGTATCTTTATTGCGGATTAGCTAATTGCGTTATTTCTTTGACAACTGACAAAATGAAAAACAAAATAAAGTAAACTCCTACTATTAATTAAATTTATTTGAATAAACTCTATTAACATCTAAAGTGCGCTTGTGGATCTCTCTCCCACACACTATACGTGATAGCCTCTCAATGGATGTATTTAAGAGAAGAATTAAAGAACATTCCCTTTCAGTATAAAATATTTATATATGTATATATTTATGTGTATATTATATATAAATATATGTATCCTCTTATTTATATAGCATTATATTATATATTATTAGTATTTATATGTTTGTATATGTATGGTTTTATATAGTATGTATTGTTATATATATATATTATTATTATATTTTGTTGTTGTACACTTATTTCTATCCTCGCAGCTTATCTTATCTCTCTTTCACTCCTAGGTTTGCTGGAAGAAAACTCAATTTTCAGTTAAGCTCGCCCTTGTACATCTATTTTCTTTTCAATTCTTGTATGTCGTGTTTTGTGTACAATAAATTATTAATTAAAAAAAAACATCAATTGTTATCCTTTACAAGTTTTAAAAGAAACGTATTTAAACTGGAGTGGATGAATAAAAAGTATTGAAAATTTATTAGCAGTTGAAAATTTGAACAGGATATATAAATATATTTGTATATAGGGAAAGTGGTGAACTAATAGTAGGGATTGAAAAGAATAGTAGAAGTGGAAAACCTTTACCTGAAGGGTTCTTTAAAGAGAAAAAACGACCTCTACTTCTTTCCAAGCACCCTACCCTGTGGAACCAGCTACCTCCAGCGGTGAAGCGATACCACATTAATATGATCAACATTCAAAAAACCACCTATACTTTTCTTAAAAGCTGGTAACGTTCCTACAATGCCTGTAGCACTGCGGATATCTATAGGCGGCTATTTGCCATCGGGTGACACCCCTGCTCGTTTGCCTTGCTATCCCATTAAAAAAAAAAGACTGAAATTAACATATAATTTACGTGTCGCCATTTTGTATTACCAAAATTTGAACAAGATATATAGGGAGAGTGTAAACTTATAGTATGAATTGAATTTTTATAACTGAAGTCAATATTAAAAATCGAAGTCAATATTAGAACTAATTCATCTTTGAACTAGTTCAATATTTTAAAAATTTAAGGAATACGATTTGCCAATGATATCAAAATAGAAATAACCGTGTGGACAGTTAAAAGTTTTACTTAGCTAAGATCCGCGACAAGTCACAAAAAGTCAAACTTTTCGGTTGTCTTCCGTAGAGTCTACTATACCTGAAGATGCCTCGTTTTGGGGAGAAACACGTGTCGTTTGCAAGGTGGAAAAGTGGTAGTGTGTGTTTGGTGTTGTGTGTAGTGGTTAGTGGGTGGAAAGTTGCTGACGATCGTTTTTCGGTAAGTTTTTTTCCAGCAGGAAAACACACATTATTAATTGTCTGTTATTGTTTTGCTTGTCGCGGATCTTAGCTAAGTAAAACTTTTGACTGTCCACATAGTGATGGATTTCCGCAAAGTAACGCCTGACTCCATTAATCATCTAGAAATAACCGTAGTTAAAAAGAAATAATACTTCTTCATTTAAAAAGTATAAGAAAAAGGATCATGAAAGACTTTTCCCGCCAACTTACATCAGTGACGTTGTGTTTTTATTTCATTTTCATAATCTTAAACTATTATTGTTTAATTGTGGAGGTGTATTGTACAATATAGTTGTATTAAGGTGTATAAGTGAAGTGATATGACAATAAATGCGTGTATTGTGACTTTTTAAATTGACTGAATAAAGTCCATAGAAGGTTTTGGTAGAATAGCCACCATTTTATCTAGACGTAACGTGACAAGCTGACCAGTTTTATTACAAGTGATTTGATGTAATCGTATTTTACGTAACTGTAGTTAAGGCATTAATCCTGTCATCAATTAACTAAACCATACAGTAAATAGACTGACACTAATAACGGACGGAGGGCTCGAGACTGAAACGCGTATTTGATATAAACGTACGTTTACCGCGCTATTATTTTAAATTATATTAAGGCATGTTTTAGTCTCGTCGCCCATACGTCAGAGCCTGAAGACGAAAGTCTTCGACCAGTGTGTCCTACCCGTACTCTCCTACAGCGCCGAAACGTGGAGGCTGACATTCCGTCTGTTTCATAAGCTCAGAGTCGCTCAGAGAGCTATGGAGAGAGCTATGCTCGGAGTTTCTCTGGTAGATATGATTCGAAATGAACAAATCCGCCAGAGAACTAAACTCACTGATATAGCCTTTCGAATTAGCAAACTAAAGTGGCAATGGGCTGGTCACGTTTGTCGGAGATCCGACAATCGTTGGAACAAACGAGCGCTGGAGTGGAGACCGCGTCTCGGTAAACTTAGTGTGGGACGCTCCCCGGCTAGATGGTGCGACGATCTGCGCAGGGCGGCTGGCAGAAACTGGATGCGTGTAGCCGAAGATCTAGGCGCTCCATGGGGGAGGCCTATGTCCAGCAGTGGACTGCCGCAGGCTGCTGATGAAGGCATGTTTACCACTAAAAGTTCACAAATTTCTTATCTAAACACGACTTTATAGCAATACAACATAAATACGCAATAAAACAACAGAAGTATCGCATTAAATTACTCCGTAGGTGCTAAGCGATGATTTTTTAATAAAAAAAAATACACCCCTGCCTTAATATCGGCTATATCTTAGGGTGTCTCGGTCAAACACGGTTCCTAAAAGACTTAAGTTGTATTGCCATCAAGCAATTCTGCACCTTAATACAATGTCAATCAAAATTATAATTTATAATCGCTTATCAATTTCATCCGTACATTGAGTATGTTATTTAAAAAACAACTTTATATGTATAGATTTAAAGCACGTTATGCAATAAAAATATGAAAATCATAAAGTTGTGTCCACACTAAACGTTTTTGCAACGCATCCAAGCTGTAAAGGCGCGTGTAGTTTATTATGAATATTAATTCAAGCTTTCTCACGTCCACCTTAATCCAAATAATGTATATGGACAGTCAAAACTTTTACTTAACTAAGATCCGCGACAAGCAAACAAAAACTAGAAAATTAATTTTCTGTCTTTGTTTGCTTGTCGCGGATCTTAACTACGTAAAAGTTCTGAGTGTCCACATAGTAATGAATTTCCGCAAAGTAACGCCTGACTCCATTAATCATCATATATATATATCATACATATCGTCACGCCTGTCTCCCGTAGGGGTAGGCAGAGACCACAGATCTCCATCTGCTAAGATCTCAGCATACTTCCCTTGCTTCCTCGACACTCATTATTCTCCTCATGCAAGCCCGCCGGTTGAGGGTACTCTTGACCTGGCCTTTCTTAAAAAGTTCAGCGATTTGGTCAAGGTATGTTTTTCGTGGTCTTCCTCTTCCGACCCTTCCATCCACATTCGCAAGATAAATTTATCCATTAATCATCAAATTATGTAATTTGTAATGGTGAATATAAAACAAGTGTTATTAATGGAGTCAGACGTTACTTTGCGGAAATCCATCACTATGTGGACAGTCAAAAGTTTTACTTAGCTAAGACCCGCGACAAGCAAAACAATAACAGAAAATTAACAATGTGTGTTTTTTGTACCGAAGTGTTTAGTGTACGAAAGACAATTTTGGTTGTCTTCGTGTTGTCTATCGACGATCGAAATCGACAACCGAAAAATGTAAAACACTTTTCGGTTGTCTTCCGTAGAGTCTACTATCCCTGAAGATGCCTCGTGTTGGGGCGAAACACGTGTCGTTTACAAGATGGAAAAGTGGTAGTGTGTGTTGTTTGGTGTTATGTATAGTGGTTGATGGGTGGAGAATTGGTGGCCGATTTTCAGTAAGGTTTTGGTTTAAGTTCCAAATAAATCCACTTAATCCAACAGAAAAACACACATTATTAATTTTCTGTTATTGTTTTGCTTGTCGCGGATCTTAGCTAAGTAAAACTTTTGACTGTCCGTATAAAACAAGTATATAAAACTAATTTTTATATTATACATTGGTAATATTAGATTCATACTATCGCTACTTGTTCCACGATCATCAGAAAATCTCCATAACACCGTACTACCACATTTCATATGATGAGTTGAGAGGTTTGGAAGACAAGATCTTTTCTTCTTAATATTTTTTTATTTCATTTATTAACATAATCCATAATACTTAGACATTGACTAAATGAGGCCTAGAGGTCCGATGGGAGAATTAAGTTATATGTCGAGTTTGTTTAATGGGATAGGAAGGCAAACGAGCAGGCGTGTCACCTGATGGAAAGCAATCAACGCCACCCATAGACATGCGCAGTGCCATAGTCAGTGCAGAAGCCTTGCCGGGCTTTAAGAAATGTGAAGGCTTGTTTATAAATATCACATTTACACAACTCTTAATAGTCGCCTTTTCTTTAATGGCATAGGAGGGCAAACGAGCAAGCGTGCCGCCTGATGGAAAGCAATCAACGCCGCCCATAGACAACCGCGACACCGCAGGAGTCACGAAAGCGTTGCCGGCCTTTTAAGTGTGTGTAGGCTTGTTTTATGAAGGTGCCAATGTCGTATCGGTTCGGAAGGACCGTCGAAGGAAGCTGGTTTCACAGAGTGGTGGTGCGTGGATAGAAGTTTCTAGAACAGCGCACCATAGTACACTGAAAGTGGATGAGCCAGGACTACGCTGGTTACAACGGCTGGGAGTATTTCATTGCGAAATGAACATTTTCTTCCGCTACAGTTTTAAACTGTGTATCTATTATCTATACACTCTAGTGATTCACAACTATCGATACAATTGTATCGATATAGTCTACAAACAGATTACGGCGACTCAATTTTCTCCTGTGGGATGTTGTACGAGACGATTCTAGAAGTGAACAGAAGATGGAAAAGAACGTATAAAATAATAAAATTTCGAACAGTTTTCGGGTTTGTTTTATAGGTACTGTAATGATACGTTGATAAATGTATCACTAATGTAATAAAACTTTTTATTTTAATATATTAAAACCTTTTATATTATATTACATCTTTTTAAATTCGTAATTTTAAAATTTAAAATAAAAAAAGAAATAAATTGTTTTATAAAAACAAAAAGATTAGTTCGACTGACGTGTTTTTTTTATGGGATAGGAGGGCAAACGAGCAAGCGTGTCGCCTGATGGAAAGCAATCAACGCCGCCCATAGACAACCGCGACACCGCAGGAGTCGCGGAAGCGTTGCCGGCCTTTTAGGTATGTATAGGCTTGTTCTTTGAAGGTTCCAATGTCGTAACGGTTCGAAAAGACCGCCGAGGGTAGCTGGTTCCACAAACTGGTGGTGCGTGGAAAGAACTTACGAGAGAAACGCACCGTAGTAGATTTCCACTCATCCAGATGGTGGGGAGGAAATTTTCCTTTACGGTGAGTTGTGCGGTTGTGGAATTCGGCGGCGGGAATTATTCCAAACAATTCCTCGGAGCACTCCCCATGATAGAAGTGTTTAGATATACATGTCATCTATCCAACATAATAAAATATAAAATTTAAATTGATAAAATGTGAATAAAGTATGAATGAAATATAAATGAATAGAAAAATAAATTAATTTGATTTGGAAGAATTTCAATTACTTCGAAGAATCTTCTTATGTTCCTATGTCCCCGAGGTGGGACAGAGGGCGTCTACAGTGTTTCGATCTTGAGCGAGGCGCTTCACTTCAGGCGACATCGAAGATAAAAGCCCGTAAAAATCCCATGTGTCGCCGTAAGTAGTAGTACTGCTGGGCACTGCAGTATCTACCTCACAGAAAAAAGTTCATAGGGGTGAAACCCGGGTGGCTAGAGGATATTACCAAAACGGCATATTAATTTGTTAGGGTGTAAAACACGAAGAAGCTCCATGGTCTCTCTAGCAGTGTGAGGAGTGGCGGCATCTTCTTGAAACCATGTGCGCGAAGAAAAGGCAGAATATTCTCCCAATATTTGCAGAAAATATTCAGCATGCGTTTACTGATTATTCGATCTTTAACCTAATTCCGCCACTGGTCACCAAATTTTTTTTTTATTATTTTCGATATCTTTTTGTATTTCGATATCTTTTTGTATTTCGATATCTTTTATGTTTCGATATCTTCTATAAATATTTATTCCGATTCTGGTTACCTCCTCAATCCGCATTTCCTTTCCTGCCCTTCCCTTTCTTCTCTATCCTTTCCCCTCCTCTCCGAAAACCACGGTCTGCCGTGACAATAGATGCGTGGCTAAGGGCGAGCTTAGTCGCAAGCGTGCCGACCGTCCCGGGATCGGGCTCCCCGGGTACTATGGTGCCTTACCTCAGCATGCAGGGCTCTGCTAGGGCTGACCTCCATCCTCCCTTGCGGCTCGTGGGATTCACTAAAAACGAATTTAATATACCTAATTTGTTGAATAATGACAGTGACATGGTTCGCCACCCGTCACATCCTGATTCTGCATGGTAGTGGATAGAGCTTTATGTTCTCTGCCAACCTCTGCGGGGGATATATAAAAAAAATAAAAAAAAATCTTTTTGTCGATATCGATACGATTTTGTAGCATGATCCACACTAGTGTAAGAGCTACGTAAGAGCCAAGTCCTGTAGCGGCTCCCGGGGGAGGTAATATATTGTTATTTGTAAGTAAAATACCTACCGCCGAGTTCTCACCACCCCTACCCCAGCTGTAATGCCTACCCTCAAATATTAGGCGTTTGTTTTTTATGAATATTTCGCATTAAAATAGTTCATAACAGTTTAATTGTTATTTATACTAACCATTTTTATCTATGTATAATCAAAATCATTTTATTTTAATGGAGAGCCGTTTCGCTGCGATGAATGTGAGAGGAAGAATGAATGAAAGGATGGATAAGTGTAGAGGAGGCGGGTAGGGTATGCCGGGATCGTAGCGGATGGAGCTCTGTGGTCTTTGCCAACCCCTGCGTGAATATATAAATAAATATAAATAAAATTTTATTTTAATTCATAGACAGGATGGTTGAAAGACGATTGATAAAAGAAATTGCGGATGTGGAAGAAAGGATAACGGTAGGGGAAGACCAAACTGCTGAACGTCTTAAGAAAGGCCAGGTCAAAAGTACACTTAACCGGCTAACTTGTATGAAGAGAGTGATCAGTGTGAATGAAGGACAAAAGTGTGCCGAGATCGTAGCAGATAGAGATCTATGGTCTCTGCCTACCCCTACCGGAGTGACAATCACCAGTGATTAAAGTAGATATATGATTTAGGATCAATGATCTAACGTATATGTCAATATGGACATACTTGAGGAACTCCAAATGAATACCGGAAATGTATAAATTTCAAACTATTTTAACTGTAACATTCAACTCAATGAAGATTAATAAGAAAATTTATGTTTAAGTATAGACTTGAAATAAAAATAAATTTTATAACATTTTACTATTAATTCATTTAAATATCTAATGAAATAGCACCTAAATTGTAAATAGAATAGAATAGAATGATTTATTTGTACGTTGTTACTTTAATAATATGTATCAAATTCATGTCATCATCATCATCAGTGGCAGCAGCCTGCGGCAGTCCACTGCTGGACATAGGCCTCCCCATGGAGCGTCACCTAGCCCGATCTTCGGCTACACACATCCAGTTTCAACCAGCCGCCCTGCGCCGATCGTCGCACCATCTAGCCGGGGGGCGTCCCACACTACGTTTACCGAGACACGGTCTCTACTCCAGCACTCGTTTGCTCCAACGATTGTCGGATCCCCGACAAACGTGACCAGCCCATTGCCACTTTAGTATGCTAATTCGAAAGGCTATATCGGTGACTCCAGTTAATTATAAAAAATTAGTTTGATCCCCACCATCTGGATGAGTGGCGATCTACCACGGTGCGCTTCTCTAGAAACTTCTTTTCACGCACCATAGTAGACTCTACGGATGACAACCGTCAATTGACACCTGATTCCATTTTAATGGTCGCTAATTCTTCTTTCACATTATGTTCACCTTTCAGCTGGGTTAACCGAAAGAACTAAAAAGATTTTGTAAACCATTTATTCATGTCAAAAATCTTGGTTATGGTAATGAAATCGTAGACTCAGGCGTCGTCTCGATTCAGGCTACGCTCCCCTCCAGTCGACTCTATACAGGATCACTTAAACGTGACCGTAAGCGTACGGTAGAGACCGAGCCATCGCCAATGTATCACATCTACCAAGCGACCTATGACGCTTCTCTTCTTTTTATGGTATAGGGAGGCAAACGGGCGAGCGTATCGCCTGATGGAAATTAATCAACGCCGCTCATAGACATCTGCAAACCATAAACCTGCAGGCATTGCAAATGCATAGCCGGCCTTGGTAAGAGTTGGCATGTTTTTTGAATTTTCCCATGTCATATCGGCTCTCAAATACCGCTGAAGGTACGTGGTAATAATCATTCAATATAAAACTATTTTATTATTAAATATATTAGTAATGTTTGTTGCTCACACTCACATAATATAGAGGCTAAATAAATAAATAAATATCTTCATTACTAGCTTCTATAGCGATATGTAGGCTCGGCAAAATCGCCGCGAATTTTTCCCTCAATTTACTGTGGGGTAAATCCGTTTTATAAATCAGAGGGTAATGCGTTTTGAATTATGTGTCGGGCGAGCTTCGGGCGAGCGGGCGGCAATCGGGCAGTTTGTATGCAGGGACCCGGGGCGGATGGCTTACACCAGACTCGGGGATACAGGGATTTAACTGGCCTCGACTGTACACGTCGACACGTAGAACTGCTTAACTTAACTACACAACTGTACTTTATCATTACTGTAAACAGATTGATGACCAATTGTCACAGATGATGCCGCCATCAGAATCAGTGGTCGCGAATTCGATCCCCGCATCGAGATTAATATATCTGTTTCGTGGTAGCTTTAAATACACCGCAACCAAGTGTTGGAACAACTTGCCACCACCTCTTCGTGACTTGCATACTATAAATATGTTTAAAAAAATACAAAAAAACTAATTTTAAGTATGCAAACAGGAACTTGTCCTTTGGTTGAGATTCCCACATAATAATTAAAAATATTAAAGATATGGTATGGTATTCAGTTTCTCTAATTTATTTATACCATAGGTAACATGGTATAAATAAATTAGAGAAACTGAAACAGTTTTACATAAAACAACTGTACAAAAAATATTAGCAAGGAATCAAACTTGGAATCGTATTATCTGTTTGTACAAATTGACTTTAGTACTGTATTGATACATTGGTAAATGTATCACTAATGTAATAAAACTTTTATTTGAATATATTAAAACCTTTTATATTATTTTACTTCTTTTTAAATTCGTAATTTATAAAATTTAAAATAAAAAAAGAAATAATTTGGTTTATAAAAACAAAAAGATTAGTTCGACTGACGTCTCTCGATAGACATGTCACCCGTTCAGCCTAAGAAATTGAGATTATATAAAATATATTGAGATATAAAATCCTATCCTATCCTACTTAAATTATAAATGCGAAAGTTTGTGAGTATGGATGTATATTTGTTACTCTTTCACGAAAAAACTACTGGACGGATTTGCATGAAACTTTACAGTAATATAGATTATACATCGGAATAACATATAGGCTACAGTTTGTATGATTTTATGTAATTTTTTTGGTCGTAATATAACAATAGATGTCAATTAAGTCGGAAAAAAATCTGGCCTCTGAGAGCTATCTTGGCGTACGCTGCCTAAACCATTGGAGTTACACAAAGATGATGTACCGTAGGATAGTTTGTCTTGAATAGTTCTAAATAAAAGTCCGGGACAGCATATATCTACCTTTTGTGTGGAAGCCACTGTGACCATAATTGTGAAACATAAATTAAGTGAAAAAAAATATATATTTATTTATAATGATCTGTCACGAAACTTAATGTGGCAGACCAAATTCCACGCGAGCGTAGCCGCGGGCAAAAGCTAGTAAGATATAAATGTACAATGAATAGAAAAATAAATTAATTTTTCAATTACATCGAAGATGAAACTCCTTAAAGATCCGGCCGTAGTAGTACGGCTGGCACGCTATAGTACATAAAACCTCGCGTCATATCGACTCTCTAAACCGTGTAACGCGCATTCTATCCATGTACAAAGGTAACCAAATTCAATAAAAAGGAATTCATTACGTCAGACATGGGTACGTAGGTACAATTTAATAACTGTATTCTTAATTACTTGCAGAATTTCCCCTTTCATGTCCACTTTGTGATACGCAGCGTTCACAAAGGCATAATATAATATTATGCTGGAAATAAAGCGAGGGACGGTACACACTGACGTACAATTGATTGCCGACGCGTGCCGCCGACAGGTGAGGACGGGCGGCGCGTGTGTACCGCACCTTAGGTGTGTGCCACTCTGTACCTATTGTATTACTTCAACAGTCAGAGTTTATACTATCCATCTGGATGAGACGATCTACTACGGTACGTTTCTCTCGTAACTTCTTTCCACGCACCACTAGCTCGTGGAACCAGCTATCCTCGGCGGTCTTTCTGAACCGATACGACATTGGAACCTTCAAAAAATAAGCCTATACATACCCAAAAGGCCCGCAACGCTTCCACGACTCCTGCGGTGTCGCGGTTGTCCATGGGCGGCGTTGATTGCTTTCCATCAGGCGACACGCTTGCTAGTTTGCCCTCTTATTCCATAAAAAACAAACGTACGTATATCATCACGCCTGTGTCCCGTAGGAGTAGGCAGAGATCTCATCTACTATAATGATCTCGGTACACTTTCTTTGCTTCATCCATAGTCATCTCTTTCTTCATACAAGCTCGACAATTAAGGGTACTTTTGACCTGGCCTTTCTTAAGTATTTCGGCAACCCTTCCAACTACCTCCGCAAGTTAGTTTTGAAAATTAATGACCAAACAATAGCAGAAAAATAATATCTATATATTTTTTACTGAATGGAGTAAATTTACATCTGACTAACCGAGAGCCGTATCGCTACGATGAATATGAGAGGAAGAATGGATGAGTGTGGAGAAAGTACTTTCCTTACGTGCCGGGATCGTAGCGGATGGAGATCTGTGGTCTCTGTCTACCCCTACGAGAAACATGCGTGACTTTATGTATGTATGTATGTATAAGTATTTCATATCAAATAATCCACTTACTCATCTGTCTAGCTATTTCATATTCTAGCAGAGAATCGGCGTCTGAGCTTACCTACCGCGCTTCGTACGGTGAGCGGCCGAGTTCTGGAAGCCTAGCCACCCTCCCCCTCCCTCTACCCCTCCCCCTCCCTCTACCCCTCCCCCTCCCTCTACCCCTCCCCCTCCCTCTACCCCTCCCCCTCCCCTTCCCTCTTCCCCTCCCCCTCCCTCTTCCCCCCTCCTATTCTCATTCCCATAATGACACTTTCCTTAAAGGTCGGCAACACTTCCTACTTGCAATTCCTATGGCGCTGCGGAAGTCTATGGGCGGGGTTGATTGCTTTCCATCAGGTGACACGCCTGGCTCGTTTGCCCTCCTATCCCATAAAAAAGAACTAAATATAATATGTCAGCTCTAAGTGGAACAGAACTAAATAACGCACTGCAAAGGTGCATTTAATAGTGCCCTGATTGATGTTTATTGCATGGGGCACCATCCCATTTGACCTCCAAGCACCAACATAATATAGACACCTCCGAAATAATCGTTCATCTCTAACGCAATTAAAATAAAGTACAAAATCGCTTACACTTACAGACACAAGACGCGACAAATTTTTCCAATCGTTGATAAATTCATCGGTACAAGGAAACGTCTTTAATAAAAAGAAATAGTATTACGAAATACATAAAGCATATTTTCGTATGTTTCATTTCAATACGCAAAATTTATTAATCTGTATTTATTTTACAAGAGTTTTACGTATGGTACATGTAATACAAAACCTTATGGTCAATATAATAAAATCTATTTTGGAATATTTTTAGAATGCAATAAATTGACAACACAAGATACATCGCCGTGTCATGTTTCATAAAAATCAGCATTGAAGTGGTTGTGGAGATTGTAACTGGCATGTAGGCGCTCTCGGGGATTCCACCATAATTGACGAACAGCGAGATGTGACGAGATTGAACTCGACTCAAAAGCTCCCACTTCCACTTGATTTAAAGAGGAATGCAATAATAAAACTTTCTTGTCAATATCACTTCGCTCGACATGTTTCTTTTGATGGTCCTCTAACTCAGGTTTGATCAGGGTGATGATCTATAATATATTTCTAACCGTATAAATGATCCGTGTCTTTTTGGAGAATAACACAATCTAACCGAAAACCTACTTTTCTCCCCTTACTTCGGCTCCTCTACCCCCTTATCCTGCTATTCCTCTCTTTCTCCTACTATTCAACATCCTTCCTTAAACATAATCAACATATGTTGCTATGATCATAAGAGAATATTCTTAGGCCAGCTACGGTATTCTGAAAATCTTACCATGTACATACATACATACATATAGTCACGCCTGTTTCCCGTAGAGGACCACGGATAGCGGAGACCACAGTAGGTAGAGACCACAGATCTCCATCCGTTACGATCCCGGCACACTTCCTCCACCACACTCATCAGTCTCTTAATCCAAGCTTGTCGGTTAAGGATACTCTTGAACTGGCCTTTTTTAAAAAATACGGCAATTTGGTCAAGGTATGCTTTCCCTTGGTCTTCTCCTGCCGACCCTTCCATCCACATCCGCAACCTAATTTTTTTTAATCAGTCGTCTATCATCAATCCTCTCTATACGCCCAAACCATCTTAACATCCCTCTCTCAACATTTATCACGACACCTTCGTATACTTCACATCATCATCATCATCATCAACAGCATGCGGCAATCCACTGCTGGACATAGAAACTCCCCCACGGAGCGCCACCTAGCCCGATCTTCGGCTACACAGATCCAGTTTCTGCCAGCCGCCCTGCGCAGATCGTCGCACCATCTAGCCGGGTGGCATCCCACACTACGTTTACCGAGACGCGGTCTCCACTCCAGCACTCGTTTGCTCCAAAGATTGTCGGATCTCCGACAAACGTGACCAGCCCATTGCCACTTAAGTTTGCTAATTCGAATACTCCACTCAAAATCGTACTCATATAACTTCATTCATTATTCTATCATTCAAAATCGTGTAGCCATCGTATTATTGTATTGTCTCCATACACACCGTGGGAAATGCTGTACAATGTCCACTAGCTCATCGTCATCCCACCAATAATTGGGCTGACGTGCTGGTGTCAGGTCGATTTACCATCGCCTCTGCAAACAGTGGGTGAGCGTGCAGTCACTGTTCAGTCTACAACGCCTTCCAACCCCGCAGGCAATGCAGGAACAATCGCTTGGTAATTTACATGTTGACTGAAAAATTTTATGCGTAAACACCATTCGACTTTGATGTGTGCGTGGTTTAACATCTCTTTTAGAAATAGAAATAGAAAAACTTTATTTATGACACCTTTTTTTACAACAATCATTTTTGCTTGAAACCTTAATAATATTAAAATATACATAAAAAAAGTTAGTAAAAAGTAAAATTTTGAGCGAAATGCCTCGGTAACAAAGTCGCTTTCAAACTCAACGATCTTGTTTTTAAGTCCCGCTTTAGGATATTTCTAGTACTACATATATTTATTTTAAGTCTAAATGTAAATCCTTGTTTATCTTTAATGACATCTACAATACAAGAAATGCCAAAGGATGCGTGACTAGGGGCAAGCTTAGTCGCAAGTGTGCCGTCCCGGGATCAGGATCCCCGGGTACTATAATGTCTTACCTTACCTTCATCCTCTCTTGCTCGTGGGATTCACTATGTCGAATCGTAATATACCTAATTCGTTATAAAATGACGGCGACGTGGTTCGCCACCCGTGTGGTCCTGAATCCTACGAGGGCGAGAAGAGACTAACAGAGAGCCACTACGATGAATGTGAAAGGAAGAACACTCATACAAGTGTGAAGAAAGCAAGGAAGGTATGTCGGGATCGGGAAATACTAGTGTGAATTTACGATTATTTCAAAGTTCGCACTTAAATGTATCGAACGGAGTTTAACGTAAAGCAGAGTCCACACGCGGGGCGTCCCGCTGCGCTAATGACCTTGCAAACAGGGCGTTACAATAATAAATAGATATTAGGAGATTACGGCGCGCGTGTCGGCGCGTGGCAGTGTGCACCCGGCTTTATGGATTTAAACAAAAAAAAATACAACTACACGTGTTCAGATGTTATTAATTGAACGTGACTCGGGGGGACGGTTTAAACAGTAAGGTACGAATTTAATTCGGACATATATAATACTAGCTTTTGCTCGCAGCTTCGCTCGCGTGGTATTTGGTCTGCCACATTAAGTTTCCTGACAGATCATTTTAAATAAATATATTTTTTTTTTACTTAATTTATGGTTCACTATTTTGCTCATAGTGGCTTCCACATAAAGGTATATAAGATATATGCTGTCGCGGACTTTTATTTAGAGCTATTCAAGATACACAATCCTACGGTACATCATCTTTGTGTAACTCCAATGGTTAAGGCAGCGTACACCAAGATAGCTCTCAGAGGCCAGATTTTTTTCCGACTTAATTGACATGTATCGTTATATTACGACCAAAAAAATTACATAAATTCATTACAAATTGTAGCATATATGTTATTCCGATGTATAACCTATATTACTGTAAAGTTTAATCCAGATCCGTCCAGTAGTTTTTTCGTGAAAGAGTAACAAACATACATACTCACAAACTTTCGCATTTATGATATTAGTTTAATAGGATAGGACTAGTAGTACTTTGATGTATTTTAAATTACTGACAACTCAAATGCGAAGAGGAGATGGTAACCTGAAAATCTGAAAAAGCTGATCATTGTTGGCAGTACCGAAGGGGAGATAAGGCGAGGACAGTCGCCAAAGAGATGGTCCTAACAAGTTTCTTTTTAATAGGCAAACGAGCAGGCGTGTCACCTGATGAAAAGCAATCAACGTTGCCCATAGACATCCGCAGTATCATAAGCAATTCAGAAGCGTTGCCGTCCTTTAAGGAAAGTGTCATTATGAGACGGGGAGGGTGGGGGGGCGATTGGGCCTCCGTAACACAACCGCTCACCGGACGCTAGCACTCAGACGACGGTTTTCTGCGGGAGTGTGATACTTCCCCGGGCGAGCCGGCCCATTCATGCTACAGACAAATAATATGCCATTCTTGACAAAGTATTCGTCTGCAACGTGGCTCTATGTGGCAACGTGGCGTATTATTATATTATTTTTCTTATTGGTGTTCGCGGAACTTAGCGAAGTGAGTTTGATTATCCATTTTATAATGGGTTTCCGCAATAGGCTCTGCTGGGGCTGACCTCCATCCCCCCTCGCGACTCGTGGGATTCACTATGACGAATCTTAATATAACTAATTCGTTAAAAAATGACGGCGACGTGATGATTGGGCGTGGGCGAGAAGCGACGAACGGAGAGCCGTTTCGCTACGATGAATGTGAGAGGAAGGATGGATGAGTGTGAAAGAAGCAAGGAAGGTGTGTCGGGATCGTAGCGGATGGAGATCTGTGGTCTCTGTCTAACCTACAGGGAGACAGGCGTGACTATATGTACGTATTTCCGCAAAGTAACGCCCGACTCCATCAATTATAAAAACTATTTATTTATGTGTGAATAAAATATAATTTTGTCGCTTCCGATTTGTTCAAGCATCATCTACACCGTCAAGTTCTTGATGTTATAACGTCACGATTATGAGACAGACAGATATAAATCCATTTACACAACTAAAGAAGAGTTCCGGAACCGAAACAAATATTCATTTACTTCGTCTCCTTCCTCAAGTATATACGACAACGACATTGGAACCTTCAAAAAACGAGCCTATACATACCTCAAAAGGCTGGCAACGCTTCCGCGATTGTTCCTGTGGTGTCGCGGTTGTCTATTTGATAGCATTGATTGCTTTCCATCAGGTGACACGCTTGCTCGTTTGCCCTCCTATCCCATAAAAAAATACAACTTAAGAATTCCGGACGTGGACGTGGAAATGATTTCAAGCGACAACACTATAATATAATATATACATATAAAAGATTTAAGAAGACGACCAATTGGCTGAGTGGTGGGGCCCTCCGGCCGCGGAGTCAATGGTCGCGGGTTCGATCCCCGCATCGGAATAAATATATGTATGGATTACAAATATTTATTCCGAGTCTGGTAACCCCGCCAATCCGCATTGGACAAGCGTGGTGGGTTTAACGTTCGTTCCTCCAGAAATGGAGAAGCCTGTGCTCAGCAGTGGAACATATATATAGGCTGTTAAAAAAATATAAAAGATTATAAAGTGGATACAATACGAATTGACATCATCATAAAACCTTTATTTCCATGACAATTTCAATACACAAAAAGACACCGACTATCCATTCAATATTATACTATTTTTAATACGAGTAAAATTCTAAAGTCGAATAAAAGCGAGCTTTAAAAAAAAGTTGAGGGTTGTTTTAAATAGCCGACCTCCCATACGTTCGATTGTCGTTCGAAATTTAAAATTCGAAAATTTGAAATTGGAATGAGCAATGGCTACCGGAAGCGGCGCCGGCGCACGGTAGCCGCGCGCTGATACCTCAATTAGCGGGTAAATGTCAAAATTGTATGTGAACTACGATTCTACGTATAGAGTGTTCTAAAAACTATTGAAAGGAGCATTTGTGTTTTTACAAAAAAAAAGTTAACGGTTGTCTTCCGTAGAGTCAACTATACCTGAAGACGCCTCGTGTTGAGGCGAAACACGTGCCGTTTGCAAGGTGGAAAAGTGGTAGTGTGTGTTTGGTATTGTGTATAGTAGTTAGTGGGTGGAGAGTCGCTGACGGCTGTTTTTCTTTTTTATATTTATATGATTGCTAATGCTAATGCTATTTTTATATGATTTCTTAAAACCGTAAATAACTTTTTTTTAAAATTTAAAATTATTTTGTATTTTCCCATCAGCCTGTATATGTTGTAAATGAGCGGTACACGGTGGCTGGGTTCACACGTCGGCAGGAAACTTTTCGACCTCAGCAGCGGCTCCCCCCGCACCCCACTCTCCCCCCGGCGCGTTGCTATAGGCACCTCGGTCTCGAGGTAACGCAGACCATCACCAATATGAAAAGAGATCATGTTGTTGTTCACAGGTTCTGAAATCATATTGAAGTTATGTTTATAAAAAAACATCATTTTTTTCAAACTTCAGAGGTCATATTCTGTTAGTAGTAGTATAAGAGAGCCATGTGGAGTAAAAAATTGAGAAAGGGATGCTTAGATGGTTTGAGCACATAGAAAGGATGAATGAAAGACGCCTGGCAAAAGAAATTTACGTTGCGAATGTGAATGGAAGGTTTGGTGGGGAAGACCATGGAAAACATAGCTTGACTAAATTGCTGAAGTTTTTTGAGAAAGGCCAGGTCAAGAGTACCCTTAACTGGCGGACTTGCAAGAGGAGAATAATGAGTGTGGAGGAAGCAAGGGAAGTATGCCGAGATCGTAGCAGATGGAGAGACAGGCGTGACGATATGTATGTGTTTTGTTAGTAGATCTAAACATCAATATAATGTTCGAAGGATTTCCTATAAGCTCCATCCAATATCTGTATGCAGATATGTATGTATCATCTCTCTTCGTACTATGTCGAACTTATTACATTGAATGTACTGAGAAGTCGTTCCATCTCCTCCCAGCCGTATATTTCCACCATAGAAATACGCGCAACAAAAATGGGTTCTATCCCCATCACCTGAATGGCTATCCGTCCACCACTGTCCGATTTAGTCACAGGTTTTTGCCATGAAATGTGCAAAAGTGGAATGGTGTTTCCACGTAAATATTATGTAGGGACATTCAAGACACGAACGTAGGTGTATGTTTTCACAAAAGGTCACGAGTTGCCCACTCGTCTTAGACACCAGTACTGTAGAGACACATTCATAATGATTGAATTGATGTGTTTTGAATAGTCATGTCACCCTTCTGGCGATATATATATATATATATATATATATATATATATGTATATATATGTATATATGTGTATATATATATATATATATAGACGACCGATTGGCTCAGTGGCGGGGCCCTCCGCCCGCGGAGTCAATGGTCGCGGGTTCGATTCCCGCATCGGAATAAATATTTATATGGATTTATAAATGTTTATTCTGAGTCTGGTAACCCCCCAATCCGCATTTTCTTTCCTGCCCATCCTTTCTTCTCTATCCTTTCCCTTCCTCTCCGCCAATCCACGGTCTGCCGTGCCAATGGATGCGTGGCTAGGGGCGAGCCTAGTCGCAAGCGTGCCGATCGTCCCGGGGTCGGCCTCCCCCGGGGTCTATGGTGCCTTACCTAATATAGGGCTCTGCTGGGGCTGACCTCCATCCTCCCTTGCGGCTCGTGGGATTCACTAAGACGAATTTAATATACCTAATTTGTCGAAAAATGACGGCGACGTGGTTCGCCACCCGTCACGTCCTGATTCTCACGAGGGCGAAAAGCGACCAATGACGAGCCGTTTCGCTGCGATGAATGGTAGCGGATAGAGCTCTGTGGTCTCTGCCAACCCCTGCGGTGGAAAGGCGTGAATATATATATATATATATATATATATATATATATATATATATATATATATAATATATACATATATATATATATATATACTCAACGTAAAGCCGAAACGGTGTGACAGGATTGATTATAACCATCATGAGAAAAATCAATCCCATGCAGTTTGAAAATTATGGGCATTTAAGAAAAACCTAGAAATTTGGTCAAACTGTAACCATTTTTCGGTTATTGTAGTTAATTTTTATTATTTTTGTTGCATTAGACTTTGGAACCGTAACCCTATATAACATTTCTAGAATCACAGTAAAAAATAATGACACAATTGCCCCAAGTTTCCTAGAATTGAGACTATTTGTTAAACTATGAATTTAAGTTTCAAAATTTGTCGACTTTGAAAAGAAAAGTACTAGAGTGCCTTGGCAAGTGCCATTAAAAGTTAGCGCATTTAATCAGGATTGTAAAATGGTACAATACTTGTTAGTTTCATACTAAAAAAAACGAGTACAAAAATAAATAAACTCAAGTAACCCGATTTTTGCTAACCCATTGTACTCAGTTAAAATGTTTTTTATTCGCACAAACTCTTAGTAGGTTATTAATTTTAAGATTTTTCTCATGATGGTTACAATCAATCCTGTCCCCCGTTTCGGCTTGACTTTGAGTTATAATTAATATATAAATGTACAATGAGTCGCAAGAATAAATTATTATCGTTTTGAAGAATTCTATTTGAAGATAAAAACCCCCTAAGGATCCCGGGTGTCAGGCACACTATAATACTTACCACCAGGTTGCCCGTATGGTCGTTTGCCTAATCTGCTATAAAAAACAATAAGTTTTGGTAGTGGCAAATTGGTAGATGTGAAACATTAAAATCACTACTCGTGTATAGAGTCGAGTAGAGGAGAGCGTAGTGTAGTGATACATTCATAAATGTATCACTGATACATTAAAACCTTTTATATTATATTACTTTACTTTTTAAATTCGTTATTTTCAAATTTAAACTGAAAAAGAAATAAATTGTTTTATAAAACAAAAATGCATTCGATCGACTGTCGTCTCGGATGATGTAACATATATATAGCCTCTCACTGCACAAGAAAATAATATGATAGTGTGTGAAATATAATATAAATGTACATATGATTAGAAACACGAAAAATAAATTAATATCAATTGGAAGAATTTCATTTAAATCCCGTGTGTCGCCGGAAGCAGAACGGCTAGCATGTTACAGTAGCTAGAATCGAAACGACGGCTCGATGTCTACCGTATTCTAACGGCTACGTGTAAATGACCTTGTATAGAGTGGAGTGGAGGGGAGTGTAGCCTGAATCGAGACGACGTCTTGATCTACGATTTCACTCCCATACCCCGCGATAAGATGTATCACTCAAAAAGATAATTAACAAGAATGTTTTGGTATCAACATAAGCAAGAGTGAACAGCAGAAATAATTCGTATATAAAATACGTTCTAAAAACTAATATTTTCCCCAATGGCTCAGCGGTTACACATTGCGGTTGCAAATCGCCCGACGCCGTACCGGGCCGACCCTCTTCGATAAATCAACCCGCCGTGATTTAATATTAATGATGTTTTAACCTTAGTGATTTATTTCGTGTGGTACAAACGCACAATATAAACGCGTCGATTATTTTTTTAAAAGCAGACTTGCAATTTTTTTTTCGAACGTGAAACATCTTATGGCGATGTATATGAGTGAAGTCGTAAACCGAGCCGTCGTCTCGATTCAGGCTACACTCTACTCCACTCGACTCTATACAGGGTCATTTACACGTGGGCATAGAGCGTGCGTCGTCAATATTTCAAATCTACCAAGCGTGGTATGACAGTTCTCTTTTTTTGATGTTACTAGAATTCTTTTTAACCATTCCATCTTATCTTATTGCTTCTTTCTATATGGTTCACAATAAAAGTACAATTGAGGATACGAACTCACGACGTCAGATCGTAGGTCCAAGTTTTACCAACCGAAATACTGTTACTTAAAAAACATAATACAGGGTGTTCGGATGGAGAATCAGGTTATAGATCGAATAAATCAGTAAACTCATGCCTACTGATTATTAGCTACCAATATTGATAGAACATCCTGCCTTCACTCCGCTTCACGCACATGGTTTCAACAAGATGGCGCCACACTTCACATTCTTAGAGGGACCATGGAGATTCTTCGTGATTTCTTCCCTAACATATAAATAAGCCGTTTCGTCAAGATCCCCTTGCCACCCTTTTCTCTTTGAGGAAAATCGGACGACCATCTAAGTATTAAAAGCAAATATCGTCCGCGAGGTTGACGGCATCTCCACGTCAATACTTCAACGAGTGGCACAGAATACTATGGCTAGATTCCAAGAGTGTGCCCGACGTGGCGATCAATATTTAAAAAAACAAGAGAACTACGGGTTGTACTTCTCTTCGTCGTAATAGTTATTGATTTCTATTTAAATCCTTGGTAGTTTTTCTATTATTATTTACATTTGAAAATCTAATTTAGGCACCGGACAATCTATAACGTTTTCAAAATATTTACATATTATAATTTATTTTAATAGTCATAAAACTATATACGAATGGATCGTCTTGTCTAGGGTAGTATTTCACAGAATCTCTCTCTCTCTGATCCTAAGTCCCCCTGGTGGGGCATAGGGCGGACAAGACGTTTTTCCGTCTCGACCTGTCGGAGGCCATACGCTTCACTTCGCTCCAGGACAGGCCCATCTTCTGCACTTCGGCCGTCACAGTACGCCGCCAAGTTTGTTTTGGGCGCCCACATTTTCTTTTCCCCTGCGGATTCCATTCGAGGGCTCGTTTGGGGATATGACTGGCGTGGCGCCGGAGAGTATGCCCTATCCATCTCCATTTTTGTCGACGTATCTAGACATCTATTGGGTCCTCTTTGCTGATTGTCCACAGCTCTTCGTTGGAAACCATGTTATCCGGCTAATACGCTTTTAAAATTCGGCGTAGACAGCGGTTGACGAATTTCACAGTATATCTTTTTTTTATAATTTTTAATTTACCTTCCGCTACCGCTATCGCTTGTGAATCGCGCCAGCGCCGACCCCGCACCCGTCCCCGTTTTGTTTATTGCTAATAAGCCACCGTAAGCTATCCGCCTGTAAATTGCCTGTGTCTTGTCTTATGGGGCGCGCGGACCGAGCCGCCAACCCCACCATTGTGCTCTTTTGACGACTTTTATTCACATTTATACATAATAAAATAAAGCTGTATCAAAACTATAATAATAATTTATTTTTAGAAGTTTCCTTAACAACATGGAATTATTCGATATGGGCAGTTCATATGCTGAGCTTTATGAGCTGTACAATGAGCAGAACGTCATCAAAACAAAGGCGTCCACGCCTTCGTTGGGCTGAGCACGTAATACGGATGGACGAGGCTAGAGTACTGTGGCGTGCCAGCCGTTCTTCTTACAGCGACACCCGGGATCTTTAAGGGGATCTTTCTTATTTCTTCATAATAAAAATCTTCAAAATTATATTATTTTATTCTTCTTACATTCATATCATGTTCATTATTATATTTTATACTTTTTAATTTACATTTAATATGTATGCCGAACGGGTGACATGTCTATTTTTATAAAAACGTCAATTGAACTAATCATTTTTTTTAATAGAATATTATTTCTTTTTAATTTTAAAAACCGAATTTAAAAAGAAATAAAACAGAGTTTTATTGCATTAGTGATACATTTATTAATGTATCACTACAGTACTGTGATGTGCCCACTGTACTGCTTCACGGCGACACCCGGGATCTTTAGGGGGTTTTTTATCTTCAAGTATAATTTCTTCTAAACGATATTGATTTATTCTTGCTTTTCATTGTATGTTTACATACTAATTATATAATACTTTAATAACACTTTATCAATTTACATTGGGTGACATGTCCATCCAAAACATGTCAGTTAAACTAATACTTTTTTGATTTAAAACAATATCTTCTTAATTTTAAATTTGAATATATCAATATGTTAAATTAATAAAAATGTAAAAGGTTTTAATGCTATGTGGACAGTCAAAAGTTTTACTTAGCTAAGATCCGCGACAAGCAAAACAATAACAGAAAATTAATAATGTGTGTTTTTCCGTTGGGTTAAGTGGATTTATTTGGAACTTAAACCAAAAACTTACCGAAAATCGTCCATCAATTCTCCACACATTATTAATTTTCTGTTATTGTTTTGCTTGTCGCGGATCTTAGCTAAGTAAAACTTTTGACTGTCCATATAGTGATGGATTTCCGCAAAGTAACGCCTGACTTCGTTAATAAGGTTTTAATGCATTAGTGATACATTTATGAATGTATCACTACAGTACCCAAACGCCTACTCGACAGCAAACCAGATAGGATTATAGAAGCCGCGGAAGACCTAAGCTCAGATTGCTAGATGGAGTCGAGGACGACTTAAAGGCGTTAAAATCGGTATGAGGGACTGGAAAGAAAAAGCCAAATTAAAATCCGACTGAAAAAAATTACTGAACCAGGATAAGGCCCACAGATAAGGCGCGGCTGTAATGCCTTGATGATAATGATGACTTTAACTGATGACATTTTAAATTCATCTTCTGGTCCTTAACAATGTTGATCTGAAGAAATGTTTAAGCTTGCTCCGACCACGTTGGTTCTTGCTGAAAACCAGCGCCAGGTGCTCCAATAGAACGCCTGGCATATGCTGAGCAAGAACCATTTTAAGACACTTGTAGATTAAAATTATTTTCTTTTTGTTTTATTTGTTTGTGTATTATAATATTATTAATATTTTAATTTTAGCTATTGTAAAAAAAATGTCACAAATAAAGTTTTTTCTTTTCTAATATATTCTATTCTGTATTCTAAGTTTTTTGTTTTACTGAAAGAAAATAATTATAAATAAAATATGTTTATACAGGTATCTTAAAAGTAGCTTAACATGAAACAAAAAAGTATAAAGGCTATTATTCCACTTAATTACCAAACAAGTCATAACAGTCAGGCTGCAGCAATGTTGGTATTGTCGCGTTTTGTTCTTTTTGTTATGTATATAAAGCAAGAATATAGATTGTAGTCTTCCAGTGTGGCCTACCTATACTCTCTTACGGCGCCGAAACGTGATAGTCCGTCTGCTCCACCAGCTCACAGTCGCTCACAGAGCTATGAAGAGAGATATACTCGAAGTATCTTTGGTAGATATGATTCGGAATGAACAAATCCGCCAGAGAACTAAAGACACCGACATAGCCTTTCTAATTTGCAAACCAAAGTGGCAATGGGCTGGTCACTTTTGTCGGAGATCCGACAATTGTTGGAGCAAACGAGTGCTGGAGTGGAGACCGCGACTCTTTTTCTTTCCAGTCCCTCATACCGATTTTAACGCCTTTAAGTCGTCCTCGACTCCATCTAGCAATCTGAACTTAGGTCTTCCGCGGCTTCTATAACCCTATCTGGTTTGCTGTCGAGTAGGCGTTTGGGTACTGTAGTGATACATTCATAAATGTATCACTAATGCATTAAAACCTTATCAATGGAGTGGAGTGGAGACCGCGTCTCGGTAAACGTAGTGTGGGACGCCACCCGGCTAGATGGTGCGACGATCTGCGCAGGGCGGCTGGCAGAAACTGGAGACGTGAAGCCGAATATCGGGCTAGGTGGCGCTTCTAGCAATAGACTGCCGCAGACTGGTGATTGATTGATTGATAGATTGTAGGTTTGTATGTGGGGTTTGATCATAAGTATAGGCTTGTATTTTTCAAGGTGCGATGCGCTGCACTTCCTTGAGTGTCAGGCTATGTTAGAAAATCAGTTTGTTTATTCAATGAGTGGAACTAGACTGAGTCTGCGCCCATTTCCATCTGTAAGTACTGTTAGTAAATTGTACTTAGAGTATGTAGTAAAATATGTAATAATTTAATATGTATGTCGGCAGTCATAATTCTTACTTAGCTAAGATCCGCGACAAGCAAACATAAATAGCTCGTCGATTAAGGGTCCTCTTTAGCTGGCCTTTCTTAAAAACTTCGGCAATTTGGTCAAGGTATATTTTCCTTTTGATGATGACGACCAATTGGCTCAGTGGCGCGGGTTCAATCCCCGCATCAGAATAAATATATGTGTACACCACAAATATTTATTTCGAGTCTGGTAACCCCGCTAATCCGCATTGGACAAGCGTGGTGGGTTAACGTCCGTTCCTCCAGAAATGGAGAGACCCGTGCTCAGGAGTGTGACACATATGGGTTGTTAAAAAAAAAAATTTCTTGGTCTTGCCCTATCGTTCCTACTATCCACATCCGCAACGTAAATATTTATTTTAATTGAATGATTAATGGAATCAGGCGTTACTTTGCAGAAATCCATTACTATGTGGTCAGTTAGAATTTTTACTTAGCTTAACGGTTGTCTCCAGTTGAGTCTACTATACCTGATGATGCCTCGTGTTGAGGCGAAACACGTGTCGTTTGCATGATGGAAAAGTGTGTGTTTGGTGTTGTGGATAGTGGTTGGGAGGTGGAGAGTTGCTGATGGGCGTTTATGGGTAAAATTTAGTTAAGCTCCCCGTAAATCCACTTCAGCCAGCAGGAAAACACTCATTATTAATTTTCTGTTATTATGTGCTTGTCGCGGATCTTAGCTAAGTAAAAATACTGTAATTGTGATTAATATATGTAGACAGTTGTCTAGATATATTAGTCAATGTAACTTTTCGGTTGTCTTCCGGCAAGTCTATTATACCTGAAGATGCCTCGTGTTGGGGCGAAACACGTGTCCTTTACAAGGTGGAAAAGTGGTAGTGTATGCGACCGTTTTTCGGTTAGTTTTTGGTTTAAGTTCCAAATAAATCCACTTGATCCAGCAGGAAAACACACATTATTAATTTTCTGTTATTGTGTGCATATCGCCGTTCTTAGCTAAGTAAAGGTTTTGACTATCCATATATATTAATTGTAATTATTTAATAAAAAAATACTAAAATAAAATGTTTCTTTGTTGACTTAAGAAGGAATTGTCTTTATTTTTTTTTTATTTTTTTATTTTTATCTGAGGAAAACAACATGCTGTATATTACAGACTATACATCCGAGCGTTGCTCCATTTCGTATCGGCAAACAGACGGCCGGTGAAAAAGGCGCTGCACCCTGCTGCACATTGCTCCGATTCGAACCTGCGAACAGCTTTTTGTTTGCGCTACACATTCACGGTGGCAGAGGCCGCTCGTGATACCGCCGGGGCGCTAAAAGCCCTGCCCCGCACGAACTGTTTGCTATTGCTTGTACAAACACTCGCCAGTGTTGCCAGCTATTTATAGCTCTATGTGTAACATTGTAGAGGTGCGTTGCGAAATTCTACCACGGAAAAATTAGAGATACCAATCCATCAGAACCAACGCATCCTATTATATTTTTAGTATAATTAATGGAGTCACTTGAAATCATCTTATAAAGGTGCGTATTATTGTCCAGTGCGTTTTATATTACTAAAAATACTATGTGGACAGTTAGAACATTTACTTAGCTAAGCTTTAACTCTTATTTTTCTATTTTTAGTTGCTTGTCGCGGATCTCAGCTAAGTAAATGTTCTAAGTGTCCACATAGTATTTTTAGTATTATGAAACGTACTACTCAACAAGGTGCACCTTTATAAGATGATTTTAAGAAAACTATATTATATTTCAATGTTATTTTCGGGCCATGAAACACATTTGAAATTCGAACCCGTTTTACACACATATAATATAAAAAAAACAATTCCTACTTTTATATCGTGCTAAATATCTTATATAACAGAATGTTTATTCTCTAATGTAAAACTCAAATTAATTAATTCAATCAACATCCTGCGGCAGTCCACTGCTGGGCATCGGCCTCCCCCAACAAGCGCCAACTAGCCCGATCTTTCGCCTCACGCATCCGAGACGCGGTCTCCACTCCAGCACTCGTCTGCTCCAACGATTGTCGGATCTCCGACAAACGTGACCAGCCCATTGCCACTTTAGTTTGCTAATTCGAAAGGCGATGTCGGTGACTTTAGTTCTCTGGCGCATTCCTTCATTCCGAATCATATCTACCAGGGAAACTCCGAGCATAGCTCTCTCCACAGCTCTCTGAGTGACTCTGAGCTTATGAAGCAGACGGACTGTCAGCGTCCACGTTTCCGCGCTGTGAATTGATTAATTAAATATAATTAATAAATTAATATTTGAAAACACTGTATTAACATTAAATTTAAAACAAGTTTTAAAAATGTCTAACTTGAGCGGAAGAATAAAAATGTAATTTTATTGACGATTGAAAATTTTAACAAGATATATGAATAAAAATATTTTCTCCATTACATTAACTCGTTTGCCTTCCTATCTCATAAAAAAAACGTCGTCACCAAAATATACTAGAAATACATACATTACATACCTTCTTGTATAGTCGGGTAAGAAGCAAACAAAGTGGATATTTGTCAACCTCTTCTTTGCGCCATTGTGTGTCATCCGATTTACTTTAAAACAAACACACGAGGCGTTAAAACCGCATTCGTCTACTCTAATTGGCCGTACCACCTGTTTTTGGTTCCATCAGTGTGGTATCCCCTCCACGGTGTACCAAATTGGGTGATAGTATTCCACTACGGCCATCTTTGTTTTAGTGATTAGCGCACACGTATCAAAATTGCATGTCGACGTATTGTTTTCTACGTAGATAGATTTGACACTTTGTGAAATTCCTAGACGGTGTCTAAATTGGACGCCTTCGTTGGGCTGGCCACGTAATACGGATGGCCGAGGCTAGAGTACCCAAACGCCTACTCGACGGCGAACCAGATGGTCGCAGAAACCGCGAAAGGCCAAAGCTCAGATGGCTAGATGGAGTCGAGGACGACTTAAAGTAATCGGTGAGACGGGCTGGAGAGGAAAAGCCAAAGTAAGATCCGACTGCAAAACATTTACTGAACCCAGCTAAGGCCCACCCGCGGCTGCAATGCCGTAATATATATGTTTTGAAATTTATTTCAATACTTGTAGTACATACATACATATCGTCACGGCTGTCTCCCGTAGGGGTAGGCAGAGACCACAGATCTCCGTCCACTACGATCCCGGCACACATTCCTTATTACCTCCGCACTCATCCATTCTTCCTCTCACATTCATCGTAAGGAAACGGCTCTCCGTTAGTCCCTTCTCGCCCTCTCGTGGGAATCAAGACGTGACGCGTGGCGAACCATTTCCCCGTCATTTTTAACAAATAAGGTTTATTAAAATTCGTCATAGTGAATTCCACCAGCTACAAGGAAAGATGGAGGTTAGTCCTGGGTCGGTCGGCACGTTTGCGACTAAGCTCGCCCCTAGCCACGCATCCATTGGCACGGCAGACCGTGGATTAGTGGAGAAGAATAGAAAAAGATTGATTATCCAAATCCAAAACCAAGGAATGGGCAGGAGATAGGAAAGATTGAGAAGATTTAGACAGGATGGTAGGGATATGATACTACCGCAACGGAAGACGAGGAATGATACGGTAGTAGCTATAGCTAGAGATACTTAAAGTATTTTTGATTAAATAATATTACAATCTTGTTCTCTTCTAAGCGAACCTTAATTCAAAAAAGTTTGTAAACCCATCATTTCGTATAGAAAAGGACTTCACTTCTAGAAGGCCAATAAAATATCACTATGTTCTAATAAATGCTACACATAGACCAAGAAGTTATTTCTCCTTATTGCTTATTTTTTTTCAAGTGTTTCTTACTGAAGGTCATAGACAAATGAAAAGAAAGTATATATTATTTATTTTACATAATCTAAATCAAATTCAAAATCTGAGAAGAAAATAAATTAGTAGATGTTTGTAAAATAGATATGATTTGCTAAATCATTCTTCCAAAACAAAATTGTTATCAGTTAATCTATATATTATAATAACCTATAGTTGTTATATCCCAACTAAATTTCCAAAAATGTTTGAACTGAATTTCCAAAAGAATGTTTAAAATAACGAACGGTTGCCTAGCAACCGACAACCGGCATATATTAACAACCTTTTTTAAAATGTATACAACCAACAGAATGTGCACTCACATACAGTGATTATAAAAACAGTCCAAGTGGTGACCCTTGTCGGTGGAAGCCAAGACTCATTTTGGATCATTGCGCTCGCCTATTTTTTTTTATTGCAATAAATTTGAAGGCAAACGAGCAGGCGTGTCACCTCATTGAAAGCAATCAACGCCGCCTATAAACATCCGAAGTGCCATAGGTAGCGCAGAAGCGTTGTTGGCCTTTAAGGAAGGGCCTCTAAGGAGGGGGAAGGGGGTTGAGCCTCCGGAACCGCGCACCGGACGAAGCGCGGTAGCTAAGCTACCACTCAGACGCCGGTTTTCTGCAGGAATGTGATATTTCCCCGAGCGAGCCGGCCCATTCATGCTACAGACAAATATTATGCCATTCTTGTCATGGTATTCGTCTGCAGCGTGGTTCTACCACAACAAAAGTCTAGCCTAAGTAAGTGAGTACGCTGATTATAAATTAAATGTTTTCATCTACTAATCAAAACCAAGATATATTTGATGTAAAAATCAAAAAATCATTAATAAAATATATTTATAAAAGTAAGTAAAATAAGCACGTTTATTATGAGAATGATTGTCAACCATATTTGGATATATAATCTAAAATTGTGAAAATGTTTTTCTTATCTGAATATAGGGGTGTCAATTTAAAAGAAAAACAAGATTTAATTTCTAATTTTCGTAATAAAAACAAGCACAGTTTTGTGAATGATTTTTATTGAATATTTACTATGTAAAGTGTATGTATCTATTATAGTCAATAATACAAAATTAGTAGTACGTGAGTTGTGATGACACTAAAACAATCACGCCTATCCCCCGCAGGGGTTGGCAGAGACCACAAGCTCCATCCGCTACCATTCATCGCAGCGAAACGGCTCTCCATTGGTCGCTTCTCGCCCTCGTGAGAATCAGGACGTGACGGGTGGCGAACCACGTTGCCGTCATTTTCAACAAATTAGGTATATTAAATTCGTCTTAGTGAATCCCACGAGCCGCAATGGAGGATGGAGGTCAGCCCCAGCAGAGCTCTGCATGCTGAGGTAAAGCACCATAGTACCCGAGGGAGCCCGATCCCGGGACGGTCGGCACGCTTGCGACTAAGCTCGCTCTTAGCACGCATCCATTGGCACAGCAGACCGTGGATGAAAAAGGAAAGGGCAGGAAAGGAAACGCGGATTGGGGGGTTACCAGACTCGGAAAAAATATTAATAAATCCATACATATATTTATTCCAATGCGGGAATCGAGCCCGCGACCATTGACTCCGCGGGCGGACCCCGCCATTGAGCCAATCGGTCTCATTAAAACAATTTGTTAACATTTACTCATTTTGGCATTTGGCTAAAGTATATAGCTGCATCTTCTACACCGCATAATCTTCATACCCATATCAGGAAACTACAAAGTAATGTATTCATGGTGGAGACAAGACGGTAATCAATGGCGTTGTGTATAGAAGCCATCAGTCCTGTACGCGTTAATGAATTTTCCATGTCCCGCCGCACGGGGTGGAGACGAGCGGGAGAGGAGAATGAAGTGGCACGTCTCTAGAGAATCACTGATCTACTATCCGTGTTAGATGCTGGGGAACAAGAATGTGCGCTTTTGGATAATACATTGTTATTGTGTTTTCTATCGCTATTATAAATGTTTAAACTATTTATTTAAAAAAGACTACATAAATGGCTAAAAGATCCCAATATTTATAATATTCAGAATTTTTTTGCTTTAAAGAGTCGATCAAATGTATATAATAGATAAACATATAGTGTAAAATATAAAGTGATACAAAATGCAATAATAAATTATAATTTTAATGATATAGTAATAGTATACCTATGTATTTAGATTTGTAATAATTGTTTGAGTTATTTCTAATAGTGTGTCATTATTAATGAAATTTGTACGCCGTAAGAGGCAACGTGATGGAGCATTTATACGTCTTTTTTTCATCTTGTTATAACCTCACATTATACAAATAAAGATATATTATTATTTTTATTAACTAATTGTATTATTATACTTATTAGAACTAATAAGTAAAAATGATCTTTGGCTTTAAAATTTACTTCTTTTATAATTTATTCCACACATATAATTATACTATGAGGTTATTAATGGAGTCAGGCGTTACTTTGCGGAAATCCATCACTATGTGGACAATCAAAAGTTTTACTTAGCTAAGATCCGCGACATGCAAAACAATAATAGAAAATTAATAATGTGTGTTTTTCCGTTGGGTTTAGTGGATTTATTTGGAACTTAAACCAAAAACTTACCGAAAATCGGCCATCAACTCTCCACCCACCAACCACTATACACAACACCAAACACACATTATCACTACGAAAAGTGACTTTTCGGTTGTCTTCCGTAGAGTCTACTATATCTGAAGATGCCTCGTGTTGGGGCGAAACACGTGTATTTTACAAGATGTAAAAGTGATAATGTGTGTTCGGTGTTTTGACTTTGGACTGTCCATATATATACTATGAGGTTTATTTAAATCAGGGATTCCTAAAGTGATCGATATCGACCCCTTGGGGTCAAAATCGGTTTCCGAAAATTCGACATAATAATTAATAGGGTACGAGATCTAAAAATCGAACAGAAATAATTAACACCAATTCTCATTTAAAACTTTCAAGATACGTGAAACAAGAAACACCAGTCACACCCATCTCATTGATTAAGAAGCAATAAATCTGTTGTTACTTTACTTATCGTTATTATGTGGGCAGTTAGAACTTTTACTTAGCTAGATCCGCGACAAGCAAACACCAATAGAAAATTAATAATGTGTGTTTTCCTGCTGGATAAAGTGGAGTTACGTCAGCAACTCTCCACCTAACAACCACTATACACAACTCCAAACACACACTACCACTTTTCCACCTTGCAAATGACACGCGTTTCGCCTCAACACGAGGCATCATCACGTATCCAATTTCTTCCAGCCTCGTAGATCGTCGCACTATCGCAGATCTAGCCGGGGGGGAAGCAGGTCCAACGCTATGTTTGCCAAGACGCGGTCTCTACTCCAGCTTTTATCTGCTCCAACGGTTTGATTCTCCAACAAAACCAGCCTACTGTCACTTTTAATATAGGGATAATTCTCCCTTATAGCCGTAAAGGTAACGGCTTCAATTAACAAATAATATTAATATAAGAAAAAAGAAACAAAATATATTTTATGTTAATACTGTAATTAGAAAATTGTAATATTTGTTAAAATATTAATTAATTGGATGAAAGTTTTAATCATTTTTCACATCGTGTACTGACATCTATTGTATAATAACCTTAGCAGTTGAAGTTTTACTTATAATTTTGCTTCATGTATAATTTACAGGTGGCGCTGTTATACATTTCAGCGACATCTAACAAACATTTATATCAATTCATACATATTTAATTTTCTCCACATAAAATCCGGTCAATCATTCTTTTCAGGCAACATGGGTTCCGCAGCGGCCACTCTACGTCGACTCAGTTGGCCCACGTGCTGCACCACACGGTGAACGAGCGTAACTTCAGTCGCCGTACAGTTGTGGTTTTTCACGATATAGAGAAAGCCTTCGATCGGGTGTGGCCCGAGGGCCTATTTTATAAGGTCTTAGAGCAAACCACCTTGCCGCCTTCTATGGTGCGGCTGGTGGCGTCTTTCTTGCGGGAGCGGGAATTCTTCGTCAGTGTAGAGGGTACCGACTCCACCAAGCACCCCGATATATAATTATGAAACAAATATAGACCGACGTCATGTTGGCATTGTACGCCGACGAGAGCGCTTTCTTCGCGTCGTCTTTTTGGGTTCATATGGCAGCACAGAAGCTGCAGAGGCTACTGGATCTGCTACCCGAGTTAGCTGAGATATATATATATATATATATATATATATATATATATATATATATATATATATATATATATATTAGGTGTACAAATAAGTTTCCGCAGTTTTTTATAAAAAATTAGGAATTTATTGTAAAGGAAAAGTACATTACGTTTTATTCAAAGTATTTTCCATCATTTGCCACTACTTTTCCCCATCTTTCTGGCAACATTCGGACCCGAAACCGTCGAAAAAACTCTTCATCTTTTGACGCTATCCACAAATCTACCCAATTTTTGGTGTCTTCATATGAAGTGAAGCGCTGCTCAGACAGACCATGTGCCATCGACCGGAACAGGTGATAATCAGAAGGGGCTAAGTCTGGTGAATACGGCGGGTGGGGTAAAACTTCCCAGTTGAGTGTTTCCAAGTATGTTTTTACCGGCGCCGCAACATGTGGACGAGCATTATCGTGTAAAAGAATAATTTTGTCGTGTCTGGAGTAGTAATGGGCGCGTTTTTCCTTAAGTGCCCGACTCAATCTCATCAATTGTGTTCGGTAGAGAGCTCCAGTAATGGTTTCGCTTGGTTTCAGCAATTCATAATACACGACACCAAGCTGATCCCACCAAATACACAGCATGAGTTTTTTTCCATGAATATTCGGCTTAGCTGTCGATGTTGATGGTTCGCCGGGCTTAACCCATGACTTTCTCTTCTTTGGATTATCGTAGTGAATCCATTTTTCGTCACCAGTGACTATACGATGCAAAAAACTCTTTTTTTTATTCCTGGCAAGCAGCATTTCACTCATGCATAATCGGCGTTCAACGTCTCTCGGCTTTAGTTCATATGGAACCCAATTTCCTTGTTTTTGAATCATTCCTAACGATTTTAAACGATGTGAAATTGCTTGTTGAGTCACTTGTAGAGTAAGTGCAAGTTCTTTTTGCGTTTGGGACGAATCTTCCTCCAATAGTACTTCTAATTCCATGTCTTCGTACACTTTCGGCCTTCCACTGCGTTCTTTGTCTTTAACGTCAAACTCACCGTTCTTAAACTTTTGAAACCATTCCTGACAACTTCTCTCACTTAAAGCAGCTTCACCATATGCTTCTAGAAGCAATCGATGCGCCTCAGCTGCAGATTTTTTCACATTAAAGAAGTAAATCAAAAGTTCCCGCAAATGATGCTTATTCGGAATAAAACTTGACATTTTTGCACGAAAAAAATTACGTGATGCTGATACGGAATCACTAGTACTTTAAGGTTATGGTGTTGCCAGATGACTAAACTTGGGATATTACGTTTTACATCTGACAATTTCTCCATAACCTTCTGGTGGGGCCATCTTTTGACAAACCGCGGAAACTTATTTGTACACCTAATATATATATATATATATATATATATATATATATATATATATATATATATATATATATATATATATATATATATATATATATATATATATATATATATATATATATATATATATATATATATATATATATATATATATATTAGTTGAGATATATATGTTAGTATAGCTAGCGAGCCGCCCCCACGATGGCGCGCAGAGACAGATTCTGCTGGATCTGAACGCGTTTGCGCTGGGTTGCTGATATCAAAGACTACCAGGCCGGTGCAGCATAGGTCAGTCGGGAGCGAACGTAGGCCTTATAGACCAACAGCTTCGTACGCACGGGTATGCGGATTGATGTTAATATAGGTCGAAAGACCGTACGCGCGGCTTTCGCGCTATTCACCACGTGTGTTACCTGTGTGGTGAGCCGCAGCGTGCGGTCGATGCGGACTCCGAGGTACGTTACTGTGGTCTCCCAACGTACATTCTGCCCCCGAAGCTTAAGTGGTCTTGGTAGTTTACCGTGGCCGGTCACAATGGCGCATGTCTTCCCAACGTTGACAGACATTCGCCATGTGTCCAGTCGGGTAGCAGATCCAGCAGCCTCTGCAGCTTCTGTGCTGCCATATGGACCGAACAAGACGACGCGAAGAAAGCGCTGTCGTCGGCGTACAATGACAACATGACGTCGGTTTCCCACCATCGCAGGCGACCTTCCAGGGTGGGGATATCATTAGTGTACGCGGCATACAGGACAGGTGACAAGCAGCTGCCCTGGGGAATCCCCGCTTCAACGGGGTGCTTGGTGGAGTCGGTACCCTCTACACTGACGAAGAATTCCCACTTCCGCAAGAAAGACGCCACCAGCCGCACCATAGAAGGCGGCATGGTGGTTTGCTCTAAGAGCTTATACAATAGGCCCTCATGCCACACCCGTTCGAAGGCTTTTGCTATATCGAGAAAAACCCCAACCGTACGGCGACCGAGATTACGCTCGTTCGCCATGTGGTGTAGCACGTGGGTCAACTGAGTCGACGTAGAGTGGCCGCTGCGGAACCCGTGTTGCTCCGGCCTGAGAAGAATGGTTGGCCGGATTTTCCACAGCAGCAGACGCTCAAATAATTTTGCGATATGCGGGAGCAGGGTGATAGGGCGATAACTCGTCGGGTACCTACGATCCTTTCCAGGTTTAGGTAGGACGATGATCTTCCCGGTCTTCCACACGGTCGGGAAGTGCGCCGTCCTGAGCACCCCATTGAATAATCGCGTCATGGCGACTTCTGTTCGCCTGGGCAGCTGCTTTATTGCAGTGATGGGAAGAATACTGACAAAAATGTAGATAAAATTTTTGTCTATATATTTTAACGCCATCTGTTATTTATACTGTGTACCAAGTTTGTGAAAAGGAAGAAACAAATGCGACATATCGTGAATGTCATATAATAAATCATAGATGTCGCTGATAATACACCATATAAAGTTCAATTTGGTATTTATAATTGAATAAAATAATTCAAATACCAGCCGTATGTAACAAGCTTCCATATATATATCCATAGAATTTTATATGCTGTATTTATTTAACGTAACGTAATTATTTAAAAATCCGGTCTTAGTGCTTATGTTATCGAACTCCTATATGTTCACAACTTCATGAAATAATTTAAATGTAATTATTGACGAGCTTAATTAAATATGACAATCTATAACCCTCAAGTATATTTTTTTAAAAAATCATTTTCTGTTCAATTATTTTAAATATGTTTATTTAATGGAGATGGTTCATAAAATATAATATAAAATTATATTATTTTAAAAATATTATGCCAAAACATTGTTTTTGTAACTAGATTTCTACATTAAATTAATTTAAATAATTTCGTAAATGTATCTAATAAAGTAATATTTCCTATTCGTATATGTGATTTCCTACATTTGTTAATAATAATACCGAGAAAACTATAAATATAAAGCATTTATATTATTATTATAAAGTATATTATTATTAAAAATATGAAATGTTATATTTAACAAGACAAGTATTGTAAAATTATATAAACGGAATTGTAAAAACAAAGACAATGTGAACACAATTTTGCTTGGAAGAAATTAAAATGTTTCCCAATATAATCAACAAAAACTACATGTGAAATAGACCCTAACACAGCAGAATCCTTGACACGACAGCGTACACAAGATGTACCTCGTCTAAACAGTACATTTCGCAATTTTATATCAGAAGCAACGCCATAGCGATCTGCCACCGTGGGATTTAACTATGTTGCCAGAGATAACCAACGCGGTAGATATTGTGGGTTGCTTTTTTATTCAATTAATTTATTTTACGATATAAGAAATAATAATAATAAGAAATTGCATTTTATTTGTCAAACTCCAGTCCGCTAACAATCTAGCTTAAACCAAACTTACTTCTGAACGGAAAAAAAACGACGATAGAAACTCCACAAGTAACGTCTTTTTTGTATTTTTTTTCTTTTTTTCAACATGGTAATTTATTTAGATCAAACTTATAGTCTAATAGATAACTAACAGAAGTTTCGGCTATGTTTAATGAAGTAAGATTCAAGTTACAAAGATGAAAAAAATTATTGTATGCAAAAAAGGGCCCGGGCAGACCGATCTCCACAAGCAGCACCTATTTAGCACCTGTGCTGTTTAAATAATTCCATATAACAAAATATTCATTATGCTCATTCACATCCTGTTTTATTCCACTGTTGGGTACAGACCTCTTTTGCACTCCAGTCATCTTTATGTGGCGGCAGCCAGATGTAATATTTAATGGCAACTTTGGTTGCATCTTCGACCGCTTTTTATTACAGAACAGGCAAACGAACATGCAGGTCAGCAGGTGGTAATCACCGCCTCCCCCCATAGACATCTGGAACATGGGACGCGTCAAGCTGGATTGCCGGCTTTTTATGAACACACACTTGTCTCTTTAATATTCCTATATCGTATCATTCTTCATATTTAGAAACACGCAGGTTAACACAAAAACAGACGTCAGCAAGTATTTTATTTAAGTACAATCCTATATATTTAAAAGGTAGTGGTAGAGCCACGTTGCAGACGAATACTTTGTCAAGAATGGCATAATATTTGTCTGTAGCACGAATGGGCCGGCTCGCCCGGGGAACTAGGTACCACACTCCCGCAGAAAACCGGTCTCTGAGCGGTAGCTTAGCTACCGCGCTTCGTACGGTGAGCGGCTAAGTTCCGAAGGCCCAACACCCTCCTCCTCCAACTTCCTCTGCCCTTTCCGTCCCACTCCCATAATGACACTTTCCTTAAAAGTCGGCAACGCTTCCGCACTGCCTATGGCGCTGCGGATATCTATGGGCGGCGTTGATTGCTTTCCATTAGTTATCACGCCTGCTCGTTTGCCTTCTTATCTCATAAAAAAAATTCCTAATATTAATTTTTATACTAATTGTAAGCCCTGCAGCGGACTATATTTGACCAGCCCTGCTTCAAAAATGTACGCGACCCAAATATATGAAACGTATTATGGTACCCACAACGTAATATATGTATTTATGCAACTAAGATTACATTATGTTAACCAGTCCCTTAAATACCCAGATAAACCATCTACGTGTATAAGATCTCACGTTACGTACAATTGTTTTTCTTCAGTCCGCCATATTGCCGTATTAACGAAACAGACTGTGGAAAATTTCGTTAGTAGCTTTTAAAAAAGGACACGATTTATGGTACTTTAGGTAGAATTACACGATAAATGATATTAAAATTATAAAGTTTTAAATTATTTCCTATATATATATATATATATATATATATATATATATATATATATATATATATATATATATATATATATATATACGCGTATTTTTTAATACTCTATATTATAATTATATTATATTATAAAAACTTTTTTTATTATTTATTGCAAACTTGTATGTCGGAAGAAGAACTTTTTTATTTAAAATCGAAATTTATTTCACTCCCCACATATGTCCTGGATACAGGCATCTCTATTAAACTGGGGGTCGTCCCACTACGTTTGCCGAGACGCGGTCTCCATTCCAGCGGTAGTCGATTGTCCGTGTAAGTACAAATATGATACGGCCATATATATTTTTCCGTTTCTGGTTACCCAGCCAATCCGCATTGGACAAGCCTGCTGGGTTAATGTCCTTTACTCCACAAATTGAGAGACATGTGTCCAGCGATGGGACATATGGGCTGGCCTATATAAAATAATAGGTTGTCTGGAAAGTTCGTGCCGATATTTTAGGAAAATTAAAACGCAGCTCATTTAAATATTGATATACATTTCTAAATTATATAGGTACCATTCTGCTAATTAACGTAATGTCGAGCATGGGTTGTTCTCGATTTCTGTTCTAATTATATCGTCGTCTGTGGTGGACGGCCTACCTGTGCTTTCTTGATCTTACAGTTCGAAATTTCCAGCTTTAAACCGAGCAAACCACTTTCGCACAGTTCCTTCGGCTACAGCATCCTCGCCATAAACAGCGCATATCTTATTTGCCGCTTGTGTGGCATTTTTGCTCTTTCGGAAAAAGAAAAGCATTAAATGCCTATAATACACTTTATTTGCCACCATATTCTAAGGCGTACAAAACTGATAAAAATTAACGAATCGTAACCAAACTTTTTTCCAAATATAACTGAAGCTATCTCTTTTAGAATATGTATGTACACATGTGATATGTTTGCAATAATTGTGATATATTCAGTCAGGTCTCTCGCGCTACCAACCGGAAATCGACACGAACTTTCCGGACAAATCGATAATATCAATAGTAGTAGATAGTAAATGTAACGTAATACAAAAATCAAATCCGTTGTTTCGAAGCAAATCAAACTATAAATTATTTATCGCCTATTAACATAATGTACGTCAATAAATAAATTAAAACGGCTTCGCGGATAGCGTGGCTGACGACTTTCAACGATCGCCGGCGGGATGGAAAGCTGAAATCCATCCACACCTGCGCCATGATGATGTAACCACACCGTCGCGAAGCTTGTCATACACCAATCAATCAATACATACAAGTCCACAGCCGGATTTTTATAGGCAAGGACGATATATGGAATATATATTATAAGACTGAAATATACGACTAACTTTGAATGATAGAATAAGGAATGACGATATGAGAGTCTGAGTGACAAAAGTTGAGAAAGGGATTTATTTATTTTATTTTATTTGTAACAATATACAGGTGTAGTTGGATGGAGCAAAGTAGGTTTCACTAGGCAGCACCATGCTAAGACCTTCAGATTCAGTCATTATTCAAATTAAATTTTTTTTATCAAATTAAATTGGAATACAAATAAAAATACACATAAATAAGTACATACACACATGGCATATATATTTATACACACATACACATACAATATACATATCTATACATTTATACACGTAATATAATAACATAATATAAGTGCCAGCAAGTTGGTAATGCAGATGCTTAAATGGTTTGGGCATATAGAGAGAATGGATAAAAGACAACTGGCATAAGAAATTTACGTTGCGAATGTGGATGGTAGGGTCGGTAGACCACGGTAATGAGTGTGGATGAAGCAAGGAAAGTATGCCAAGATCGTAGCGGATGGAGATCTGTGGTCTCTGCCTACCCCTACAGGAGACAGGCGTGACGATATGTATGTATGTATGTATGAAACATACAATGATATAAAATACACGACGGTATACGGAAAAATTTAATTAGGTTTGTGTATGCCGGTTTTTATATAAAATATCTTCTTTTAAGAGTGCCTCTCCGACTTGCGAAGGTTGGCAGCCAATTCAGCACAACTCTCCTCCTCCTTCTCGAGGTGCAGCAGTTCTGGAGCACTCGCTATCCCGGTCCACTCCCTGATATTACGTAGCCAAGACTTCCTTCTCAGACCATCTTGTCTTATGCCCTCGTTTTTCCCCATCATGATCAGTTGCAGCAGCTTGTACCTGTCATGTCTCATGATATGTCTCAGGTAAACAACTTTTCTACCTTTGACGGTCTGCAAAAGTTCACGTTTTTGCTTGACTAGTCGGAGAACCTCGTCACTATAAAATATGCGACAATGTAAAAACAATAATCTAATACATATATGGATGTTGATGTATGTATGTGTGTATGTCCGTATCAATGTCGTCACTGTGGTCCGCGATCTGACCACGTTGGTTCTTGCTGAAAACCAGCACCAGGTGCTTCAATAGAACGCCTGGCATACGCTGAGCAAGAATCATTTTGTGACACTTGTTAGATTTAAATTATTTTCTTTTTGTTTTGTTTATTTGTATATTTTATTAAGGTTTCAATTTTCATTATTATTAAAAAAACGTATCATGATTAAAGTTTTTCTATTCTATATTATATAATTTAATGAACTTGCTTTTAAAAATACATTTTTATTAATAAATTTTAGTTTTATATGGGAGAGAAAGAAATTAAAATAAAATAAAATTAAAAAATATTATACAATGATAATTAAATAACTAAAAGAATCTTTTTCTTTGATGCCCTAAGTAGGAATAGACTTTAAATTTTCAATTTTTTAATTATTTTTCTATTTAATAAAACATGATCTCCAATGAGTTACTTTTTAAAGACATTAAAGGTTGTTTACTTAATATAATATTAAAAATGCGTGCTTATCATACCAAATTCTTTGAACAATCTTTCACAGTACAGGCTGTTCGGTTATGGAATTTGTTGCTGCTGGAGGTGAGACAAGCGAAGTCTCTCCCGATTTTCAAAAAGTTTATCAAAAATCACTATCTATCTTTATAATATATCTTTGTATCTTTTTATGTATTCGTTTATTATTTACGGTTAACGGATATTTATGTATATATGTACTCGTATATATGTGTGCGTATTATCTATTTTATTTGTTATTTAATTTTTTTATTTCGTGTCTTTTATCATAACGATAAAGTATCATCAACCTACCCTACGGTTGTCTGGAAGAAATCGCTATTAGCGATAAGACCGCCATTTGTATATAAATATTACAATCAATAATTGTATCACTTTGTTTTTGGTTTACAATAAAGAATATATATATCTATCTATCTATATATTTATGCGGAATGTATATGAAACCTTTATTAGAATTATTTATTCAATTGTATAGGTATATATATGTTCTTGTAAATCATATATGTCCATGTCGACTTATTGTGTAAATAAATAAATTGATACGTGAAATCTACTCCGATATGGTCATCTACAAGGTGAGACGCGATAAATAACTGTGAATTGTGTAGTGACAGTGAAAGTCTTTAAATTATAGTATATATGCTAATGTACGCGTAGAAAACGGATATATATATTCATTGATCATACTTGGTTTCACTAAAAATTTGTTGAAAATTTTTCATTTCAACTAATTTTTATACGTTTTCTCTACTATATAGTATAGAGAAAACCTCATTTATATATGTACGATGTGACTGATACATGTACTGTCAGACAACACACCGTGTTATTTACAATCAGATTTTCCGTGTCATTCGTTCCTGTACTTAAATAGGTCATTGATTCGTCTATTTGTAAAAAGGTCATTGACCCCTTTACATTATACGTCAATTCGATGTTTTACCTTTATAAATATCTATAGAAGGTCAGGAAGTATATTTGCCTAGCCGCATATTCGGTATTTATGGTATTGGTACACGGGTACGCGACCCCGGCCTCCCGAGCTACTACCGTATCACTCCTTGTCTTCCATTGCGATAGTATCACATCCTTATCATCCCGTCTAAATCCATATTTCTTTTCCCCGGCCGTAGAATTCATTATTACGAATTTTAATAAATCTAATTCGTTAAAAAATGACGGCGACGTGGTTCGCCACCAGTCACGTCCTGATTCCCATGAGGGCGAGAAGCGACTAACAGAGAGCCGTTTCGCCACGATGAATGTGAGAGGAAGGATGGACGAAAAGATGGATGAGTGTGGAGGAAGCAAGGAAGGTGTGCTGGGATCGTAGCGGATGGAGATCTGTGTTCCCTGCCTACCCCTACGGGAGACAGGCGTGACGATAAGTATGTATGTAATAACACATAAGTTTAATAAAAATGAAACTTATATCAAACGATTAATTTACATTATTTAAACAAATTAATATCTAGAAAAGTCACTGACAAAGACCAGTTACGACAACATTTAAAAGCTTTTGGACTACAATCGATTATGAAGGTCGTATTAAGAAAATGCGGATACCGTTTTGATATTTTTAATATCACTTCAATGTATGTACATTTATTTACATGTATATACTTTAAGTATATTCCATATATTCGCTGTAAACCACAGAGATGTAAATGATTTTTTTCCATATTCTAAATAGAATAAAAATACTGCGTCCTGAGTCACAATTCTACAACCAATACAAAATGTTGTAAGGCATCGACATACAATTTTTTCAGAAATCTTAAAAGTTTTTTTGGCCCTGGTAGTAAGTTTACTACATTTTTATATATATATATATATATATATATATATATATATATATATATATATATATATATATATATTATATATATATAATCGTTGGGGTAGACGAGTGCTGGAGTGGAGACCGCGACTCGGCAAACGTAGTGTGGGACGCCCTCCTGCTAGATGGAGCGACGATCTGCGCAAGGCGGCTGGCAGAGACTGGATGCGTGTAGCCGAAGATCGGGCTAGGTGGCGCGCCTTAGGTGAGGGCTATGTCCAGCAGTGGACTGCCGCGGGCTGATATTAAAATATCTTATATGAAATAATTTTTTCTCACATATGAAACTAAATTTAATTATTTAATATTTGAAAAAACTGCATTAGCATCAAGTGTCATCCACTACAAATTTAAAAAAATGCATTTGCACTTGAGTGAATGAATAAAAAGTAATATATTAACGATTGATAATTTGAACAAGATACATAAATACGTATATATAGAGAGAGTTTAAAGAGTATTATAGTTATACATCTAATGCAATACAACTTTTTATATTATTTCTTATTAAATTAAAAAATTTGTACATCGTAAGTGGCAATGTGATGGAGCTTTTATACGTCCTTTTTCATCTTGGTACACCTCACATTATACAATAAAAAAGAAATAAATTATATAATTATTATAATAAATTATAATAATTAATATAAAAATTGAAATAATATATACTGGGATATAAAATGTAAAGTGAAAAGTGTTAATAAAGTATGAATAAGATATTATATAAATATACAATGAATAGAAGAATTAATTAATTTGGCTTGGAAGAATTTCAAATACATCGAAGAAGATATAAACCCCTTAAAGATCCCGTGTGTCTCCGTAAGTATAAGCAGGCACGCCACAGTATCAATTAAAAAAAAACAAAGCCTTAGAAAAAACGCATCGGACTGGATCCCTGTGTGAAATCCTGGATGAAACCCTTCTTAATGGCAAGTTGTGCATTCAACATTTAAAGTAGATACGAAGCAATAGCTCAGCTAGTTAGTTTGTGAATGGGGCACGTTAAATCGATAGACAGACAGGTTCTATCCGATCTCGCATACAAATAAATTCCGTGACACACACTCGGACAATGTTACTGGTGTTACATAAGCCCGACCGTCGGGCAGCTCGGGCGTACCGAAGAAAGTGGTCATCGCTTAATATTTACTTATAAGTAGGAGGTATTCTGACGTACAGTCGCGACGAAAATGTTTAAACTTTAAACAAAAAAAATATACATACATATCGTCACGCCTGCCTCCCGTAGGGGTAGGCAGAGACCACAGATCTCCATCTGCTACGGTCTCGGCATACTTGCCTTGCTACCTCCACACTCATTACTCTCCTCATGCAAGCCTGAGGCACTTTCACTAACCTAAGTCACCGTCCAAATTAAATGTCTAATTTATTATGATAATAAAATCCTTTTTAATATCAAGAAGACAATGAGCCTTAGAAATATGGTGCATTACCAATATAAGTGTAGTATTTTTTGTATAGAAGAAAATTCTATGTTGTGTTTTATGCCGGTTCTGGGCAACTGGAGGAAGAGGATTTGCTGAGGGCCGTTTCTCAGTACAATAATTCTCTATACATTTCTTCGCACGCACACACACGCACACAATATTGTTTTTCTGGTTTTTGGTCGCAGATTTTAGTAAAGTGAGTTTGACTGTCCATTCTTATAATGAATTCCCGCAAAGTAACGCCTGACTCCGTCAATTACAGAAAATATTTATTTATGTATTAATAAAATATAATTTTGTCCCCACCGATTTGTTCAAGCAACCTCTACATCGTCAAGTCATATATAAATCCATTTACACAACAAAATAAGAGATCCGGATCCGAAACAAAAATATTCATTTACTTCATCTCCTTCTTCAAATGAGATGGGGATCTTCTTGAAAGGGAGATGCCCTTACTGCAGATCAATTCTTGTATCAATTCTAATATTATATTTATAAGTGAAATCGGTTCAAAATTAATCAATTTTTTCCAAATTTGCTTTGTGTATGCGACTGTACTGACTCATTGTCAATGACCACCTCAATCACTGCGCCCGCGCAAGTCGCAACACTCACGTTTCTCCGCGAACCAAAAATAGACGCGTCTTTGAGCACGCACTCCACCGGACAGAGTAAGATCCGGATAGTATTGGGTAAATAACACCGAATAAGGTCATTACTTTGATCATCATCATCATCAGATTAGTGGTAGAGCCACGCTGCATGACGAATACTTTGTCAAGAATGGCATATTATTTGTCTGTAGCATGAATGGGCCGGCTCGCCCGGGAAAGTACCACACTCCCACAACCGGCGAATGATTGGTAGCTTAGCTATCGCGCTTCGTACGTTGAGCGCCCTGAGTTCCGGAGGCCCAACACCCTCCTCCTCCCACTCCCATAATGTCACTTTCCTTAAAGGTCGGCAACGCTTCCGCACTGCCTATGGCGCTGTAGATGTCTATGGGTGGCGTTGATTGCTTTCCATCAGGTGACACGCCTGCTCGTTTGCCTTCCTATCCCATAGAAAAAAAAAGATCCTTATCCTAAAGTAGGTGCACATATCTGCATTGCTCTGAATCATCCAGACTTTCAAGGCTGGTTGTGGCTGCTAACCATCAGGTTAGCCGCTTTCTCGTTTATCTACGACTTCCAAAAAAAAACTCACGTCTGACATACTTATGAGAACCAAGGAGCTCTCAAGTAATTTTTTTTTGATGATCTCACCTTACAAAACGTGTTCCGTGCAGGTGGCACGAAAAAAATATCAAATATCCCAACACCGGAAATCTTTGTATTATAAAAACGGAATGTAAAAAAATGCAGGGAGATTATACATGTAGTTTTATGGGATAGAAAGGCAAACGAGCAAGCGTGTCGCCTGGTGGAAAGCAATCAACGCCGCCCATAGACATTCGTAACATTACAGGCTGTCCTCCTACACATTTCTCAATAGCCGGCACTTTTGAGAAATGTGTAGGATTGGTTTTTGATTTTTCTTCTTCTTGTTAGAGATCCCGGGACTCTTCCTTGGTGCCGATGGCGGCCGTCGTGGGGTTTTAGTCGGTAGACGCGCACACGCGGAGTCTGACATAACTCACCGTCCCCCCTAGGGCGGCAGGTTATCCGTAGCGGATTTCACCACATAAAAAAAAAGATTGTTTCTTGAAGGTTCCAATGTCGTATCGTACGTAACGTAGTAAACCACAAAATATAAACTTACCACCACACCCAAAAAAACCTCTTGTGGCTTCAGAAAAAAATTTTAACTGTTCACTCAAAAACAGACTGCTGCGTTTGAGTGAGCTGCACAAAAATATCTATTCGTTGTAGAGCTAGATACGACGATCGATTTAACTAGATACGACCAAAAAAATACAAGAGACCTCAGGGTGGCTCGGAAGATGTTTGACCAAGCCGATAATGGACCACACTTACACCTCAACAATTTTGCTCCCTTCCACGCTCGCCCACCTGAGGGACGTCCGCTCCCACGAGAAATCATCCTGTCGCCGCCTGGCTCCTGCGAGGGGTTGGGCCAGAGACGAACCCAAAGTAGGAATAGATTCTTCCATATCTCGACGACGCGAAGTCGTCAAACGCCGCTAGGAACAGTGGCACCTAGGACCGTGGTATGTTTGGTGTTCGTGTTGTTGATAGTGATTGGGAGGTGGAGAATTGCTGACGGCCATTTTTTAAATAAAATTTAGTTTAATTACCCCTAAATCAAGTTGTTCCAGTAAGAAACACACATTATCATTTTTCTATTTTTGTTCGCTTGTCACGGATCTTAGCTAAGTAAGAATTCTGATTGTCCACATAATGGCATTAAGATAGAATACTCTCTTTTATATATATATATATATATATATATATATATATATATATATATATATATATATATATATATATATATATATATATATATATATATATATATATATATATATATATATATATATATATATATATATATATATTCACGCCTATCCCCCGCAGGGGTTGGCAGAGACCTCAGAGCTTCATCCGGTGCCATTCATCGCAGCGAAACGGCTCGTCATTGGTGACCAACCAATGACGAGAATACTGTGTTTAATAGCAAAAAACCTGACTATTGACAGTCAGCTTTTTTAAAATGAAATGTTTGTATTTATTTAAACATTTACACAACAAAAGAAGGGTTCCAGATTCAAGATTCAAGATATTTATTTGTAGAAACATGGGTATACATAAATCACACAAAGCATGCAGGTTGTTAAGGTACATAATATAGACCCATCATATTTGGCCTTTGTAGCGTACAAATATACAAGTTATTAATGGAGTCAGGCGTTACTTTGCGGAAATCCATCACTATATGGACAGTCAAAAGTTTTACTTAGCTAAGATCCGCGACAAGCAAAACAATAACAGAAAATTAATAATGTGTGTTCTTCGTGGATTTATTTGGAACTTAAACCAAAAACTTACCGAAAATCGGCCATCAACTCTCCACCCACCAACCACTATGCACAACGCCAAACACACATCATCTTATCCATCTTGTACACGACACGTGTTTCGCCCCAACACGAGGCATCTTCAGGTATAGTAGACTCTACGGAAGACAACCGAAAAGGGGCGAAACACGTGTCGTGTACAAGATGGAAAAGTGATAGTGTGTGTTTGGCGTTGTGTATAGTGGTTGGTGGGTGGAGAGTTGATGGCCGATTTTCGGTAAGTTTTTGGTTTAAGTTCCAAATAAATCCACTAAACACAAAGGAAGAACACACATTATTAATTTTCTGTTATTGTTTTGCTTGTCGCGGATCTTAGCTAAGTAAAACTTTTGACTGTCCAAATATACAAG
>JASFAT010001177.1:0-45456 GCA_031353405.1 Baronia brevicornis
TGTAGTGATGCAACAGGAGTCTGGTTTAATACTCTTTTTTCTATACCAAGTGCACCTATTATATATACAACTGATGAATGGCGGGAGAAGAGCGCGGGGTGCGGGAGACGCGGTTGTGCCTGCACGTGTGCAGCAACAAAGCGCGTTCCACGAATGCGGAGAATCAAGGCGCATTCCACGAATGCGGCGTAACAAAGCGCATTCCGCAAGTGCGTAGTAACAAAGCTTGTTCCGCGAATTTGTTCTTGAAATGTATATTCTGTAGTAAGTAGCTACAATATGTTATATTAACGTCATTTATATATCATTTTGTGTGCCTGTCACACAAAGATATTGGATATTTATTTAAATAACTTAACTTTTCTTGTTTTTGTAATTGTAAGTAAACAATATTCAACATGTCGCGCATCCTGATGTAAAGCTGATCCAAGGCGCAAAATGTATAATAAATATGATGTAAGCGGAAGCAGTAGAAGCGTATAGATCTGGCAATAAATCTCTGAAATTCAATGCTAACAAATTCAAAATAGACAAGTCTGTATTATATGCACGCTACTCGAACTTTGAAAAGGCACGAAAGTCAGACTTTAACTGAGGTCACCCATTGGACTCTTTGGACTTGCGATTCCTTAAGTATTATCTTGATAAACTAGGTAGGACAGTCTTAAAATTTAAAAATAATTTGCCCAGCCCAGACTTTCTTAGAAATTTCCTTAAGACACATAAAAACCAAATATCTCAATAGTAAATCGTGTGATTACCCGTAAATGTTGTTTATTTAAAAAGTACAAAGAAAAAACCATACACAATTATAAAAATTCCGGTAGTATAGTCCTATATCTAGTATTCTTTTGGAAGACTTCGCAAAAACAAAAGCTTTTTAATCTATGTCGTTGCTGATTGACAATTTGTGCTGCTTTAGAAAATAAATATTTAGATTCAAAATTCTTCTGGTTTGTCAGAATGATCTACAGAATCAGATTCCACGGCAATATTTTGTTTTGTAAAGTGTGCAAATTCACGACACAAGTAAAAAGAAATGGTAAATTAACGTTTTTATTTAAAAATCACGAGACTACACTGGACCAGATAAAACAAAACAAACAAACTTTTTTTAATTCGCTATCGCGTAGTCAGTGTTGCCAATGTCAATTTCTATTTTCGATTCTATTTCTAGATTCCTCTTAAGCCGCCGACAGCAGCCAAGTGGGCCACCAACAAAAAAAGGAGGTTTACTTTTATAAGTTTCAAATTGTTCGAGATCAACTAAAACATTAATAAATAGGTATAATCATTAACTCGTTAACACTGATTCGATGTTTAATGAAAATACATCGAGTAAATCAACAGTGAATTCGATGCGTCGATGTATATCGAATATCCCTAATGTGAATTAGGCACTTACAATCAGTTTATTTTATTCCACGGGTAGCTGTCCTATTGAGTAGACGAATTGATACCGTTCGTTGTAGTTCGAGCCATGTTGCCAAATACAGAAGTTTCAGTAAGTTTTCATACGTATTTCTAAAATATTTTATTATTTCGTTAATTTAAATTAAACCAGATATATATACACATAATATATGGTAAAAACAAGAATCTACTATACTGATTTATTTTGATTAGATTAAGTCGTTTAATACGATATGAATTTATTATCACGATCTTTTATTCACGGTAGTAAATTATCATTCTTACTTTAAAATGCTTATCACAAAATCATCTCCACCGGTTAAAATTTTAAATTATTATCGAAATCGCTAAAAACCTACTTCATAACGATGTACCTTTGAAAACAAACAAGCGAAATATTTGATCAAGTGCGAGTGTTGAACTAGTGAATTCAGAAATATTTCATTATAAATGAATTATATTATATTAAAATTACCTTTTTTACGTTTTTTCGTTTCTGAGAGCAACAGTCCAAGCACGTGACGTGCAAAATAAGAAATGCCTGTTAACGTTGAAAACGCTATATAAAATAGGACCATATTTAGGCGAAAAATTGCGCTTACTACTATAATATATTGCTAATATGGTAATATAGAGAAAAAAACCGAAATATATGTTTGAGAAGGTAGGTTAGAGACTCAATGCAATTTCCGCTTCTGTGCTAGGGCACACTAACTTGCTATTAATGTCGAGATATAAGCTAATACGGTACACGGAAAGTTATTATGTTCATTAAAGCGAATTTAATCTCGAACAGCATATTGCTGAGCCATTGCCTTATGTTGAAAATTTGTAATGTTTGTTTGTTCGCTACTACACTTTATTTTGAAATTTTGTATTGTAAACAAGATTTTTATCATTTAGGTACGCTACTGGTAAAAAATAAGTAATTAAATAGCGACTGAGTTAATATTTAGAACTTCAAAACATTGTAAGGAATTGTTAGCTAGTTAGTTAAGAAATAGATCGGTACTTGACATCATCATCAATTATGTTATGAGAAAAAGAGCGGGTGCACCTCAAAAAATGATATAGTAAAGGTGTGCGAAAAGTAGGTAATTTCTTTTACTTTAATTATATGTAACGTATAGTTCTCTTATAAATATATGTATGTAATCAAAATTATACATTAAATGTTTAAAACAGTTTCATAATACATTTACTCTTTGTGTATTCATATTTCTATATAAATTCTTATAGTGGTTGCAATGGTTGATACAAACTTACGAACTTGGCCAATTGTGGGTTGACCAACCAACGTACATAATCTCACAAGCTGTTTATTTGTTAGCGGGGGCTATCACATTAATTCACGGTAAGTAGGAATGAAATTTTTATTGTAAATATATAATATACTTTATTGTTCCCATTTAATAATAAAAATGATCCGAAATTAAAACCTTCAGAATTTAATTGAATGTCTATTAAAATTGATAACTATAGTGCTTAGAGCTAAGTATTGTATCTATATTAATAAAAATGAATCTCTTTTTTCATGTTTATCCTCTATGCATTCCTAAATATTCACCCGAAAGTCATGAAACTATGATGAGTTCTTTTGCGTTTGCGTTACAAGGTTTCTTGGACCAAAAAAGATTTTATATGATTGTCTTTCTTTCTTTATGTAGAATTTTAACGCATGCCAGTTGCAGCTAGTACTAAATATTTTACTAGAAATAATGTATAAATCAACTTAATGATATATATATATTTTTACTCCGCCAATCCCCTTTGGACAAGTGCGGTTGGTTGTTGGCTTTAAGAGCTTTATCGAATTCTGAGGGGGCTGTTTGTTGTCCATTCATCTAGAAATAGGGAAGCCCGTCACTAGCTGTGGGAAATATATTAGTTGTAAAGTTTTTTGCAAAATATAATTTTAAACTAAAAAATAGGGATTCATTTGTTACAAGTGTATTTTAATAAGATAAGAAAATAATATTATATTAAATTTAACACCTTTTGATTCTCTATTAGAGGGGTGTAATTTCAAAACTCTCTAAAATGATTTTAGATGCATTTTTGCATCAAAAGATAGTTTTTTAAAATTTCTTTGCGATATATTATATGTTAATTTTCATAACCTACTAAAACACAGTAAATTCAATCTTAAAAGTAATTTGTTGCATACGTCGCTAAAACCCTATATCTAATATTTCATTCCAAATCCTCCTCCCGTACCAGTCATGAAATGAATAATAACTTATGTGAACATGTTTTCGAGGACTCATTTAACTTTTTTTGCATTGAACAAAGAACTTTTACTATTTTAAAAAAGACCCCTATTGTATAACAGTTAATTTCCAAAATGGACTAAAATGACAGATTGCTCGCAAAGTCCTTTATAACAGATTTTAAATTTTGGGTAATGTTTGGGTAAATAACGTTCTATATAAAATAACCAGACCAAATAACAATAAGAGTTTTGAAATTGCACCCTTCATTTATTTGTTCATATTTTTTATAGCAGTTGAGTTAAAAACTATTGCAATATTTTTTACAGCTTTTGGAAAAGGCGGAAGATGGCCATATTTGTGGTTTTCAACAATTCTACACGGAGTGTTCACAGATAATTTCTGGCATTTTGTTGTACCCGCGTATGATAACTTTTGGCACTCACGAAGTCCGATAATGTTGCTAGGCGGAAGGTTACCACTGCACATACTATTTCTTTGTAAGTATTTTTTATCGTTTTTAGATATTGTATTACTTGATATATAATATAATTATAGTGTTAGTTTATAATATAATTGTAGTGTGCTTAACTTTAAGAATTTTAAAATAAATCAAATTCCAAAAAAATTGAACAACTTTTTGCAGAATATTATTTGGATTGATATGTTCAGGTTTTACCAACAGGCTTTTTTAAGAATAAGCTTAGAATAGGACCACTCCATTTTTTTTGGAAGTGTCTTGTACGATTTTGGGAGCATATAGGAGTAATATAAATATGAATCTGCCCACTAAGGATGAGGAAACATCCTTCAATTTTGAGGGACGTCAAAGTCTAGCAGTGACGGCTGTATCGATGTTTAATTGATTCTACTTTATAACAGCTTTACGAAATAGTGCAGCAATAAACTAGGACAATTAATTTTTGTCGCCTATGGCGTCAAAGAGGGACTGCCAACTGTTCGCGTTGGTATACACCAAACGAAGCTTATACAACTGTTCGATGTCGATACAATCATTCTGATATTAAGGCTTAAAATCATTGACTTCTAGTCTGAATCGGCTGGCTAATCCGTCTGCTGGGGCGGATGGCCCTCTATATATTATTACGATAAGCCCTCTGATCAGGATTGAAAGACTATTTATCATGTTAAAAATGGGAAGTTTTTGGAATACTAAATTATTTTCAGATCCAGCATTCATTTATCAAGCAGTATATGCGGTGTCTAAGCTAAATCTACCAAGATACGCTGAACCTTTCGCAGTAGGTCTGATTACCGTCCTCATCGACCTACCTTACGATATAGTTGCCGTAAAATTTGTCCACTGGTCGTGGCATGATACCGACCCAAATATCTTTGACCGTCACTACTGGGTGCCATGGAACTCTTACTATTTTCACGCTTCATTTGCTGCTAGTTTCTTCTTCTTTTTTAATACTTCTAAACAAATGTTCGCTCCTACAGTCGAACAATGGACCTCTGTTTCGTAAGTTGACAAAATTATTTCATTAATTTTTGATAAAAAGAATGTTATTCGTACAAATATTTATAGTAAATAAATATAAATCGCTCATCAATCAAAAAGCTATTTTGTTTGGCTATCCTTCCACACTGGTTATGCCTATTGAGTATGAAGTAGAAAACAGCAGATGGAAGAAAATATAACTATTGTGGACAACCAAATAAAGCATGTTGTAAATTTGGGTTAAAATTAGATTACGCAAATTCTTCTACTATTAGTTGTAGAAATAGTTGGTCCGTGAGATCTTACAACGTAGAACATATTAAAAACGAATTTTTTCAGCGTTTTTTATTGCTGCCGTAAGATACCAGAGAAGTTCTTATTTCTTTGATCAAAAGCAAGCTATTTTACAACAAAGTTCAAAACATTAATGTACCCAATATTTAAAACCGAAAAACATAACTATTTATCACTTTAAACTATTTATAAGTTTGTTGTGCGTACATTTCATCTCTATGATCAATATTCTAACAATTTTCGCTAAAAATAAAATTTTGCTTTTTAACAATCATTTAAATTAATATATGAAGTAGGTATGACATAATATTAGTCACTCGTTTTGCAGCACGGCTATTGAATTGAAGTCTCTTGTAATATCGTCACTGCTGGGAATGTTTGGAGGTGTATTGATGTTTATCCCCATCTACCATCCGCTCCATGACGTTTTAAAGATACATTCGGAGGTTACGTTCTTCCTTTTATTCACCATTTTTGGTATATTTATAATTAACGGTCTGCTTCGTAGACGGAAAACCTCAAACACCACGTAAGTACTCGTTAAGTATAATCTCGATTTGTATCGTAAAGTTAGGTTATTTTGGAATACATAGTGAGGTAAGATAAGTATGTGAGGACTTTTCCCGTTAAATTACATCAGTAATGTTTTAATTTCATATTTATAATCTTATATTATTGTCTGTTATATTGTTTAATTGTGGTGGCGTATTTTACAATATAGTTCGATTGAGGCATATAAGTGAAGTGATATGAAATAAATGCGTGTAACGTGACAAGCCGACTAGACATTTCAAGAGATTGGATATCATTGTATTTTTCTCGACACTGGTATAATAAATAGTTATAACTAATTGCCATCAAATAAAAAGAAGGAAAAGTATGTAAGAGTGGTGAGAGAAAGGGTGTCCAGTTCTTGACTTCGTTATTTTCTGTGTAGGTAAAATTGCCTTATTTAGATTGGATTGAGGTAACGGAAAGGGGGATAATGTTCATCTGCCAGTCGCGGTTGGCCTTTCTGAAGTAGAAATTGCATGAGACACACTGTAAAATGTCCTGTTAGCTTTAACTGCTAAGAATGACTGCCTATATAGCTTCACTGGTCATTCACTCTTCTATCGTACAATAATATTTTTTTCCTTTTTTATTTTATTTTTTTAATTTTATTGTATTCTAATTTTGTTTGCTCTTTGTAACTTGTATTAAGATATATATTTTTTTTTTCAGATTAACCACATTAGATTATATGCTTTTGGCACAATTGGCTTTGCATTATATTATATATTGGATATTTGTTGTATTTTTTGATCCTGAAAATGAACGGTCAGTGGGACTGCATGAACCTGTCGGACCGTGTAATGAGGTTTCGAGTCTAGTGTCACCTTTGGGACAGGTAACTTATAAACATAATTTTTAATTCTATTCCTCATTTAATTTCAATCTTCTGGCTAAAATTATCACGGAATACGGCTGACACTATCAACCACCAATTTGATTAAAACTAGCCTGTAAAAATAGGTTGGAACTTTATATTATCAGGGAGATACGTACATATGTAGTATACATAAAATATATCTAATATCTTGTGTAACAAATTGAGATTTCGTTTCAGAATTTTGATAACTATTTAAGTTTGATGATTTTTTATTTTTGATTTGTAGACTCTGAACAAGCGCAAGTATTTCTGTCCAAACGATTACGATGAGGCTTACTTTGATTTCCACTGTGTAAAAGGACAGAAACCGGCTATAGGAGACACTTGGTACACAATATGCGGGACTCCTTTCCAGTAAGTATTGTAGAATAAAGCTCTAGTCAAACTTATTTAAGTAAGTCTGACTGTTCATCTTTTTATTGGATTTCGGCAAATTAACACAATGTCTCCATAAATTATTGTAGAATAAATTTTTTTGTATTACGTAAAAGACATGCTCTTTTTTTCCATGATTATTTGTTCAAATAGTTCAATATATATTCTTTATGCAAATTATTAAACTGTATAAATATATTTGTTCACACATGCTTTAATTAATAAGAAATATTGTGGATATAATAAATAACTTAATTAGTATAAATCCATAGAACAAACAATTTACATTAATTAAATAAATAAAATTTACTATAGTTAAAGGAATATTGATGTAATCACTTATATATTGTTCCAGGAATCGTTCGGAGTACATCGTAGTGTTAACAATGATTCTTTTTGCTGCTACCGGTGTCTTCTATGCAATTTACTTCCAATCTAGTCACAGAAGGAAGAAAGAAAAATATAACTAATTGTCAATATTGTCTAGTAAAAAAATTGTAATTAAAATGAGTAATAGAATTAATTTATATAAAAAAGTCATATGGAAAGACTTCTTTAAATTTCCAGTTAAGATTAATTAAACGAAATTTGTAATAATAAAAACTTGTGATATTAAAAATTTGTTGAAATGAGACTTTGTATCTTTCTCCAAAAGACTTGCTCGGTAAGAGTAAAAAAGCGTATTTTTTTTTAAACAGTACTCTAACAACAAGGTTTCTATTTAGTCCAAGCGCGTATCAAGTCCGTGCGCGAGTTTGTTGTGGCCATATATTATCGTCCTGCCACATCGTTTTATAACAACTATGAACGGCGAGTCGTTGCAAATAGAGGATACCTATGGATTTCGCCGTTTCTCCGTTTAGGGGAACCCCATCACGAAATGGTGGTAAAGCTTTGATAACAGACTGACGTTCGATATTGCAATGTAATTTGTTATATCGAAATAAAGAGTTTTGAATTTGAGTCGTGCAACATTCCGTCGCAAGTCGCGACGTTAGCAGGGCGGACTCGCCGCGATATATTCGCTCGTGCATATGGCTTCTATACGGACAGACTTTCAAGGCAAAAAGCATTTGCTGCATTATTTATTCACTAAAATGAGGCGCTGCAAACATGACAAGCGGACCTGACGTCGACCTTACTATTGGCCACCTCGACTACTAAATAATAAAAAATTACATTTCTTCAGAAAAACCTAGATTTATTGTGGAACGCACACACACTCCAACAGGCGTTGATAGAATGATCAGCGATGTATTTAACCAACTACAGCATTAAAGCTGACCCAAGTCTTATTCTTCAGCACATCTTTCTACAATTGCTAAAATTAAACAGGCTAAAGTGAAATGACTTATTTTATTTTCCAGATCTCGAGGATTTGTCTTTTTTATTTATGTGACCTTAGAATTATTAATGGAGTCAGGCGTTACTTTGCGGAAATCCATCACTATATGGACAGTCAAAAGTTTTACTTAGCTAAGATCCGCGACAAGCAAAACAATAACAGAATATTAATAATGTGTGTTTTTCCGTTGGGTTTAGTGGATTATTTGGAACCTTAAACCAAAAACTTACCGAAAATCGGCCATCAACTCTCCACCCACCAACCACTATACACAACGCCAAACACACACTATCACTTTTCCATCTTGTACACGACACGTGTTTCGCCCCAACACGAGGCATCTTCAGGTATAGTAGACTCTACGGAAGACAACCGAAAAGTTTTCGGTTGTCTTCCGTAGGTTGGTGGGTGGAGAGTTGATGGCCGATTTTCGGTAAGTTTTTGGTTTAAGGTTCCAAATAATCCACTAAACCCAACGGAAAAACACACATTATTAATTTTCTGTTATTGTTTTGCTTGTCGCGGATCTTAGCTAAGTAAAACTTTTGACTGTCCATATAGTGACCTTAGAAACCCTATAGAGCTACGTGCGGAAAGCGATTTTTCATGTTTAATGTATAGTGTTTTTCTAATGTTTGACTACGTTCACAACTTTTTTCATGGTCCTGTCGGAACTTTAAACTAAAGCTTGTAACAGACGAGAGCAGAAATATGTAGCTTCTTAGTGTTGAGTAAAACTACTTTTTGTACTACTAATTACAGGAACATACTACAAATAACAGAGAATCAATTTTCATAGCGTTTTACGTTTAATGATATGTTCATTTCAAAATAAAATCACGATAACATTCCTTATAATCTAACATAGTTTTATTTACTAAAACTAATAAAATCCATTTGTATGGGGTATTTGAATAAAGAGTTACACTTTGCTAATTTGATTCATACATCTTATTTTTTTTTATACTTCATTCATTATCAACGCTAAACATTTCAATGATTTAAACATTAATCTCATCTATATTGCTTCAGCGTAGAGCAATCAATTTAAGTGTATACTTTAATATTTCCGTATCTGTCATGTCTTTTTTACTTCTTATATATATGGTATGACTTCAACAATTTTGACATAGAAAGACATTTTAATATTGATATATGTTTATTTACTTTGTAGTAACATTTGAGACTACGAATAAACATTTCCTTTGTTTTTATTACATTAAATGTTCAATCATTGTATTAACACCATTAAAAAGATTGAATATTATGTCTGTATAAAAAATAACCAACTATAATATATAATATGTAAAAACAGTTATTTCAACAAAGATATTTTATGGTTATTTATACTTTCCCTTTTATGTTTCGGGGACTGGTAATATATATTCTTATAATATATATGTATATATGTATATATATATATATATATATATATATATATATATATATATATATATATATATATATATATATATATATATTATACTTAAAACAGGCTTGTTACATTTTTAACATGTTTTCATAAACTTTTTATCGTGTACAGTAATATTTTTAACAAACAAGTTAGCAAACAAGCAAGGAATGTAATTCAATTTTTTTTAAATTATTCCATAATTAGGAGATTGTTCTTTTTCGTGAATATGAGACCTACTCTAATAGCAAGCCCAAAACAGCAGATACATTCCATCTAAAACACGCTAACAACTGGCAAAATACATTTACGAGTATTAAACATTAGATTCTAATAAATAAATAATGAAATATATAAATAATCGTACTTGCTTATTGCTTATAGGTTAGGTACATATTTTGCGCTTATGACGTGTAAGAATTGTGCACGACTTAAATATATCCAGTAATTTAAATACTGTATTTCAAGTAAACGATCGGCGCCGTTCGATATTTAAAAAACAATTATTAATTATATAATCAATTTCCAAAAAAATATCTCTAATCAATTTCCAAATAAATCACAACCGTACCACAAATAATACGTGAATTTAAAACTCAATAAAAAACACGTGTACTCTTATTTTGCTTTACCTTGACCAAAGTAACAAAAATTTAATTTAATATCCTATATTTACTTAATTAAAACTAGAACAAAAAAAAATAATATCAATGGAATGATGTGATATTATATATTGCTTTACATACAGTTATTGTTATGAACGAGCTACTGGATTATTAGGCAGGGCCACTGTTATTATTAGTAGTATATTCTATATATTACTTATAACATACTAGTGGAGGGTAAAATAACACGTTCAAATAAACTAATTAGTTGAAATATGAGTTGATTATCTACATAGTTTTTTATATTATAGGTAGTGGCGGGTAAATAAGCATGCCGAGTAAGGTAAACAATTATCGCTGTCTATGAACAAACACGCACCTAAAGCATTACAGTTTCGTTTTAAATTACACTAAGTTACCTAAACCCATAAGAAATCTATTTAGGGTTCCATTTCGAGTTTCGAGATAAAAAGCCGATATATTCGACCAAAAACCTTCACTATATCCAAAGTCTAGACCTTTCGCTTTGCTCTCAATCGTATCAGGCAGATTATTAGATAAGTTAGAAGATCATCAACTAAGCGACCCTGACGAAATCCGTAATTATATTGCGATATTTAATTAACTGGTCTTACTCGAAGTATTGTATGAGCCAGCGGCTAAATACAGATAGATATCTTTATTTTGAAGATTAATAATTACAATAACACACTATTTTTTTTCATACATAAATACAATCTACATATATGGTAAAGTCGAAAAAATTCGCCAAATAACCAAAGTTCTCTATGTACATATAGTCAAAATACTCTAATAAATCACATTTACTTAATATCACAATTTCCAAAAACATATTAAGAATAAAGTTATGAGTAGTTACGGATATTTCTTAAAAGTTTCTTCACATGAAATTTCTATTTTTAATATAGAAACCTGCTTTTAACCACATTTAAGTTCCCAGTATGTGTAATGTCATAATTTTTGTTCACATTTTACCTGTTTACCAATGTTACTACAAATTTATTTCAGTTTTATTAAAGATTTATATGTACGTCACATATAAAGATGAAGGGTAAAACCCGACCTTATCTCTTTTACAAGGTTAATTTAAGTGTTGTAATTATGAGACCGTACAATCCAATGTATGTATGTAACTAGTGTTCTAAATATAAATTTACAAATAGCTTTGGCGAATGATTTCAATTTTTTCTCATATAAGATACAATTAAATTGCAAGTAAATGCGTCCTGTCTGTTTCAACATTAAATAACTTATGATGCTATTGCGGCACGTGGGTGATTATAAAAAGCTCTTTTGCGAATACTCCAGTAAATCCCACTTTAATTATTTTATGTCATTGCACTTTAATTCTTTAATTAATACTAGTACAAGACTAATAAAAGACATGGGCTTCACTAAGATATGAAGTAACCGGACGGTGTGTAGCACGTAATTACAGAGTTCAAGTATTTTTAAAAATATTACAAATGTCTACAATTAGATCTTCATTAAATGGTCACCCAATGATATCGTACGATAAAGTTTATAAATAAAGTAGTCAACAAGTACTCCTAAATCTAATAAAAAAAACAACAGAAATGTGAACATCGTGTCATCGTGAACATCAACAACCCATGTCTCGAGTAACTAAATTTCAAATGCTTAAGGTCGGTTTTTTAATAGTTCCTCGACGACGGACGGGTCAGCCAATGTGGAGATGTCTCCAATATTATGGTCACCAAGTGCAATTTTCCTCAATATCCTCCTCATAATTTTTCCGGACCTTGTCTTTGGTAATCCAGGAGCATATTGGATTACATCGGGTGCAGCAAATGCACCAATTCTTTGTCTGACTAGTTTCTTTAGGCAATTAACTAAATCCTGATCAAATTTCGCACCGTCATTCAATATAACGAAGCAGTAAAGGGACTCTCCTTTGACAGGATGAGGTTTCGATACGACGGCGACTTCTGAAACTCTGGGGTCTTCAGTCAAAACTCCTTCAACTTCGGCTGTTGACATGAGATGTCCAGATACGTTAAGCATGTCATCTATGCGGCCAGTTACCCAAAGGAAACCGTCCTCATCTCGTCTTCCTCCTGTAACACAATTTTATTGTTTTACATATCGTAGTTGATCCAGACCAATATGCGAATCACCTATTTCTCGATATGTATGGGCAGATGTTTAAAGCGTTTTTTATTATTATATTTTAACCTACATGTGTCTCACGACATTACAATATGTTACATTTCCTAATAATGATTTTATATTCAATGAAAGAATTTCAAAGAATGAGTTTCAAATAATCACTGAAAGTAAAATAATTATTAAAAGAAAAATTGTCAGTGTCCACTCACCGTCCCCAGTGCAGTAGTAACCGGGAAACTTCGAAAAGTACACTTTTTCGTAACGATCATGGTCCCCAAACAAGGTCCTCATCATACCCGGCCAAGGACGAGAGAAAACCAAGTACCCTTCACCGGGTCCTTCGATAACTTTACCATTTTCATCTAGCAAGGTGGGCTGTACTCCAAAAAATGGGAATCCCTGAAGAACAGAGACAAAATATATGAAGTATTAGCAAAGGTGGGCAAAGTTAACACAAAAGTTAACTTCGTCACTCGTTTATTCTTTACACAAAATCTTAACTTCGATAAACGTTAGTCTCCAAAATTTAACGCAAGTTATACGATACCTACGGACCTATATGTAATCGGTATTGCATAAACGGCAAACTTGTTAGACTTGTTTGTTAGAAACTTGTAAACATGGCTTTGGTTCACAAGTAAGTAAAACAAGTGTAAGTGCTTTTAAAAAGAAAACACAGATACACCTAGTGCAAACAATAACAATAAGTTATTGATAAATAACTCCCTTCATAAATAATATGCTTATGATATTAAAATTGTTAGCCAACAGCGATGATGGTTTTACTCATAAAATATGTATATTTTCCTGTAGAAAAAAAATTGCAACTTTTTAACTAACGATTAATGGATTAACGATGCTCTGTTTAACACTGATTGTTGAGAATTTTAAGAATATCCCTTGCTATTCCTCAGCACGTCTGGAACTTGGTTCGTTCAATAATTAATTGTATTAATTAAATGTACACTATATTTTACTTTTAATTTACATAATGCATGCTGAGGTAAAGCCGGCTACAATACCCGGGCGAGCCCTATTCCGGGACGGTCGGCACGCTTGCGACAAGGTCGGCCCTAGCTACACATTCATTGGCACGGCACACTGTGGATTAGCGGAGAGGAAGGGAAAAGGATAGAGAAGAAAGGTAAGATGGATTTAGACTGGATGATAGAGATATGATACTACCGCAACGGAGGATAACGATTTGATACGGTAGTAGTTCGGGAGGCCGGGGTCTCGTACCCGTGTAACAATACCATAAACTACGGCACTGGCGGCTAAAATATAAAAAACTAATAATGTTTCCACAAATTTCCATATAAGAATGCTTACTTAGCAGATAAAAATACAAAAACTGTATCGTGTTTAATAGTTAAATATAAACGTCGAAATTATTTACACATGTATCATAAATGGCAAGGAGTATCTTACAAAGTATTGTATCGATTTTTTTAAGGCCATTTTTGTTTTAACTCTTAGGGAATACTTACTGCTGCGCCTGGTTTCATAGGGGTAGCTCCAGGCAAACTGGTAAGAACATGGCCTCCTGTCTCAGTCTGCCAGAACGTGTCGACAATTGAGCATCGGCCGCCGCCTATCAGGTTGTAATACCACAACCAAGCCTCTGGATTGATGGGTTCACCAACACTACCCAAGACCCTCAGCGTATTGAGATTGTGTCTAAAATAGAATTTTACAGTGACAATTTGCAGAGATCATCCCTTATCGCAATTAATAATACTTATTATTAATGAGAGTATATTCATGGGGATTTGTTCTTCTGTCATGCCACAATACAGCATTGGCTCAATTTAAAATTAACTTAATATAAACTAAGGAATATGTCAAATTGGCTCTATTTATAAGCGTTGATTCTTCATTCATAAATACGGAGAACAGTTTATACTCCAGTAAATCTCACTTTAATTATTTTATATTATCCCTTTATAATTCTTTGTCTTTAATTAACACTAGTAAAAGATGTGGGCTTTACTAAGATTCGAAGTTAAGGACCGTACGGTGTGTAGCACCAGTGTTACTGGGTCAAATTCATATATTCTTTTGTGTTCTAATCAGCATCAGCCACGAAAACTATTATATTTTTACAAGTAAAACCTATTCGATACATCGTGAACATTCGTATGGACAACGGAATACTACGCAGAGGAAACTGCACATTAAATAAAGACTGGCAAAGGGAATATTAGTGAAGAGGTTTAGGTATGGTTACAAGTTTTAATACTTATTAAATATTTAAAAAAACAAATATAATTTTAAATGGGTCCTATCTGTGAAAAAACGGAGTAATTAGTTATTTGTAGAGGGGATCATAGATGAAGGTATTCTGCACCCATTGTACAAAAGTTGTGGGAAATTCAAAGTTATGGTAAGTTTTCCCAAATATTTTATTTAATTTTTAAACATATTATGATTCCATACGTAGGATTACACACAAGACGGGGATTTATAACTATATTGTAAATAAAAATATTTAAAATAATTAACTTACTTTTTGACGTATTCATCGCCGAATTTCATGAGAGCCCTGATTGCAGTGGGAGCGGTGTAGAACTGGGTCACTTGGTACTTTCCCACTAACGACCAATAACGGTCATTATCTGGATAGAATGGAGTGCCTTCGAACTGAAACAATACACCTTTTTTAATAAACTAAGGGAAGATTTTGCACCTTCAGGACAAAGCACCATCTTCTAATACACAGTAGACTACCATATTTTTTGTTTTTCGTAAAGGGGATTTTGATTGTAGACTCTTAAAACTTCTTTGGAGGGACTCACTACAGACTAGGGACAACGACAGCCGTGAGTCGCCGATAAAGACATCGGAGTTAGTAAGATTATCCAACATGCCTAAATAATATTTCTTATCGTTTAGCCAATTTTAATTCCAGAAATTAAAATTAAAAGGCATTCACGCTAAATTGTTATTAATTTCAAACCATTCTCGAGCCTGCAAATACTTCTTGACAATAGTTTCATCGTGATGTTTGACAATGATTTAGAATTGTACCTATGTATGTGAGAGAAACTAATAAACATTCATTTTAATACTTTTATATATAAGACATTAAATACAATTTGTTTAGTCTGTTTCACGCCCCACTACCAAACTACTGATTAATAATATATTCTGATTTTTTTCAATAACATGAACAAGCTATACATACAATTAGCAAAATTTATATAACGTGTCTGAAAATAACTGAATTACAAAAGAGAAATCCGTCAATAAGGAATTGTCGCTTTGGTATTAAACAGCTAAATCGGCTTCTGAAAATGATTTTACTAACATTATTTTTCACACCTTTCTTGCTTCCTCCACAATCATCCATCTTTGCATCCATCCTTCCTCTCGTATTCATCGTAGCGAGACGGCTCTCCGTTTGTTGCTTCTCGCCCTCGTGGGAATTAGGACGTGATGGGTGGCGAACCACGTCGCCGTCATTTTTGAAAAAATTAGTTTTAATAAAATTCAGGTCAGCCCCAACAGAGACAGAGCCCTGCTTACTGCGCTAAGGCACTATAGTACCCGGAGAAGCCCGATCTCGGGACGGTCAGCACCGTGGATTGGCGGAGAGGAAGGGAAAAGGATAGAGAAGAAAGAAGAAATATGGATTTAGACAGGATGATAGGGATATGATACTACTGTAATGGAAGACAAGGAGTGATACGGTAGTAGCTCGGGAGACCGGGTTCGCGTACCCGTGTACCAATACCTTAATTACCGAACAGGCGGCTAGGCAAAGATAATCCCTGACGATTTTGGTATCAATGTTGTATTTAAATAATTTATTAGGAAATTAACACACACTTCGTGTTCACAGAAAAATATATTATGCATAATAAAATTAAGAATTGTTGAAGTCAATCCATTACTTTATCTGTATCGCGATCTTCACGTAAATAATGTACAATACCTCCGTCATTGACTGTGACAATAGGCTGTCATTAAACTAATTATATTACATATGTATCTGTTATTACTCAATCCTTAATGGTTTACTTTGTACATCCGAGGCCTCGACCTCAACAAATGGTCTCTAAGGTCTCTTAGAGAAGAAGAGATCTGGTTACGTGACGTCTCTTTCATCAACTCGGTATAGTCGTAGAAAAGAGAAAACTCCTTCAGCATAGAATCATCCTCGTCATCGTTGTTCCCAGAGTGTGACCTGCTTACTTCCTCCTCGTGAAGTTGTATAGATACACGCAAAGTTTGCTCGTGACGTCACCGTCACTACAAGTTAAACTTACAAAATATATTTTAGGTAAACCTTATTCTGCCACCTTACATAATTAAGTCATTGAGTACATAATTGATGGGAAAAGATTTATTTTTTTATTACTTCTGTCGATAAAGAATTTTATTTTAAAAAACAAAATCACAGAATGCGATAAAAATAAAATTACTATAGAGCAATTTAGTAGAATATATAATATTATAGTATATATTACAAAAATGATTCACCATGACGGAAGTAGCGGCGTTTGCAAGAGGTGCATACACAACGTACGTGTGGCCAGTGATCCACCCCACATCGGCAGTACACCAATAGATGTCCTTGTCAAGATAGTCAAACACATATCGGAAGGTAGTTGTAGCATACAGGAGATATCCAGCAGTAGTGTGTAGTACGCCTTTTGGTTTGCCCGTGGAACCACTAATAAAGAAGAACAGGTTATCAATAAGGACACCTTAAACATTAATTTGTATTAACATAATAAAATCTTTCTCCTTCTATTTATATAGTACTTCTACTATTTATATATTTATATATCTATATTATAGTTGAACAAATACTGCCGTTTATAATTAACTGAACTTTGGAGACTATTATTTCACTAACATATATAACATACACACACACACACACATCTAACTATCATTTTTTAATAATCATCAAATTAAGAAAAATTAATATTCGTGCGGAAATCTTGTGAAAAATGCGCTTTCGTCACCACCGACAGATGATATTTAAAAAATAACTAATTTGACCACGCAACCCCTGCGTTGCTTATCTTTTTTTTGTAAAATAAAAATAATAGGAGGTACCTTGTGTAAAGCATGAAGAGAGGATCTTCAGCGCTCATCCACTCCGGTGGACAAATTGTCGATTGACCTTCCACCAAATCATGCCACCATACGTCTCTATTCTCATTCCAATTATACTAAAACAACATAGATACATTATTAAGTAGGATAACATATCTCCAAAATTATTTATTATTACGTCTCTAATACCTTTTGGTATATAATCCTAATAATTTTAAATGTTTATTCCGCGTCTGGTAACCCCCCCAATCCACATTTTCCTTTCCTGTCCCTTCCTCTCCGCCAATCCACGGTCTGCCGTGCCAATGGATGCGTGACTAGGGGCGACCCTAGTCGTAAGCGTGCCGATCGTCCCGGGGTCGGGCTCCCCCGGGGACTATGGTGTCTTACCTCAGCATGCAGGGCTCTGCTGGGGCTGACCTTCATCCTCCCTTGCGGCTCGTGGGATTCACTAAAGACGAATTTAATATACCTAATTTGTCGAAAAAAAAAAATGACGGCGACGTGGTTCGCCACCCGTCACGTCCTGATTCTCACGAGGGCGAAAAGCGACCAATGACGAGCCGTTTCGCTGCGATGAACGGCAGCGGATGGTGCTCTGTGGTCTCTGCCAACCCCTGCGGGGGATAGGCGTGAATATATATATATATATATATATATATATATATATATATATATATATATATATATATATATATATATATATATATATATATATATATATATATATATATATATATATATATATATTATATATATATATATAATTTTAAACCAAGGGCAAGGAAAATATTGCAATTTTATAAATGATTTGATGTTATCGTCCGAATTCTCCTCTGTCCAAACATTTTGTTTTCGATATCATTGGAGAATCTTGTAAATAAAATATTTCGTAAACATATTGAAAAAGACTATGTATCATTTGTTTTATTTGTTAAATTTAAAACCTTAATTAATGATGACTAATCATTTCAATTTTAAATTATTATTTTATTATGTATGAACTAAAAGTAAGATAATATTTTAATTTGTAAAAGTTGCGTACTTGATGACAGGTTTTGGGGCGTTAGTTATCCGGAATTAAATGTAATGGGAAACATCATGATGTAAAAATTCTATATGGGACTAGATTTTGCATTTACTTTGGCAAAAAACAATCAGCTCTGATGATTGTTTTTTTCAAGTATCGAAGATTGTTTATTCAAGTAATCTGTAAAACATTTCAAGCTAATTTAATGTTAAACATGATGAATCAGTGTCAATCTTTAGCCTTGTAAGTACTAAAATAAGCTAAGTTTACAAATAATGCACGATCCTAAAATCTCAGGATTAGCCGGATTTAAGTCGACAGGGATTTCGGGAATTGTTCTTTAATCGTCACATTGTATAATGCGCTACTAAGGTACTTTTAAGAATAGCTTATATTTAATTTAACTAACCAAAGATCTGATGTCACTAGGCAATTCTCCACATCGTGTGACCCTCGAAAGGTGTGAAACGACAATGCACATGTCAATTGTGTGATTATAATTTTTCTTTGCTTTCTCCAGAGCTTCGTCGCAGGTTTTTTTAAGTACTAATAGCTTCTCACCACGCCAAGCGCCATCCGACGTCACCAAAACTTTGGCTTTGCAATCAGACATACGCTCCGCTAATGAATCCGAAGAAAATCCTGCGAACTGAGGTAAAAAACGTTCAAATTTTCAAAAAATCTTCTGAAAACAAGGCTATCAAACATAAACGACATGATTAAAAGACGCATTGTCGTAGCAAAGTGACGTGTGTCATTTAAGTATAACTTCAATTACTGATGATTCATTTGAGATGAATCTTATGCTCGCAATCCTGAGGTTATCTAGCAAAAAGCTCTTGGGCGTATATTATCGCAAGCATAAAATGGATTCGTTCTTAGTCCGAATCTGTACAGGTAAACTTTGGTGCCTTCATGATTGTAAGAATACCAGGCGTACTGAACATGCGTTGTCTGTCTTAGGAAAGATGTTGAAAAATGGGAAGAGGTGACAGATATAAGATAAGGGACTGGTAAGGGGAAAAATGAGTTACACCCATATTCATTTTTTCTTTTAAACAAAAAAATAAGGATATTGATAGCAAGTAAAATAAAAGTTTAAGCAGCAATAGTTCAGTTGGTACGGAACACGCTTACGATCGCGAGTCGTGAGTTCATATCCTCAATTGATGTGAACAATATATTCTAACCTAAACATCATTAGTTTAGTTGGAATTGTTAATTAGAATACTAGTAATCAAAACACTGCTAGCTTTATTAAAAAAAAAACTCACTACAACTGAGTGCACCGCTCCGATCCTTGCGCACGCCAGCATACAGACGACTGTCTCCAAGATCATAGGCATGTAGATGGAGACTCTGTCTCCTTTGTTCACACCATTGTCACGCAGAGCGTTTGAAAATTGACATACTAAATCCATCAGCTTTTTATAGGTGACGCGGCTGTAATCATCTGGATGGTTGCCTTCCCTGCGAATGATTACCAAATAAAATTAATATATTATAATAATAATTTTCAAAACTCAGTCATGATTACCAAGCGATTACAAAAAAAACTAAAAATAAATCACGTACGTACCTTTTACATTATAATTACTTAGTGTACCTAGGACATACTTCGTAATAAAAAAAAGAAACATAAAATTTAAATATATAATAGTTTAATTTGTATTTATTAAACTTGTAATTTAAATGTTATAACACCTGGTATGACTTAATAATTTAAGTTTTATTTTACGTATTGCCTTGCAAAAAGCCACGCAGACTTATCGGAATTAAATTTTTATGTAGAGGTCATTAGTCTCTTTCACACAGGAACAAATCCTAATGTATCTAAGTTAATAATAATTTTGTAGTGCATTCTAACTATACATATTAGCTTTTAATACAAGTATATATGTTTTTATTATTATTTATGTTTAGAATTCCTTATTCCTTAGAATTTATGTGTAGATTCTGTATATTTATGTTTAATTTGATTTTATGAAAATTGGAATTTAAATGACATAACACCTAGACGCCTTGATACTTGAAATGACCATAAACTAAACAGCATAATTAAAATATCATAGAATATTTTACTGCCACGCATTCTTATCGGTACATGCTGATTCAGCATTCTTTCCCATAGGAACAAATCCTAGGATACCTAGGTTAATAAAAGTTTTTTATAAAGAAGTATAGATCGTAGATGGTAGATGGTATGACGGGCTGATTTCCTATATATATATATAATAGAAACAAGTATATGAACCTAAAACATTGACGTGTATTCTAATTATACAATTATATATTTTTTATTATTATTTATGTTTAAAATTCCGAATGTAGTAGATTCTGCATATTTATGTTTGATTAAACTTTATCAAATTTGGGATCTAAATGACTACTCACTATTACCATGTACTAGGAATACTTCAATCGAGCATAAACTAAACAGCGTAGTTAAAATATTACAATATTACTTAATGCCTTGCAAATTGTCACGCGATCTTATCACAGCATGCAATCTTTGTGTACTCTAACATTACACGTTTTCTTTAACTACTTGCAAGTTATTATTTAATTTTCAGTCTTTACCACTATCTTCATCGATACAAACAAGTGGAAAGCACTCGAAGAACTCTATTACCCATAGTTAGTCACGCAATCGAATGAATCGCGATGGACATAATCGCGGTCCGACTAATCTTACCTACTGTAAATCAGGCTCTGTAAATTCGAATTTTAATTATGCATTTACTTGTGATTTCATATAGAAATTATAAGTAAAGATAATTTTTAGTGATTAAGAGAATTATAACGTCATTGTGTTCTTAAATATGATGGTTAGATGGTCAAAGCCTAATTTGTTGTCTAACTGGATGAGCCGCATGGTGTAGATGACTTTTTAAAAAAAAAGATGCGATTGAACCCCCTTAAATGTGTTGAAAATCCCATTTAAACAATACAACTTGTCAAAAGCCATTTATTAAAAATTATATTAAAACATAATTATTTTTAGGTACAAGCAAAATTAATGAATATATCCAAGTACAATTAGTGAGCAAATCGCAGTATCGTTACACAGTTTACAGGCGGCTACTTTCGAGGTCAACAACATTGTGACAAGAGGCGACCTCGCCGATTATACAGCAGTGTTCGTTTCTTATAGGAAATAAATGCAAGTTAATATATTATATAATATAATATACTACAATATAAGACGACCGATTGGCTCAGTGGCGGGGCCCTCCGCCCGCGGAGTCAATGGTCGCGGGTTCGATTCCCGCATCGGAATAAATATTTATATGGATTTATAAATGTTAATTCCGAGTCTGGTAACCCCCCCAACCCACATTTCCTTTCCTACCCCTTCCTTTCTTCTCTATCCTTTCCCTTCCTGTCCGCCAATCCACGGTCTGCCGTTCCAATGGATGCGTAGCTAGGAGCGAGCGAGCCTAGTCGCAAGCGTGCCGATCGTCCCGGGGTCGGGCTCCGTCGGGGACTATGCTGCCTTATACCTCAGCATGCAGGGCTCTGCTGGGGCTGACCTCCATCCTCCCTAGCGGCCCGTGGGATTCATTAAGACGAATTTAATATACCTAATTTGTCGAAAAATGACGGCGATGTTGTTCGCCACCCGTCACGTCCTGATTCTCACGAGGGCGAAAAGCGACCAATGACGAGCCGTTTCTCTGGAGCTCTGTGGTCTCTGCCAACCCCTGCGGGGGATACGCGTGAATATATAAAAAAATAATACTACAATATATATACCCTTCAACATGTGGGGCTCTGCTGGAGCTAACCTGCACCCTCCCTTGCGGCTCGTGGGATTCACTATGACGAATTATAATAAACCTAATTTGTTAAAAATGACGTCACGTCCTGATTCCACGAGGGCGAGAAGCGACTAACGGAGAGCGTTTTGGTACGATGAATGTGAAAGGATGTAGCGGATGGAGATCTGTGGTCTCTTCCTACCCTTAAGGAAACAGGCGTGACAATATGTATGTATGTAGTGAAATTAAGGCTACGAGTATTTTTATGGTACTTTAATAAAAAGACGGTTAATTAATAAAGAGTGTATAAGGGAAGGTCCCCTTGCACCAATTACAGCATGTAATGGTCCTGCCATGCTTTCCACCAGGCTTAATGGTGTCGCTTACACGTTTGCCTATAGCTTCCATGAAAAAAATACTAAACACAGATACTCCGCCTGATTTGTAAATGATTAATATTTTTCGAAATATTCGTTTGTAAAATCAATTTTATTTTATTATTTTCAACACAGCAACAACACATTCATAAGTAATGTTTATTTGTGTTATGTAAATTATGTTGCGGAACATCATAGTGCAGTATTTAAAAGATTAGATAGATTCTTATACATAACACATTTTACAAAATAATACATTTGGTACGTATATTAGCCGCTGTCGCTGTGCTAGGCCTTACCCTGTATTGCAGCAAAACATTTCCTATATATTATTTGTGTACCATACAATATACAAATTAGATGTAACATAACCCTTTTAGTACTAATGTTTTTTACTCATATATGTATATTTAAAAATGCCAAAGATATCTTTTGTTTTCATTTACCCTTATGTTTACCATCTTGTGATGTCCATTTCAAACATCATTGTATCAGCAAAATAATTGCTATCGTCACTATTATCACTATCACTCAAAATTAGCGACGTGTGCGGGCGACCTCCCATGCCGCGCGCTTAACAGCAATTTTAGAATTACGACAAGAATTACGTTCATCGGTACTCTAACAGTTAATTAGATTATAAACTAAGATATTGTATATTATTAACTAATGATATTTGTAAATTATTAATTAAAACAATGACCAATCTAACATTAAAAACTTCGACTTTATTGCACAATAAAAATTATTTCGAACCCCGTAAAAGTTCTTCAATTTCACTGTATGTTAATTTTTGAATCCAATAAGATACTACTTTTCTACATATAAATTTATTGTTGCGTAACACATGTGAAAAATCATTTTTTTACGAAACGAAATGCTCATTTTCAAATCTTAAAATCCAGGTGAAGTAAGCCATTAAAACTTTTTAAAAATAAATTGACAACACATCCGTAATGCATGACAAGAACAGTTAATATAAAATAGCTGCGCGTGGGAAAGAGACGTAATGCTAGAACTTTCGATCGTTTTACCTATATAAAGGGGGACGATGCTTCGAAGGAGGAGTGTAAAACTTTAATACGGAAGAAAATCGTAAGAAAATAATAGAAGAGAAGAAGTGGAAGTAAAGAAGAGATGCGAACCTAGTGGCCGATTTCATTTTTCCGATCCCCGAACCCCCGCTGTTAACATTATTGATAAAAATTATATTTAATTCAGTGTTTACTATTTTATAGAATTAAGGGGTATTTAAGCCGTAACCTTAGTTTGCAACCCATCCTCCGTATGACCTTTTCCAAATGCCCTATATTAGACATCCCGGGTAACCCGCTCCCACTTTAACCCACTGTGTCACTTTTGAAATTCATGATAGAGGGTTACATAACTGAGTATCGCTTAAATATCAAATTAGATATCTTTAAAATAGTTTATTTATTTATTTAAACTTTTTGCACAATATGTACATTAGGCGAACTAAATGCCATGGGTCATTCTCTACCAGTCATGCTGCGGGCGAAACAGAGAAGATTGGTCTAAAGGTGGTGCAGTTGTACAAAAGTAAAATAAAAAGTAATTTTATAAATTTTACGACGTGTACACACACACACACACATTATATATACATACATACATACATACTACACATTACGAAAAAAGAAAAATTCAAATTGCTGCAAGTACTGTCATCCTTATGAACAGGACATCAAAAATTGTCGGACTTTGATTTTAAGAATTTGTTTGAGGTTTTTTAATGTCAAAAGGAATAACATTCCGGAACTCTATAGCCGTTACGGCGAAAGATTTAGAGATAAAGGTGTGAAGCATTAAGGAGTTTTAAATTATCCGTGGAACGGAGATTGATGTTATTAGAAACCCCCAGGTATTGGAACTTTGATTTCAGATACACCGGAGCACAAAGATCATTTAAAATTGTGAAAATGTTATTATATGTATTATATAATGTTACTGTGTGTACATTTTAAATTTCGAAACGTCTTATTCAAATATTTATTTTTATTAATTATTTTATAGAAAAGTAAGAAACAATACAAACACCGCCTCTCAGACATACTATGCAACGAACCGCCAAATAAATATCAATAAATTATATAAATGTATTATATTAAAACGTTTATTTCAGTCAAAATCATTTCGCACAAAATTTCTAAAACGTCAAGATGTATGTAATAATGAGAATCGGTTGTCGAAAGTAGCTAATTATTCCACAATTGGATAATGGAAAAAATAACAGCTTTTATTATAAGTTACCTAATCGCATCTAAGAATTCGTGATACCCTTTGTTTTTTTATTAATTCAGCATCATAAGAATAACGAATTTCGCTTTTTAGAAATATCTTTATAGTACAAGCATTACTTATCTGACAAAAATATATAAAAAGTCTTTATTGCATTACAAAAATAAAATGAATGAATGCTTTTAAATTAAAAAAAAATCTATATCCATATTGCCTGAAGAAATTGTTTTCAATAAATAATATTATTGACTAATAATTCGCAAAAGCTAATAGAAATTCACCATGTTAATGTAATTATTATTCAATTTACTAATAGAAATATTGATTTCAGTGTATGTTGTTGTAATGAAATAAATAAGAAAATTATATAATAAATAAACCAATTTTTTAGGGGTAATACAATTTAAGTGGTATTACATAACAAAAGACCTAGGTTTCACCAAAATAAACGTCATACCAGTAACTTATTGATTTAAGTTTACGCGCCGTCTCAGTTGGGTGCATTCGCTCAGCTGTTTATTGATTTCGTAATGCCAAAAGCGAAATCTAACTTACCAGTAATAGGCAATTTTATCCCCGTAACCGTTCCTCACATTTCGGTCTAAAAGGTTAAAGCATACGTTGGTTATGGCACCTTCCATCCATTTCACGAAAACATTACCCTGATTTATATTGAAATTGTAAGATACGAAATTTCCCGGCTGGTAAGGGGTTTGCCAATAGAATTCCTTTGCTATTTCTGACCAAAATACCTCTGGATTTTCTAAGGAACGCCTGTGCATTTCCTTGTATTTGTCCAGGGACGTTAAGCGAGACTTTTCGATAACATAGGCGGATGGATGGTAAATGCGCGACATAGTGTATGGTCGCGATTCGTTATTTCGCGCGGCGGTTAAGATACAACCGTATACGATGACGATCTCGCGGCAACTGAATGAAATTGTTTGACATTTGTTCACGAAGCCACGACAAGATCGGTCATTGCGTTTTCTCACCCTGCGTCGACTGTGACCCGTACGTGGCACGCGCGTGCGCAGAATGCATCAACGTTTTGCAGCGAAACTGCAGTACCCTTTAAACAATATTGTCGCCTATTAATTAGAACGCAATGAAAAAAATGCAAATCAATTTTGTAATTAAATACCACCTAATAATTATTTGAACATCGATAAATTAATTTATTTCGAGTTTATCAAAAGAGTTTTTGCTCTCAGTTAACTTCATGCTTTTTAATATGGATATAATTAATTAAAAATTATACGTGTAAAATATAAAATGTTTCGTTTTCACTTGTAAAACGACTTATAGGAAATGCAAGTTTTTTGAAAAAAGGAGTTTTCTTATTGTAGTAAAATTTCCGCGAAATATATATGGCATTGTTAACATAAGTACATGGAAAATTTCAATTTTAGGTTAACCTTTTATAATCAACTGATGATCAAATGTTTTATTTAAAATAATTCGATTGAAAGTTTACGTCGAACAAAAGCACTTTTTTTTCAGCTCTGCCACCTCCTTTCATCTTCCTCTCTCCTTACCATAACTGCTAAGCTACAGGGTCAGAAACCAGTATCTCGAATAAGGCGACGTTGCTGGTTTTCAATCATGTATCTGCTCAGACGCTTCATACTAAACTCAAAAGAATCCTCATTTTATCTTATGTAAATCCTACCAATTATTTTTAATTATTAAAAATGGACTAAAATTATAGAAATCGAGAAAAATCGTGACATGAATTGTTTGGTAGCCGACAAGCGACAGCGGTTATCTACCAATCTCGCACCGAGGTGACCTCAATGGTGATTTGGGATGCTGGTTGCCAAACGCGTAGCAGTTTATTCTACATAGTCCCCAAAGACAAGCGGCATCTAGTGTTTTTAACGTTACAGATGTCCATAGGCGGAGGTGGTACTTATTTAATATCAGGTAATCGGCTGTGAATATGTGTACATAGTAAATAGATTATGGCTGGTCATACATAGGTTCCTCTCGCCATGCTGAATGGAGATTTTTAAGCCAGGCATTTTGCAACAATTAACATTACTATCCTTCACCAGCTAAGTTCTATGTACAGCTTTCAGCCTACAGCATCTGTATAGAACGAATATTTGAAAATATTGTAAAAATATATTTATCTATTACTAGATAACCCGGTGAACATCGTTTCACCTACAACTTTTTTGATTATAACTTTTGATCAGCGATTATCAATTATAATCAATTTTATTTCAAGCTGTGCCACCTCCAAACCAATTTTTTCTGTTACTGCCGTAAGTTGACTGGTAGAAAATGCCCAATTAAGTTCGCCTGTTGTACACTTTGTGCAAAGTTTATATATAAAATATAATAAATAAAATAAATATTCAATCTTCTAATTTCAATTCATATCAATCAGTATTTATGTTCTGTGTCGTTATTTATTGTATTATAGTTTTATGTAAAACAATTTTTTAAAATTAAATCTTTTGGCAAGGTTTGTTCCTCTAGTATCTTAGTTATCTCCTGGTAGGCTTATCTTCTCCTGGAAAGTTAGTACTTAGGTATGCAATACGTTTCGAAATCGCACAAAAGAAACGAGTTTTGTATAACAACACATCCATTAGACGATGAAGCCGTCACGAACGCCATCAATCGAAGTAAAAGGAATGAAAAAAAAAAATCATTTTTCACGCTGTTCTTTTATGTTTTCCCTATACTTTATTAGATTTTTTTAGAAATAAAAAACGTAATAATGTTTTGCTATTTAATATATTAAAAAATAATGCATATACAGAGGTTCATAAAAATCTATCTACTTTCTTGTAGTAGTTATCGAACATTTCCGATACTGTTAGAGCCTAGAGATCAGTACGAGCCGTAGCCCTCCGTGGGCGAAAAGGCTGGACTAACGTTGCAGGAGTGAAACCCACAGCTTAGTATAAGATGGTCATACAGATAGTACGAGGATACTCAAGATTTTCTTCGAAACATCGACAATTTGAAGATATACATATCGACGCAAAAAAAGGTTATACGTAGTAAACTGCAAAATGAAATCTTACCACTAGAGCCAAAAATTGTTTTAAGATCTCTGAAAAAATTATACCTGATCATTCAAAAAACAGTTTCAACGCTGTACAAAATTTTCGCAGAGATTTTGCTATTTTGCGTCGATATATTCCTCATCACGCTACACGCATTTTTCAATATATTTAAGATTCTGATTTAAAAAACTAAATCTGAGATATAACACTATTTTAGAACACGAGTTTTTTCAATTTCTACTGTATGTACTACAACCCCGTATATTTATTTTTAAGCGATACATAAATTATGCAGACTTCTTTTCTGATTTCATACTATAAAAATATTTGCGTTTATACGTAAATAACCTTAAAATTAACATCAATTGTAAAATCACTATCTAACTATTGATCGTAACAACATAAGTTGCGAAACTTAACTACACAGTATATTTACAAGAATTGCACTTTTCACAACTAATGCCATGGACGTGGCAAGCGTCCACAACCTCTTATCGCGTGTGATACTTTGGTCGATGATGTAAAGCCAGCAATACATATTGTCCGAGCGTTGCCAAGCTGTAGGCCAATACCAACATATAGACAGCAGGAAACCAAGGTAAGGGAATTCCTGCGGTCTCGCTTGCTAAGTAACACTATATGGGCTAACCACAAAAACCTTGGCGGGCCACAGATTGAGTATAGATATATATACTAATGGATATATATATATATATATATATATATATATATATATATATATACTATCTAAACTATATATACTAGATATATATAGTCTAGATAGTAGTACAGTTCCCATCACGGTTTAATAGCGTTGATCTTGAATGCGCATAAGTGGATTTTTAGTTTATTTATGTATTATGTTTATTTATTACTGCAGACATTATAAAAAAATTAACTTGTTTTTTTTTTTATATGTTTCAATCACCTCTCCGCTAAAACAATACTTAATAATTCTATGCGCGAATGTACAATTGTGCAAAGCAACCCTCCACTTTCGCCGAGCGCTAATAAACCGTGACGGGACCTGTACTTGCCTTGTATCAATATGCGTACGCTCGCGTCGGCCTAAGCTCGGCCAACATGTATTACCAGCTTAACCGTTGACATCATTCCACGCTATTCGTAGTAGCTGGGATTGTTTTGTCAGCCTTTTTGACTTTTCGCTATGTGGCTAGGGACATGAGTCTCCGCCTCCTGAATTTTCTACCGCACCGTTTCCATAGTGCCGTGACGGAATATATGATCGCCACGATGGCGACGAGGGTTATGGCTCTATTCGTTGCGCTCGGCCTGTCGGGTTCGGCGTATTGGTGGGAACGAGACGGAGCAGCGCCAGCGCCGCGCCAAGCACGCGGGGCGGGCTCTGTACCCTCGGTTTCTGGAGCGCCTGTGACATACATACATACAAATCGTCACGTCTGTTTCCCGTAGAGGTAGTCAGAGACCACAGATCATACTTATATACTTTCCTTGCTTCCTACACACTCATCACTTTGCTAATGCAAGCTCACCGGTTAAGGTTACTCTTGACCTGGCGTTTCCTAAAAACTTCGGCAATTTGGTCAAGGTATATTGTCCTTGGTCTTAGTCTACCGACCCTTCCATCCACATCGGCAACGTAAATTTCTTTTGTCAGTCGTCTTTCATCCATACTCTCTTTGTGTCCATCATGAACCATCTAAATATCCCTTTCTCGACTTTGGTCACGACACCTTCTTTTACTTCGTTTTTGCAATAATAAATAAAAAGTTGTTGTCAAATTGGCTTTGGGCTTTTGTGTTGGGGCGAATTACCTATGCTCCTAGGGTCTGTGGGATGGTGTCTGGGGGCTAGGGTGCGAGCAGCTGGTGGAGCAACGACAGGCTGTGCCGGCAGTGGAGACGACTGCGGGCATTGTGGCACAGCCCTAGGGCCGCTGCCATCCGCCGACAGCACCCGAGAGTATGCGTGCAAACGACCGCCTTCCGCACGCTGTGGTAATTCTGAAAAAATCAATAATTAACTCTATTAGCAATTTCCAAACATAGGTCTGCAGCATTTCGGGATAGTTTTAGCTAAAACCTTTCTATAATTCGAAGTAATTGTCGAGTACCTAGCAAAACTCTCATTAAATCAGATAAATTCTATGGTTTTTGCTACATTCCGTACTTCGAAAAAAAAAAAGCAATCCATAATTATCAAAAAACCCGGTAATTCGAAATTCTTTTACGGAAACACTCGATAAATCAAAATATGGACATGTTGAAACTTATATACACACAAACGATCATGTGCGTCTATGCTATTTGTAGTTTAGCTATTAGTGTGTACATATCTAATCGTGTTCCTGTGACGTTGTAAGGTTTGTTTTTGTTCTAAAATGAATTCCAAAATGGACAAATACTTGTTGATTTCGGAAAAGAAGAGAGTAATCGAAATACTTAAATGAACAAATACTACTTAAATCAATAAATACTACATTGTAACATTTCAATAAATATTACTTTCAGTAACACAAACATCACAACATGTCGAATTCTTAGTAATTTGAAGTATTAGAAAGGTCACGTCAACTTCGAATTATCGAGAGTCGACTGTATTTGAAATTTATTTTGCATTTAAATATCTTACCTGAAGGAATTATATGCACGTCCCGCACACGATTCCTATGTGTGGCGGCAGCTTCTTTCAGCGAAGAGGGAAGATGTCCAACTAGTGCATACTGCAGTGCGGCCAACAAGAGCCAATGGCAGGGACGAGCTGCTCCACCTTCTAGACACGACGAATCTCCATACACCACCAAACGGCCGGCCTATTTTTGAGTGGGTAAATTAAAGATAATAAAACATTTAAAGGTCATTTGTTAATGGAGGTTAGGATTTATGAAAGACGACTGCTAAAAGGAATTTACGTTGCGGATGTGGATGGAAGGGTTGGTAGGGGAAGATTTTTTGGAACGGGTTTCTGATTATGGGTGGAGGGATTCAGAGTTTAGTCCTTTGCTTTCCTTCCTTTTTTAATACTTCCAATAAATCTTTTTTAAACTTTAATAAAGGTTTCAATGGGATGTGCACCACGTGATACCACGTTACACCACGTGACATCACATGCACTGCAAACGCATTCATCTGCAGTGTATGTGGTATTTTAGATATTCATGGGCAGCGATGATTGCTTACCATTATCTTTTAATATCTTTTAATAAAATAATTAAATAATAAATTTTAAAATAAAACAGTTTATTAAACAATATGCACATACAATTACCTTAGGCAATTTGTCCATAGTATCATTAGAATAGTCTCTCGTTTCCCCGTCAGTTTGAAGCAATCCTAGAATGGGCACATCCACAGTTGGCCCCCCACCTGTTGTCCCGTCTTTCGTATTACTTTTCTCCCCAGACATTATCTGAAATAAGGAAAATAAAGATAAAGAAAATAAATATTGATGTGCAAACAAAATTACATTTTAATGAAAATTGCTGTATATGCGATGCATTAGACACATTTTTAACAAATACATTAAAATTTATTTATTAGGAGGATACAAACAAACAGTTAATTCGGTAATGTAACAAATCTTAAATGTGCAAATGAATGGTATAATTGGTATTAAAGTGTATATGATACACATGATACTAGGTTATAGTTCAAATTCAAAAATACAAATTTATAAAATAGAATAAGATAATATATATATGCAAAAAAATAATATAAAACAGATGCAACTTAGACCTACCAAAACAATTATGTCTTTAATTTCAATTTTTTTATATATATTCACGCCTATCCCCCGCAGTGGTTGGCAGAGCCCACATAGCTCCATCCGCTACCATTCATTTCAAAATTGATTGATATCAAATATATACAATACCTGATGTCCCTGATCACTCAACTCAGCGGTAACCAGAACCCCATGTTCAGGAAAGCTGTGTATATGGGTTCCGCTGGCGTAGTACATTGGATGACCACCTAATTTGAACGAGCCTTCGAACACACGATCACCGAGGGCTACCTACAACATAGATTCGGTCTATTAGATCCCTTTTAAGAAATGACTTTGAATAACTTTACTAAGACTGTTTTTAAAATGCTGGATTTTCTTAAGCTACTAATTCCTTGAACCAATGTAGAGATAGACCTTATAACAATGTTGCTTGTCAATGGATATCATTTATTCCTGTTTGAACAGATATGGCACTTTATTGTAATTGAAAACTTATTCATAAAATAAATGTCCCCTAAATTAGTTCTACAAATTAAATCCTTATAGATCGATTTATGTGCCGAAATATTAAAGCCGAATGGAAATGATAAAAATTAACATTATTTAAATATTACATTAGCTCCTAAGTTCTATAGCAGCGTAGGATTAAAAGTAAAATATTTACAGTGCAAACCTATAATATAAACAGGTTTTATTAAAAAATAATTTATAATACCATTAATAGTAATATTAGCGTAGTAGTTTACAATATCTTGTAATATTAGCATATTGATTTAAAATGGATAAGATTAGGCCTAGTTTTGGATTGTGGTCAGCACAACTTAAATAAATGCCAAAAGACACGTTTTACTTTTCATTTTGAAGATACAGTAAACCCTTCTGTAATGAAGTAGATTGGTTCCGTGTTATAGGAAAACGCATTATACGAAGGATCACTGTATGTATAATTAATGTTCCTCCTAAACTCAACAAATAGGAAGGATAAACTAATAAAATATTTTAAATTTTATAAGAACAAGATGTGCAAACGTAACAAAATTGATTATGAACTGTCAAATCGTTATAAATATCACAGTACAAATAATATACAATAATAATTTGGGTAATCCCCGCGTTATACAAGGGAGAACACGTATACACGAATAGTATAACACGTGTTATCCCTTAACGCGATTTCATGTCCTTCGTATAACTTATACGAAGGATATGAAAACGCGCTAAGAAAGTATAATCGCGTTATAGGAGCGTTTACTGTACTTCCCTTAAACCCAATCTTTGTATCGGAATTCACTTGCAATGGTGTGACGTCCAGTTAAGCAGTCACCTGGAATCATCTTCACCGGTATTTCCGAATCGATAAGACATTAAAACTTTAAAAAACAAGCCTATACATATCTCAAAGGCTGGCAGCATATCTATAATGCCTATGGTGTTAATGTTTGCATTCCTATTTCATTAAATATCATGGCGTAGAGTCGGACACAACGTGTTTAAACGACTAACCAAAGTAAGGTTGGAACAACATACATTACATAGGTGTGACAAGTCACAAATGTCGTCTTGTCAGCGAGTGCTTCTAACCAGACTTCATCAGCGGGCTTCTACTTACGATGGTCATTTCTAAAAACGCATTACAGAAGTGTTGTCGGCCTTAAAGTGAATAATCTATAAGAGACAAAAGCCTTAAAACTCACTTGATACATGCTTAGCAGGTCATTCAACGCTGGCACGTTGGCACCTCCTGTTTCTGGTATCCACCTGCAAATAACACCCTTTTTCATATGTGTATAGTTTCTTTTAATTAAAGGAAAAAGCAAGGGTGGAAACGTAGTAAAATGAAGGATCGGAAACAATGAAAAGCTATATTATCAAGTGCTGAGTTATGGATGAGATGGATGGCCACGATCTATCGTGACTTAAAAGAAACATTTTTGTTAAATATATACAGTCGACTCATGATAATTCAAATCGCTATAATTCGAAGTAATCGTTGGGTCCCTAGAAATGTGTTTGGTGCACTCGGTAATTCGAAGAAAAAAACAATTCATAATTAACATGAACACGCGGTAATTTGTAATTCTTTCAGAAACACACGCTCGACAAATCGAAATGTGTACATGTTGAAACTTGTATACACAAACATTAGTATGTGACAATGAAAACTACTTAAATCTATAAATACTATTTTAATTAATAAATAAATACACCATTATAATATTTCAATAAATACTACTTTCAGTAATATAAACCTTTCAACATTTCGAACTCGTAGTAATTCGAAGTATTAGAAAGGTCCCTTCAACTTCGAATTATCGAAATATCATATTCTATAAATACTCTAACACTTACCATTGACGTGTGTTTTCATCATAGAACTTAACATGCCGGAGTAAGGAGGCGTTGTACCAATCGGCAAATACAACCAGAGACAAACCCGCGTCCATTGACTTCTTCAACGCGTCCATTTCTTCCGGGAAGTATTCATCTTCGGGATCCACAAGGAGTAAGGCTCCATACAGCGATGTATTGATGCATGTTAATGGAGTACCTATATACCGATAACACAGACAACTTTATGAATGGTTTTGGTTGAACCCAGATTTTTTTAGATCAGTACATAAATAAAATACAAAATGTGACCAAGGGAAATAGGGAATATATATATATATATATATATATATATATATATATATATATATATATATATATATATATATATATGAAAACGTTAATATGACATTACGTACTCAAACATAGGTTATTCTAAAGGTAACCTATTGTATAACGAAATTATAACACGACAACAATTAGAGTACTTACCCATTACCTCAAGGTAAAAGCCATGCTCGCGTAGACGACGGTACATATCACGGAAATTGGTGTGCACATGGTCCGCGTGCCAGTCGAGCGGGTCGTGTTTCGCACGCAGATCGTCGCGCGGAAAATAACCACCCGGGTACCGTAGGCTGTGGAACTGGTCCCACAATAGGCGGCGACTTCGAACTGGCACTGGGATTATGCGAGCCCTAAAATAAACATTTTATACTTGTTTATAAAACGTGCTATTCACTTTTTAATGAAACGGGCTATGAGTCAAGTATTTTTTCACAGTTTGTCTATATCTCACGACACAAGTATCTCAGAGAAATATGGAATGACATTGTACAAAATATTGTAAAAAAAATATAGTATCTAGTAATTATATATATATATATATATATATATATATATATATATATATATATATATATATATATATATATATATATATATATATATATATATATATATATATATATATATATATATATATATATATATATATATATATATATATATATATATATATATATATATATATATATATATATATATATATATATATATATATATATATATATATTCAATAAAGTTTTATTATTGTTATTAATATATTTAAGTAGTGATATATGTACGAGCGTAGGTATCACTGGATAACGTACCTGATTGGTAACATAAGAGTCGCGTTCCGTATAGATTTTTCACTTGTATCGTCATGGCTTTCAATAGTTATGTTCAAATGTCCCTATAAAGAAACATTTTATATATGAGTAACAACATAACTTACTTCATAATCAAAAGATAGCCGTCTACTGCTGAATGTTGATTGGCCTAACTCAAAATTGACGAGTTTTGCCCCACGTTTCCCATGTGTTAGTCCAACGGTTGGGCTACCAATTGGGGGATTGGGGATCACAGATTCTTATTTATTACTCAGGTAGACGCTGCTTACTATGTACTGATATTTTCTACTCGCTTCGCATTCGCTTAAATTAGAAATAAATATGAAAATCTATAACAGACTAGCTGACCCAACAGGCGTTATCCTGTGTTAGCCATGAATAATAAATTGGAACCTTAGTTAATTAAAAAAAGGTATATCAAAAACATAGTGTTTATATAAGTCAAACGCGCGAAGTCCATAGTGATCTGTCAAATGCGCAATGTTTCAATAGTCATTATATTTTCTCATATTTTTCGAGATTCTGCGCACTTAATAATAAGAACCTTCTACAAAATATTAGGAACCTTTAAAAAAAACATGAAATCTGTAAAGTTGTTCTCAAGTATATATATGAATATATAAATTATAAATAAAAGACACCTCTACAACACCGTCAAAATTGGCACCGTCCTCCAACACTGAGAAACTGATTGCCAGCCAACCAGACCAAGGCCACAGTATCTGGCTGTAGTCGACTGAGACTGATAGCAGCTCACCATGGGGTAAGTGCGGGTGCCAAGTAACTTCCTTCTGCAAATGAGATGATCAAGTTCAAAAATTTTAAAATGAAAGCATATTTTAGAATATGTCTTGCACGATATTTAGAATATATCTTAAGTCCACACAAAAGTACCACGTACATGTTTTCTGACTATCAGACTGCGCCCCGGGCGAGCCGGCCCATTCATGCTACAGACAAATATTATGCTATTCTTGACAAAGTATTCGCCTGCAGCGTGGCTCTACCACTATCAAATTATCTAATTATCAGACCTCGGGTCTAATCCACATAGCTTGAACTTTGGTTCGAGGAGCAATGGCTGGTTAGTAAATATTTTGAGAGTTCGCAGGGTTGGCAACCTTGGATGACTTCACGTTGTCTTAAGGCGTGGCCCTTAGTCCTGGGTGAGCTTGGTCGCGACTGATAGACATCCGCGGCGGTGATTGCTTATTACCAGGTGCATTCTCGTTTGCCTGCTCTGCTGTATAAAAAAAAACTTCATCAGATACACACATACTAAGCTTTCATACTTACTACTTCCCCAGCGACTCCTAATCCATTGACTACGGTGACATTGGCAATGGTGTGCTGAGCACTATAGTACAGTGGTTGCGTGCAGTACGGCCACATGTACTGACACTCCGTCAGATCGATGTACGGCGGGCTCAGGGTCACTTGTGGTTCATATTCCCTTAAAAACTGTATAAGAAAAACATTAATCGTTAATCGTCTTTTGCTTTAACATAAATAGATCTTTATTATTAATCCTTTCGCTACGGAGCCTTTGCGTCAAATTGTGCTCGCTGTGAACGGATCGCATTACTGAGTAGTTGACACTGAAGTACGGAATGCTACGAAGTAATTACAAGTCGTTTCATGTTCTCTAAATTTTACAAAGATATTAATTATATTCAGTAATATCATCTTACTTTCAAAAACATAAAAATTTAACATAATTTATTAATTAATATTATATTAAATATAATGGTCATATAATATTTTTTAATACAATTTGTAATTTCTTTTTCACGGCCCATATTTGTCCCATTGCTGAGCACAAGCCTCTCCATTTCTGAAAGAACTTACGTTAACCTACCTACCACATTTGTCCAATGCGGATTGACGGGGTTACCAGACTCAGAATATATATCGCGACCATCGACTCCGTGTGCAGAGGGCACCGCTACTGAGCCAATTTTTCGTTATTTTATACGTTAATTTGGAATATTTAATACAAAAATGATCACCTGGTAAGCGCTAATAAGGTCCAACTTCCCGTGTCCTTGTTCGAACATGTTTGAGCCCGGTAGACGCCGAGCAGTAATGCATAGCGCCTGTTTGACGGACGCCGGAGTAAGATATTGGCGAGAGACGCCACTTGCTAATAAGGCTATAGCACCCGCTACCACAGGCGATGCCACCGACGTACCTGAATAAAAATTCGTCACAATTATCAGTCGCTTTAAACCAGCGCCAAATAATAAATATAATAATTTATTTGCATCCCCGTAAGGGTCGGGCGGTGGCAGAAAATCAGTTTCTCTGCTCAATGAGTGGAGGTTTTGACTGAGCCATCGCCCATTTCCATCTGTATATACTGTTGATTATGTCATAATTTAATTTGTATTCATGTGTGTTGCTGCACAGGGAAATAAATTAATCTCTTTATCTATATATTTATTCAAATAACATTTTATACAGCTGTGTTAGATTTCTTACTGACTCCTAGGTTGTACTTGACTCCGGTCTTGTACCAAAAATAAAATATAGTAAAAGTAGACAAACAATCTAGTTTGTATAGTGTAGATAATGTATTAAAAAAATAAATGATATTTTAATGTTATAATAGTATTATGTGTGTGTCAGAGAGAGAGAACGTAATATATTTGAATAATAAAAACTAATCTGCAATCCCTAATCCGCCATAGTGGGCGGATTTGGGTATTATTGCAATGCCCCTCAATTTCGAGGAAAAGCCATGTCCAGCTCTGGACTGTTAAAACTGTATGATGATGAAACTTGAAACAACTAAAATCATTATTTTTTTCTAACCATATGGTTAGAAACAACATACCCCAATATTTTTACATATGACGGTACATTTGGCATTCATATTTCCTTAATCGACTAGTAAGATACCGTACTATATTTGTATGTACACACATACCACTCAATGATCTGCACCCGCCGGTCACACTCGAACCACGTACACCACTACCATACGTCACGATATCTGGCTTCATACGACCGTAGCCCTGCAAAATCATATTTTATATAAATAAATAAATAAATAAATAAATATATATATATATATATATATATTATATATATATATATATATATATATATATATATATATATATATATATATATATATATATATATAAATGGGTTACGTGATACGAGAACACCCAACAGTTAATCATGCGACAGATAAACACTGCGACGTATAAGGATGGATATTTTAAAGACGCGACAGATGATCACGAATTTAAATTTTATATCAAACTGGCTGACACGATAGTCGTTGTCCTGTCTTAGCTATGAATAATCAATTCGAACCTTAATTAATTCAAAAAAGTTATTTAAAAAACATAGTGTTTATATATGTCAAACGCGCTAAGTCCATAGAGATCTGTCAATGCACAATGTTTCATTCAATTCTCAATATTTTCTGAATTTGTTCAAGATTCTGATGATGGAGAAGCACCGTGGATGCCCTCTGTCCCATCTCGGGTACTATGTACTCTAAGAACTATGTACCCTAAGAACTATGACCATAAGAAGTGGGATTGATAGTCTTGTCGTTACTTGTCGAAGAAAATTACTTGCATTAACGTATTTCGTAAAGTTTGTCATATTAACTCTACGATCATCTAGCGTTACCTATAACAGCTATGTTGGAAATATTTACAGGGTTTCCTCATTCTTGTGTTACAAATATTCTCATTTATAGTTTATCTCAAAAGCTATTACAAAATAAAACGAATGAACAATTTGTCAATGTACCCGGGACGGACCCGTAACGTCGATGACGTTGCCCTTACGGTGACAGATTTTTATTTTTATGCATTAATTCTAGTTATGTTAAAAATGTTCTTTAAAATAAACTTACATGAGGAAGCTCCCATGTGGTCATGCCTCTGGACGAGAATTTCGCAATGCGATCGTCAAATCCGATGCCCCCCACACCGATAACATCCATCTGATCCGCTGGATTATTGAGTGTTCCATATACAGGTCCGTCGTTGCCTATTGCTGATACCATTATCACCTGATAAATGTACTCAATAAATTAAATTCTAGTAAGACATGGGTTATACACTTGGAAACTAGCGTGACTTTATTAGTTTTTAACCATGTAGACAGTGGTTTGCCCCCAAATTTATTATGTTATGTCGCCACCAAATTACGTTTATCCGACAAAAGTTTACATCCACACTTCCAACAAGTTAATCTTTGTGGGTTTCTGGTTGACAACCGTGTAGTTTAATGATAAACATATGCTACACCAGTCCGCGAGAAAAATTCGCTGGTCCGCAAAAAAATGTGGAATATACTTAATCATCACGTTATGTTATATAATCTTAAAACATCATAATTTAATAAAATCGCACGTTATAATTTATGAAAAAAACTGCTGAAAAACTTTGACGAAATAATTGGCCATTTAAAGTTATTAAAGGCAATTATTGAATAAAAAGAAAAAATGATCTATCACGTGATCCACACGTGTCGTAATTATAAGCAATTTTTCTCCGGCTGTAAACTCACCTTATTCGCGCTGAGCTCCCACACTTTATCGACAAAAGGATGATCCATGAAATCGGGACCACCAATACTTAGATTTAGCACGTCAATCTTCCGCATTATGGCATAGTTAAAAGCATCCAGAAACCAGGACGTGTACGATACCTATTTAAAATAATTTAAATATTATTTTTTCAACAAAAACAAATTGTTTCTCGCCGAATCGTTTAAATATTAAAGGTAGAGAAAGTACAAAGATAGAAACGTATAGAGAATTAAAGGAGCCTGGATCAAAAAAAATGGAAATTATTATATCGCCATCGAAGTTACGGATGGATGGACGCATGGAGAATAAAAATAATATTGCAGTGTTTCCGTCGTGTTATAGGAGTAATAGAACAAAAATATTTGATATGCGCCAATTCATTTAAATTTAGTCATTTATCTCTTACGAAGAACAAAAATATTAATTTTTTTCCTTAATATTTTAATTTTATCGTCATTTATCGCTTTTTATGAGACACAAAACTATTTGCTTTTAAAAAAAAAAAATAAATCAGAGAAGATTATTATGGAGAAAAGTTCTTAATTTGCTCTTGCCAGTTCAACCATGCATGTACTGGTTTAAACGTTTTTTTAAAGCGGTAATTCCAAATTTTGCACTAACAGTAATATATTGGATCCTACTTGTTTCACCTTGGATACCATTCACTATTTAAGTGGTAACCCCTATTATAATCGTTCTAAAATAAAATGATAAAATGAGTTAACCCTTAGCGGACCAATGCCTCCATATATGCGGCATGGCATTTTTCTTGCTTTTTTACTTTAAATTATTTTGTTATTTTTGTACCCTGAATTATATATTTAATAAATTTTCACTGTTATATAAATATTTTTTCTGTGATATGCGCGTATAAAGAATTTGAGAATAATTTCTACTAGTATGAAAAATAGCTTGAACCTGGTGGGAAGAATACTGGAAATACTTTCGGACCGTTAAGGGTGAAAAGCAGTTAAATTTACATCAATCATCTAAATAGAAATATCAATGTCCTGACCTGATTGTCCGTAAACACTCGGAATATATGTAGATCAGCGTCAGGAGCAAAACCGAGGCAATCAGCGCGAGAACCTATTACTCCTGCTACGAAGGTGCCATGTCCAAGGGCATCGTCCAAGGTATTCTCTCCAGTCCAATCAGTGCGCTCGCGTACACGCCCGAAATGTGGGTGGTGGCGTGCTAACCCCGTGTCGAACACCGCAACTCTTATCCCCTCACCTGAATACAACTTTAATTTATAAACTGACCAATAAGAAACAACTGGGTTAAACTTTTCCCTACGTTAAATACGTCAATTTGGTTTATCTCAAACCCTTACATACAAATACATAGGTTATGTATTGCATGACATCATTTTGTTCTAGGACACGATCTGTAAAAGAAATTAATATTCCAGTGTACTTTACAAACATTCTGCTGAAACAATTTAAAGGGAGATTTTACAACCCTTATGTGCCCCACGGCTGAGTGTGGGGCACACCTGCCTCCAAATATATAATATTTTGCAAAGGAAAACTTAAGATAAAATTTATATATAAGAGTTTTATTTACTAACCAGTAACGCCAAGCGACCACAGCAAATCCGCTTTCAAAACCGACGTAATTTGCCTCGGTACAGTTCTCAAGAGCTTCCTGGATGTGTAGCCACCGTTCTATGAAGTATAATACTGTTACGTGACAAATAGATTACCACAAGGAATGTATATAATAATGTATTTAAACTTTTTATTCCAATATAATAAAACCTTACTACTGAACTAAAACTTAAACATATTACTACTTATTACATTCATAATTTTAAAATTTAAAATAAAAAAGAAAGAAATTGTTTAAAAAAACAATAAGATTAATTCAAATGCCTTGACTGAAGACTTTTTCCAGCATAAGAAATTAAGATTATATATATTGAGATATAAAATGTAAACTGAAAAGTGTAATTCATTAATATAAAATATAATATTTGAATATTATTAAAATATGTAATTAATATAAAATACATTTTTGTATAAATATAATACTGATTTATTAATACATTAATAAATCAATTTCATTTGGAAAAGTTTTATTACATGGAAGATAAAAACCCCCTAAAGATCCCATCTGTCACCATAAGCAGGATCCCGTGTGTCACGGCTGGCACGCCACAGTACCTACAGAAGCGATGCCCACTCTATCTTGCTTAATCTGAAATACGCTATATCACGACTGATAGATGAAACGCACTTTAAAGTGAAAACTTTGCTTTTCTATTCTTGAGGTTACTTAAATGCTCAACAATCAATTGCTACACAATCTCAGGTTTGTCGGAGAACCGACGTAAGCGATTGGGGACGACACCTTGAAACGTGGTGGGGTGTGGTGTGGGACCCCCCCCCCCTCTGACTAAATGCATGTAGCTGAAAAACGGCTGGGTGGCACGCCTTGAGGTCCAACATCAAATAGCCGAAAGCTGATGATGATAATGACACCTATTGGTGCGTGTAGCATATATACCCTAAATTAAATATCGATATCCTTAACTTGTAAAATGTATGAATGGAAAATAATGAGTTACATACCTCACGCGGTTTCCTGAAAGAATGAAGCGCGCGGGCGCGATGGTTGCGCCAGCCTGAATATAGACATCCACTAGGACCACAATCATCCTGCCAAAAATCACAAATTGATTATTACTGTCCTTCTAAGAAATTATATTTTTAGGGTTATACAATGGGAATGTTATTATTAGTAAACAATTTCATAAACAACTATATATTAATAAATTGATAATAATGATGTTTATTGACAATTATCAAGCCGGAAAATATTTAACGAAAAAAATTAAACTCCATTATAATAAATAATTAACTATTGGAATACCTACCTCTCGCACGTACTTGATGCTTCGTTGGACAAGCCTCTGAGCGGTAACACGTCGAACAGCGGGGTGGTCACGTAATGCGTCTAACGCCGACCTGACGCCATCACCTAGCACAATGACGTCGAAGTCACTCGGATAGTCCTTTGCCGGATTATTTCGCTGCAGTATTGTCCAGTTTGAAAACTGTAACAAAGTGTGCATTAGGAACACTTGTTTTATGAAACAGATCAATCAAATGCTTTTCCCTCTAAGATCACCAACATCAATTTTTGTTTTTACCTCCTCTATTTGTTTATGTGCAATATGGTATTAACTGAATGCATAGACATTTATGTTAAAAATACAATTTAGTAAAAAAAATGGTAATGGTATAGAAAATTTCAAAAGTAACTTTTTTATATAATTAAATCATTTTCAACAGCCTGCAACAGTCTACTGTGTATCAAGCTTTTCCAACCACAACATTTTTATATTCTGGATAGTAAAATAAAAAAATAATTTAGAAGTATATTTCCTTAATAATAATAATTATGCAGAATTAATTTTTGATATGTCCAAACAAGTTATATTTAATGAAGCGCTTGAATTGTATTATCATGAAATTCTAATTACAGAAAAATGGATAAAAAAGGATGAAAATAATTGTAAAATTTATTGAAAATATTGTCATATATTATAAGAAAGGAATAAATGACTATTCATTTAAATTAGCGAAGGCCACAAATAGTCAGAAATAAGAGCTCAATGTATTTTCAGCCTATTACATAAAAACGCGAAATAGTTGTTAACCCTTAATTTGGCAGAAAAAAAAATCTGTTTTTTTTTGCAACTTTGTGAATAATATGTGTTTTAGGATATTTAAAGATTTTATAAAAAATAATAAAAACATTATGTTCTTCTTCTTTTTAAGAAAATACATATACTCTGAGGCATACATTTGACATAAATAAATTACAAATTTGAATGGCTTGGATTTTTTTACAGTTTGTGTTTGGTGTAGTGGACAATATCAAATTAAGGGTTAATGACACAAATATAAAAAAAAATATTGCTTATTCAGATCAGAAAAAAATACTGCATTAAATGGTCTGAGTCTCACCACTCTATGAACAATAGAAAATGTTGTACAGCATTAAAAATAGCTATTTTTGAGCCATCCAATAATTTTTTTAGGAAATCTTTAGGCCCTTGTGGTCACTTTTCATTGTGTGGTTACATTTGATCATTTCATTTTCGCTTTTTTGCCTCCATATGTGAAAAGGGATAGTTCATGATGAAAATTGAAGTATTTTATATAAATTTTAAGGAAGCTTTATAGTGAGAAAAGGCCATTTGGAACCCATAACAGTTTATAATTGTAATGCACTGAGGCTATTTGTAACCAATACTTTCCATAGGCAGATAGGCAGTTTTAACTGCACCATTTTAAATGCAAACAGGATAACATAGGGGATGATTTTTTTTAGTTTCAAACTAATTGGTGTTCAAAAATTTGTTGAATGATCTGCTTAAGGAAACATTAAAAAAGTAATAAAAATATATAACATTAAATATAGTTCAACTACTACTGATGACATTGAAGATAGAAATGTTGAACCATACTGATACTATCGGTGAACAATAAGTATGGTGTATTTTAAGCAAGAATTGTACAAAATAGGTTATAAGTTGTTCATAAAGTATGTTTTGAAAAAATCAATATTTATATCTTGCAGAAAGATTTAACATAAATGACAAATTGATATAATTTATTCATATACCAAATCTATTCTGATGAAAGTAATACAAATGAGATACTTAAATTGAAAAACTTTATGATAAATATGACAATGAAACTTTCTTAAAAATACTTAATAGTTTCTCTTAAATTGGAACACATCTGATTTCCCAAAAAGTCCAATTTATATTTTAAATATTTTATTAACACGGTTACAAAATTTTCTACTTTGACTTCATTTTGTTTATTAAAAATAATGCTTGAATTTATAAATAGTTTTTTATGTGATAATTTCACCATTTTCTACATGTCAATTTAATATCTTGATATTAAATATAAAGTTTAATTTTGACTCATTGTAAAATATGGAAATTATGTGAAATAAATTTGTTTAAATAAATGATTTTTAGTCTAAATGTTGGAAAATAAATTAGTTACAATGGAAAAAGAAAATCAAGAATAATTGCAACATTATTTACTATTTTAACACATTGACAGTATATGCTTACAAATACTGCAAATGAGAGAATCCTTCCTAATTCTTGATTTCAGGAATAAAAACATAATGACCTTAAACTTTTGTATCTAACTTTTCTAGTAAACCTACAATATTTTCATTGTATGATATGCATCGACATAATTGTCTGAAAATATTAAATACTTATTCATATTATTTAATAACTTACCCCTACATTGTTTAACGCGGCGTTTACATAGTGTTCACGTGTTTTTCGAGGAAAATATCCTTTGAATGTTATGATATGTTCACCACCAACAATGTCAGTACTAAACTCATATTCAACGCGAGCTGTATTAGTCGTATTACACAATTCATAGGAATTAGTTTCTTCATTTGCAAAAACATAAAAAC